>OZ034972.1:12143818-12444530 GCA_964030785.1 Siderastrea siderea | reverse complement strand
ACACCAATGTTTGCTTGACTCTGTTTTGGTGCTGAATTTTACAAATCTGACCACGAATTAGTAGGCTTTGTTTTTACTTGCGACTGAGTTGTTTTTAGCGTCAGCTGTTTCGTCTAAAGAATCACGCCCGCACTTAACAACTGTCATAGTAGCTTGACGCATTGTTAACCAGAGCAGAGAGATTTGTAACAATTGGAGATTTACTTTCGTTAAGAACACATCTAACCATCTAACGGCGAGTAAGGCTTAACTTCTAATCCCGCGTGCATATTTATCGAGCTTGAAGTAAAAACTCTGTGATGTTCTCAAGCTTTGCTTTGACCAGTAAGAAGACCATGAAATTAAATTTCAAGCAGAAAAGAAAACACAAGCAATATAGAAGAACAATTTTGAGTTGAGAAAGTTAATTTAAGCTCATTTTCTTACCACCTTTCAAAACGTTCTCGCGTAATCTTGCGAAGACCGGATCAAAGCGACGTGCACATGGACAGGAATATTAAGCTTAAGCTTAACTTTGATTTCAAACTTCTTTCCAACTTTTGTCAGCCCGTCGGATCTGAACTTTTTAACCTCGAATGTAACAGCAAAACAACGACCAATATCGAAACAGAATAAAATTGTGGCTTGACTTGAAGAAATTCAATATATTTAATTTTCTTCTCACGAACTCCTTGTGCCATTCAGATGTAAATCGGTTATGTGCTATTTTGTATGCTACTCAAGCAAGACATGTTTTCATCTGTGTATTCGATATGCTTGTAAAACAACGAGAATGCTGTCCTTTTGACAGGTTGGCTTTCCGTTAAGAGAGAAATAACGAAGACAGACTTAACTACATTTGTTGCAGTCTTAGGGCGAAGCTTAGGAACAATAATATGCCGAAGGAAGAGAGAAGTTTACCCGCGCATTTAAAACGTGTGTTACACGCCGCGTGATTTTCGCGCAGTTTGCAAAGTTCGTCGTAAAAATTTGGTAGTGCACACTGTCAGGGAATGATGTGTGTTCAATTGGTAAGATAATTTTCATAGCTTATCGTCATGTGCTTCTGAAAAACTAACTTAACAAATTTAAGCGGGAAAAGGCAATTCAAATCAAAGTGGCTCATTTACTTGCTGCTTCGACTGTCAGCTTCAAACAAAACAAAAATTGACTTCTTCTGTGTCTTACCTTGATAATTTAGGTGACCAAACTTCGTTGAAAACCTAACACAGTGTTGTCATTGACAGAAAAGTAAGTGCTCCTCGTTTGTTAGCTTTTCAGGAAGCGTTCCAGGTGGAACGCACAGGCTTATATTTCACTATTTTATTCAGTGATTCTAACAACCTTCCACATGCCAAGACGCGACGCGTTTCCGTACTTCACTGATGATTGACGTTGATTGACACATACTTCTCATCCCGAAACACCGCGGACCAATCAGGGCGCGTCCTTTCGTTTAACAAAAGTTTGCGGTCTTTTGCTCCAATGATCATGTTCAATATAGTCAGTACAGTATATATTACAGAACAGTGGGGTTCCCTACAAAAATTAAATTAGCCTTTTCGTATAAGCTAACGGCACTTACCTTTAAACTGACCTTTCCAAAACGACGCCTTTCTGAGCGTGTAAACATCTCAAAAGCCTCAAGGTAATTTTAGAGTTGTCGTGTAGCTGCACTTTGTTGGCTTTCCGGAAGGGCGAGGAAAAACATTGTGGTCAAACCCCCACACCGCAGAAAAATCATTAGAGAGATAATGGATTGTTTGCCAACCTATCCCTAACTCCTTTTATTTAGAAATAAATTCCTAATTGCAGTCTGGCGCGAAAATATTTAAATGAAGTCAGATCACCATGGCTGTGACTTTGTTCAAAGTTCATTGTACTAGGTTAGTTTTATGAATGATGGCTCCGGACTCTCTTGGAAACCAAGAAGAAAAATATTCAAACTTCTAATGAAACACTGCATGGCCGAGTTTAAGAGGCATTTATCACTGTATCCAAGTAACCGACAAAAAGAAAATAAAAAGAAGAAAAGAAATAAGAACAGAAAACTAGTGACACTGGCCATGGAAAACTTGACTTACCTTTCTGGTTCGAGGTGTTTCTGGTGTTTGAAACCTTAGAAACGTGAAGCATGAGTTACTGAAATGACGTCTCAAAAGAAAGCTTTGAATAGAGGTAACTGAATACAACCATGAATCTTTGTTTCTTTAGTTCATTATGTCACACTTTCTAAGTCATTTGGGAGTTATGAAAAGCCGTATTACCGACAGAGGTGCACTGTAGCGACCGATACAAGACAAAATGAAGACGCGGCTAGTGAAAGTTATGGTTGTAAACGTGACTTGCTTTTGTTGTTCGAGGTGAAACACGAAGTCCGAGTTGTTGGTGTAACTTCTCAAAAGAAAGTTCTGAAATACTTCTGTTGGGAAATTTCGAAAAGCCGTATTGCCAAAAACTAGCTGAACAAATGTCCCAGTGCAGCGCTTTCCTGCAGGGGACGGGCTGGCAGTACAGTGTCGCCAAGATGTTTCAGCTATTGTCAGTCGCCTAGATTTGTGTCTGAGGGGAAAATTCTTCGGCATTCGCACAAGAAATGAACAAAAAAAAATGGTTGGCAAAATTAGAAATGACGTTTTTACTGTTTGAACGAAATCGAAAGGTCGGTTCAAAAGTATATTGGTATGTTGATTCACAGAAGAAATACCTTTTTCATGCACAAGTTTTATCTCGCAATTTTTTTTTACCAAACGTCCGTGGACGAACCTAATAAAAACCCTACGCTGCCACACAAGTTGTTCTCGATACATACTCGGTAATGAGGACAAGCGGGATAGCTTCCGATCCATGTTCACATGCAACTTGATTCGTGATGGGATTACCAAAAGGATTAAAGATTAGATTGATCACTTTATTTAAGTACGGATTTATTTGCAGCATACGCATATAAAGGTCACTTTTCACGTGCTAATTTTTGTTTTTTTACCTAATAAACAAGAAAAGGAAAAAAAATTGCCTCGTTCTAAGGTCACAACTATACGCATATGCTGCAGAGAAATCCATCCTCAGTGTCAACTGATGTATTTAGTACGAAAGTGCGAACTGGATATTGTTAATAAAGGAAAGTAACATCGCAAATGAAGCAGAAACATTTTAAAAATGCCATCTGGTAGGAGGCTGACCATCGACCATTTGGCTTCATACCAAGTGTTCACAGAGAAGGTCTTGAACTCGGGACCTCCAGATAATTATTACAAGCCCAGCGCCCAAACTCACACAAAGTAGAACTTCGAGAAAAGGAAAAGTACGCAATTATTACTGAAAGCGATTTGTTAACAAAAGAACTTAAATTACTGTAGGACTTCTGAACTGACCGGAAAGTTTCAAAACTCGTCTAAGTTGTTCCGTGTCTTGAAATGTGTCACGTAGACATCAGAGGGTCGTTGCAATGAAGCCTTACTAAGAAATTGTAGGTATTTAAAACGCTTAATCCTAAGTCTTTTGAAAGCCTTGCCTGTTTAGCAATTAAGTTTGAAGTCATTATTCAAATAGAACGGATTGTGCATTCTTCAGGCGAGAAAAACAAAACACGAAAATGTGTAATTGCAGATTTGTTTATGTCTGAAAGTGCTCCGGCCTGAACCCGGCACAGCTTGTGAAAATTGAATCAGCTCCAAGAAAAAGCTGCAAGTTTACATGTCGATCTTTTTATCGACAATACTAAGTGGCTTTAGTTTTAATGCCTTTGGCTGAAATGTCTTAAATCTTTAAAACGCTGACACGCGGTTTTTTTCTTTTAATTGCTATCTTTATTCATGAGTTCATCGATGTGCAGGTTCAAGAGTACGACTGAGAAGCTTATGTTTTCTGAAACGACGCCCTTCGGCATGCAAGCCTCACTAAGCAAGGATGAAAAGTTCTTGTTAACAAGCGTACGTGCTTTGAATAGAACAATATGGGTGGAAAAAAGTCCAAACGTGAATTGGTTATTTCATTTCTTCTGAAAAGCCTATAAAACTCGACATAAGTGAGGAAAACGACCATATTTACAATCTAACTTAATACAAAGATATTAGGTAACTCCTGAAGTGGATGGGCTTAAACGAAGTCTAACGGCTTTCGTCAAGGCAACTAGCTAACCTCTGCGTCTTTTAAAAAGTGACGGTTATTTAAAGAAGATAAATGTTCTTGTTTACATGCTATGTGTCTGCTTGTTATTAATGGTAAAGAACGCTTACATATTAAGAGTCGGAATGTTCAAAATCAATTCAGCCGGTGAATTTGTTAAAGCTTCTCTTAACCTTTGTATTCGACACAGTGAATACTAACTCAGACTTACTCAGTGCAAGATGCTTGTGAGCCACCACTGATTTCCAGCCTGTTTGAGCTAGTTTCTAACCATATAGCTTTTTTCGTCGAAGAACCCTTAGACCGGTCTGTGGTATTCCTTGCTTTTCAATTCGGCCAGTGATGCTCAGACGACTCAAATCAACACTCGTACCGTTTACAAAACATGGAAACAAATGATTTGTTGCAGTCAAGCAGAACATGACGCTATAGCTGACCTGTTTGTTTCTGTGGGCGGGGATGTCCACCCTTGTCAGTGCAGATAAGGAATTATTTGGCTCAGGCTCATTGCATTTTTCAAGACTTTACGGTCACGACCTACCTTCGCGGGTGTCCTTCGGAAAAAAAAAATTCGTACGCACGCCGGTTTCTAAGAAATTCTGACCGACAAACTAACGAAAGCTTAATGAATGAAGTCTTTACCAAGATTTCACTTGACTTGTCACTTGCCTAATGCTAAACGGGTTTCTTTCTCTCTGAACATAACATTTTTTTTTTAATTTAAGATTTTTATCACCATACTAGTTTTTTAGGGTTGCGCCTCGCATGGGTAACATTATTTTCCCGTTCGCGCAATTCCTTTTTGGTCCTTTTTTTTTTTTTAAATTATTATTGTAAATTTTGAGACCAATAAAGTTGATAGATAAAAAAAAATGATAGATAAAACCGTTAAGCTCCGAAGCGGCCGAGGGTTATTCGAGTGATTCCTCGGGTATCGCGGAATGTGGGCGCTGCAGCAAAACAACTCCCGAGAGTGTTTACCTCTAAGCTTGAAGTAAGCTTGAGATTTTTCGATATTCTAGTTGCAAAGTGTTCAGTTTGAGGGAGCAAAAAGTTGGGAGATGTGTTGCATTTATAGGGTTCCTCAGGAGAAATCGGATATCGATCTGTTCCTCATGAATCGAACGGAGGAACCTTTAGGCCAAATTTCAGAAAAATGTGTCTAAGTATACATACCGTATGAATTCGTTTGAAGCAGGCGCATTCTCCTAAAAATCAAGTACGAGCTTTTAGCTTGTAAACTTGGACTGAAGATACCCTCCTCGACATGGGATGATGTCACTTCGTAATACCGCCAGCCATTTAGAGCATCTACCGTCAACTACAATGGATAAAATTTCCAGGGAAATTCAACACATTCTAGTCACGTTCTCTAGTTCTCTGCAGCGTGTAGCATATGAAATAGAACAAAACGAGCAACTGGGAAGGCTTTCAAAACTAAAAACAAACAAAGAAACAAAAACGAGGGAAAAAAGCCCGCTGGAATCCACAATAGGCGAAGCGTGCAAGGTGCATTACAAGGTCTTCTCTGATTTGCTGAGAAAACAATACACCAAACAACAAAACAATGGACCCTAGCCCCGAAAACAATAGAGCTGCGTGATACCAAGGTCCAATGAAATTAGAGGTTGTTAAGAGCTGCGGGGCTACTCACAAATATGCTCGAGCAGAGATTTAAATGTAACGGTATACGTAAAAATATTTTTGCGTTCAGAAAAACTCTCACAAAAGCTTCCTGCTCGAAAAAACATGAATGACGTGTATTCCTCTTTCGAACATGTCTTTAAAAAGCGCGAATAACACAATCCGGCTAAACTCAATTTATTACTCTTCGCGTGCCATCATGGAGCCCGTTTTTAGCCATTTTCAGGAGTGCGGAAGGATAATGACGCGCCAGAAAAAAAGTAATGCGAGTTGAAAAGGAAGGGAGGATTGCCATTTCTCGTACTTTTTCTCAAACTTCATTTTTCCTCAAGCACTACCTTTCGCTTCCCACAAGTCAGGCTAAGACACTTGCATTCTACAGCTTTTAATTCTGTCCACCCACCACGTAGCAAGTTTTTGAGACAGGAAACTCAGTGGAGAGGGTAGCTTTCCGACGATTGATGGTTATTATCAGAAGATTCCTCTTTTTCAGAGGATTGTTTGGGTTATTGTTTTTAAAACAAGACAAATTTTGAATGTACTAACAAAAAATACTTAACGTGATATGATATTCGTCAACTGAAACTTTACCTTTTGTAAACCTTTTGTTTACCTTTTTTTTTTCATAATGTGCTTTCTGGTTGACTATTTGACAATTCTCTTTGAGAGCTAGAGCATCCGATGAACGACCATAACATCGTAGAGTTAATACTGTTTGACGACTAAAACTTCACTGTTTTCCTTGACGGTTGACGGTAAAATTTGCCCTTTTTAGACGGTTGCCAGTGAAGACCTACTACTGAGAACCTCAATAAGAATTCTTCTACTTTAAATATTAAGGTCGGCACACAGCATAGAGCTAGTCCCTGCCACTATTCTTGCTGTGCTTTTTGAAGACTAGAGAGTTTCAGAACTCTCTCAGTTGTTTCGTTTGTTAAAGTATGTCCTGTTGATAGCAGACAAGCAGATATTGCATTCAAACCTTAGCAAGAAATTGCCGATATTTAAAAGAAATCCAAACAGTTAATCCTAAGATTGTGGAAGGTCTGCTTGTTTAGTAATTAATTATGTTTGAAACCAGTGATTTAAAAAGAACGGGATTGTGCATTCCTTTATGTGGGGAAAATAAGAAAAGGTGTAATTAAAAATTTGTTTAAGACTGAAAAAAGTGAAAACGCTAAACAAGGCTCGTGAAAATTTAATCGGCTCTACGAAAACTGTGAGTTTACATGTCGATCTTTCTATCGGCAATACTAAGAAGTTTTAATTTTAACGCCTTTAGCTGAAATGTCTTCAATCTTAAAAGGTCGACGTAGTTTGTTTTCTTTTTAATATTCCATCTATTTTCATACGTTAATCGACACGATTCAAGACAGCTTATGCTTGCTGAAAACCAGCATCTTATAGCCTTCGGCATGCAAGCCTCAGTAAGCGAGGATAAAAAGTTTTTGTAACAAGCGTAGGTGGTTATTGCTTTGAATAGAACAATATGGGTGGAACCAAGCCAAAACGTGAATTGATTATTTCAACCCTCTTCTTTTATGGCCCTAATTATAACCAAATGCCTTAAAAACTCGAGATAAAAGAAGGAAAAGACCGTATTTAGAATCTAACACGGAAGGTTTTAACTTTAAGTTACGTCTGAAGTGTATGTGTTCGACCTGAATACTTACTCAGACTTACAGCACAAAATGTTTCTCGGCCACCAATTTCCAGTCTGTTTGGGCTAGTCTTTGATTGTAGAGCTATTTTCGTGGAAGCAGCCCTTAGATCCATCACTTTATGGTAATCCTTTCTTTCAATTCGCCCTTTGAAGCTCAGACAACTCGAAACAACACTCTTAACATATGCAAAACACAGAAACAAGTGACTTTATTGCAGTCAAGCAGAACATGACGCTAGTTGATCTGTCAGTTATTTTGGGCGTGGCCGGTTTCCACCCAAGTGAGTGCAGATAAGGGAATTTATGTACAAGTTTATAAGTGTACGGTCCGGATTTGTTATTGTTCAGATGACGGTATTATAAGCATGAAATGCTTTCCAGAACAGTTTAAGGATACCGCCTTTGTTGTCGAAAAAACGTTTGTCATACGTGAGGCTACTGAAAAAAGCGAAAAAAAAAAATCGTAGTTTGCGCAATACTGAAAAATATAAAACGCTCACTCAGAAGCTTAGGATTTCATTCATAGACCCAAATGTTAGAAATACCTCGTAGAGCGTCGTAAACAGGACGTACTACAGAAAGTACTACTCAATATAGCTTTCAGTCTACCGTAAACTGCCGCTTTAATATAAGCACTGGGTTTTATACAACTTCGTAAGGGGTTTTGGGTGGGCTTATAAATGGAGCCGGGGGGTTATATCCGGGGGGGGGTTATAAGCGGAATAAAAAAAAAAACGTTTCGAAATGAGCCACAGTAGTGTTGATCGAAATACATCTTTAATTTACTAGTTTTTAATTAAGCTTTAAAACATAATAAATCGAATTCATTTTTATTTTAAGAACAAAATCTGTAACAACACGAAGGTAACCGGAGCGCAACAAAACAGAAGCTCAGAGTTTCTCTTCGCCATCATTGTTAAAAGTTTTAATGTCTAGTTCACAGCGGTGAGGCTTCCCGCACTTAATTTGAGGTCATCTTCGCTATTTAATTAAACTGGCAGTGTTAATGTCTAGTTAACTGAGTGGTCTGGCTTTCTGCTTCAAACTCACCAGGAAACTAGGAAAACTAGTGGGGGGCTTATGTCCGGGGGTGCTTATAACTGGATGTATTTTTTTGTTCACAGGTACATGGGCCTATAACCCGGGGGGCTTATAAGCGGGGGGGGGGGGGCTTATAAGCGGCAGTTTACGGTATTCAGTTAGTGACACCTAAAGATTCCATCCACGGACGCAAAAGTTAGAGCCACCTTGAACAGTAATAAACAGCGCCACCGGAAAGAACTGCTCAGTAGCTTTCATTTGAATGGTCACACCTTAGGATTTCATCCATAGACTCAGTAAAAGAATGCTACATTGTACAGTCTAATAAACAGTAGAACGTAGTACTGCTGAATAAGAAAATTCCGTTTTTACCAATGCACAGGCTCAAAAGATAGACTCACCTTAGCTTGTTCAGCACACTAAGGAACCCCACAGAAAAATCCATTTGAATAGTCGTCATTTACTGAGGGTTTTATCCACCGCCTTTCGTGTAATTACTAAAACGATTACACAAATTAATGTTTGTATCCCAAATGTTGTTTCGATTGTAGGTGTATACACTACACGAGGGTACTTTATTAGAGTTCTCCTTCAAAAGGCTGGCATTATTTTTTATCTCGTATCACCTGGCAAAGCCTTACTGCATAACTGACCTCGCCTTCGATAAGAATCAAGTGTTCAGTAAATTATTAAAGCCGATTTTATTCGGAGCCGAATGATCTCATTTTAGCTGCTTTGTCTTTAAGTAGAGGCCACTTAGCAAGAAATGGCCCCTCTCCTAAACCTCTAACTCTTAAAGTGCCTATGAAGTGAAAATTGTTTTTGTTTAGTTATAATATTTACCTTTCGAAAAACATAATTCCAAAATTTCAAACGTCTAGCTTTAAAACTAACGATTTTACAAGCGCTCAAAGTTTGTAATTTTCCCCTAAAAATGGTCAGGGGATTGGGTCGAGTTTAATCCAAAAATACCGGGCCGTGACGTCACTTGGGTGCCTCGCATTTGTTTACGCATTCAAAGTTTCTAGTAATCAAGGAGTGTTTTCAGTACGAAAGATGTCGAGCGATACAGAAATGAGCGACATTTCGGAAATATCTAGCAGCCCCGAAGACGATGAAACCAGTGAGGGAGACGAAGAAGACGTCGAGGTAATTTACAGCCAAATTAGGCCTTACCAAGACGAACCTCTAGCCGAGGACGCTGATGAAAATACAGAAGAAACTGAAGTCGATGAAGCTGATGAAGACGGCCTTACACCAGCGGCGCTGGAAGCGAGATACGAAAGAGAAGTTCCGGTTAACTCGTGGTTGGTATATAGTTTTGTTTATCGTTAACTTTTACGCTGTAATACCCGACTTTAAGTTGCGAAATTTCGTAGACAAACCCGACTTGCTGGGCATGTCAATATTTACATCATAAAGGATCGAACTTTCTTTTGGCAATGGTCCGAAAGTAAAGTATCTTACAGCATGTATCTCTCGATATTTTCTTTTTGTGTTAAGCTCACGTATATCTTATGACTTCCACTTTGTCCTTCAGGTGCCAATGTGAACTATGCAATGATGAAAACTTAGTCGGTGCGCGCGAGTTTCGTTGCTGTAAGGAAGTCGCAAATGCGTCTGCTAAAATGGCCTTTGATGGATCGACTGAACGCATCACCTGTATTACACAACACGACGATTACAGCCGGATCAGAAGGGAAGCCATACATTCTTATACCAGGTATAAACGTAGTATTTTGACAACTTTGCTGGTTAGGGGCACCAGCAACGCAATATCGCCCACGCGGTTTTCTCTTTGATTTCTTTACGTCCGCCATAGTAAGATCTGACTGAGGCACCCAAATGACGTCAGAGCTTATAGTCACGTGGTATTTTGACCGCGCGATTCAAATGACCATTTTTGAGGGAAAAATTGTAAACTTTGAGCGCTTGTAAAATCGTTAGTTTTAAAGCTAGACGTTTCAAACTTTGGAATCCTGTTTTTCGAATGGTAAATATTATAACTAAACAAAAACAATTTTCACTTCATAGGCACTTTAAGAAGAAGAAAAAAAGTCAAATGGTCACAAATTTTATTGTGCAAAATATCGACAGCCAAACAGCACCACGGGAAAGAACTGCTCCGTGGCTTTCATTTGAATGGTCATACTCTAGGATTTCATCCACAGACTCAAAAGGTTGAACCATCTTGTACAGCACAATAACAGTACCATAGGAAAGTACTGCTTTATAGCGTTCGTTTGAATCAGCAGGTCACCCTTTGAACCACTTTGTAGAGCATGATAAAGAGCACCACAGGAAAGTACTGCTCAGTAGCTTTCAGAGGAATAGATATTGGGTCGTTATTCAAAGTTGAAACGAAGTTATGACGGGGTTTAACAAAACGACGGTCTAAACCAAATTCATTCTTGCCAACTCGAATAGTTAAAGGTTGTCTACTATAAGCAATGTTAAGGACTAGACTCCGGGGACTAGACACGCACTTGTATGCCTAAAATGACCCACTCATAACAAGATACGTGAGTCTATTGATTGTCTTAAACCACGGTCTAAGTTAGACTTCGTTTAAAAAACCGGCTCTAAATTTAATTTTTACCTCATTAAATAAGTTGAAGCTAAATTGTGAATTGACTAAAGTGAGGGACACAAAAACTGCGAAAACACGAAACGTGAAAATTTTGTTTAGATCGCTTTAGTCGCAAACAAGATAAGATAAACCTTTTGTAACTTTATTTATAGTACAATCAAATTTAGCTTACTGCAAGACTGACACGTCCTGCAGGAGTTTCTCCGCAAGCAATCTAGTTGGATGATGTCACAGATAGGGCACGCGAACATTTATTTTGCGACTTACAGTAAAACATTTGTCGTATTAGCCGGCAAACTTTCTGAGCTAAATTGACGGTACAGAAAAGAACACAAATTTACCCAGAGGTCTCTTTCATGGTCAGGAGAATTAGAGAAATTGGAAGCCATTCTTATGTGAGTGCATGACAGCCGCAAGTGGCTTACAACAACAACAACAACAACAACAACAACAAGCTTTATTTGCATGACTATAAACAAGGTATTACAGTATTGCAAAAGCCATTTAAAATTTAATTATCAATTTCTTACTTAATTAAAATAACTAAAGAGATTGCAACCATTTCTTATTTTTAACCATTCAGAGAGGTAGCCATTGTAACTAGTTTGTCTCTCTGTTCAAAGCATGACGAGATGAATGAAATTAATTGAATATTTATAAAATAAGCAGTACAATTCATTAGATGTGACAATAAGGTCTCATGTGATAATAGTCGTAGAAATGGGATTTTAGGTTCTATTTTAGAAAAGAACCTGTCTCTTATCGAAGAATAGCTCAGGCAATCTAGTAAAAAATGAGTTTCATCTTCAATTTTGTTACAATTGCAGAGAATACATAACCTCTCATCACGAGGTATTTTGTCGTATCTACCTGTTTCAATCCGAGGCTTTCTCTCGGCGCAGAACTTCCACCCAAATGACCTTCCACCATTCGTCTCCAGGTGTCCTCGATTTACCTACTGCCTTCTTCATACTTATGTTCAGTTCAATGCTATGCGACAATCATTATCAGGATGTTTTCTACGTTCACGGCGTAGGTATACTCAAATAAAACGCACATATACGATATCCCAACTAAACGGGAACGTAATGCTATTAAAAAACTACTGGCAAAAACGTGCAGATTAAGGTTCTGGTTGGTTATACTTGGTACCTTCAAAAAATGCACTAGACAACTCAACAATACCAAATTCACGAAATATCCCTCGAATAAAAACATACACAAGCCACATTCAAGTTGACAAGTTAAATGAAGAGAACACTTTCAAGCACCTCACTTGTAACCCTAATACTCATCCTGGCCGTTTTTGCATCGTTCCTAAGTGTCCATAGACAAAAGAATCACGGTCGTCCGATGATATCTAGCAATGGTCACCTTACTGGAAGAATATCTGTAATTGTCGACTTCCACCTTAAACCTTTAGGGAAAATTGCGAAACTGTGCGATACCACGAGCGTGCTCAGCACCAAAAGGCATGCCCAGAGCAAACCCGTCAAAGACAAGAACGGGTTGGTCCTGACCAGGACAGATAATCAGCTCAACCGAAGAAAGGAGCACTTTTAGCAAGTCTTGGACTGGAGACCCACTGGATCTGACTGAAGGCCCTACGCTGGCTATCCATGCAAATAGGACAAATTTTGAAAGCGGTAGAGGTGAAGAGAGCGTTGAAGACCTTGAAAAACAGGAGCGCGGACGGGTGCGACAGTATCCCCGGCCGGAAGCCAGGAAGAAAAACCGTTGGTTTCTCCCTCCTGAACGCAGAGGATATTTCCTATCCCCGCATCCCCACTGGTCAAGTTCTTCACGAAGGGGAACGTGAGCCAAGATAAGAACTGGAGGGGCAAAACGCTCCTGTCGTTCACCAGCAAGATGTTTATCAAGAGAGTGAAGGACGCTCTTGATGACTAACTCCGGGACGAACAAGCAGGATACATGGATTTGACAAAGATCGATCCTGCTACGACCAAATAGCAACCCCAAAGAGAATATTAGTTCTTCGGTTGTTTATGATTGTTTACACCGTAGGAGGTTAGTATCTGCTCCATAAACTCGTTCCATGCGCAACTTGTTGTCGAAGACCATGCCGGATTCGCCTGTCTGGATACGCCCATGGTCACAAACTAATAATGGAAATTTGCGCATGAAAATGGATTTACAGAGGAAATACAAAAACTCTCCGAAATATACACAATCAAAAAGGAACCCGAGTCTGCACGCAGCAGTAGAATTAACTGTAACAGGTGGCCAATAAGCTCACAGAGCTCAGTTACGATAGGTGATCGATTTTCATAGGCATCGCCGTTCTGTCCGGAAATACTTTGTTGTAACTGAATTAAATTTGATGACGGATTATACGACATGAATAAAGCAGTTTGTTTTATAGCATAGCTCGCAGTGCAGGAGGTTTTTCCGGAAGGCGGATGGGGGGCGGGGATACTGGATTTAAAGAGACTTTTTTCGCGGGCCGGCGATCGATTATAATTCGCGTGCACACCGTCTTGGATTGAAAAAAACGTTAAAGTAATAATAGAGGTCATGGCGTTTACTCCTTGATCGCTGTTTTGTTACTACTTGCCCTAACTCTCCTCTGTTCTCCCAAAAACGTGGTTTCCATATCATCCATTTCATCCATAACATGTCAAATTAAACGATCTCAGCCCGCAGACGATCAGCCGCTAAAATTTCAGCGATCATATGGAAACAAACTTCTGCACTCGCGGTCAACTTCGATTAATTTTTGATTGTGCGATTATATCAAAACCAATGGCAGTGCACGTTGATTGCGATCGTATAGGCTTAATCCGAAATGGTGGTTTGAAAAATCGAAGGAAAAAATACCGGGGGAATAATATTAGCGGGAATAATATTAGCTCTTGGTCGCTCAACTGGACTTCAAGTCGTAGTAAGCATTATGCCATTAATAGCCATGCCGAGAAATAAAGGAAATACTGAAGGAGGATGTTAAACAGAAACCTCATAAAGCTGTTGTTGTTGAGATACTTATTGATCGAATACCTTAAAAGGATATTTTTTAACACGGTTAATATATACTTCGAAATTTTGGCTGGGTGTGTACGAACGAGATCTCGAATCCCTAACTCTATTTCCTACGAAAATGTATGTTTTTCGTTTCATACCTAACTTGAGACTTCACCTTTAAAATCGTTTCGCTGTTTAGACCAAAAAGGCAAAAATGTGTTCAAGGCCCAATTCTATGATCAAAATTAATATAAATGATTGTCAAAATGACTACTGTAGGGACTGATCAAACAACGTGAAAAGACGTATGTTACAATATTTCGACTGGCCAATACCAGTCTTCATCAGGTTTATTATGGCAAATCACGAATTTACAGAAATATATATGTAGTAGAACAATGAGCGGAAGTTACATATATGACGTGGTATGGTGTGGCTTAGAAATGATAAAAAATAAAATAAACAAAAACAATTTTCAGTTACAGATTACAGTTCATCACGTTTATTAATGCCTAGAGGCTCAAGAGTCTTAGCCTTGTGAATAATGTGAGCCTCACGTGCCTTTCTAAAAGAATCGCGTTCATTATTAAGTTTTTCAATAGGAATAAGTAGCATGTGGGTGTCAGAGTGGTTATTGCTGAGAAAGTGTTCCGAAACCGCTGTATAGATATAATTAGAAGTAGGGTTGAGTACTGGTCGTCTGTGTTCATTGAAACGGTCTTTGAGGCGACGTTTAGTTTCCCCAATGTATTGTAAATTACATAGGCGACATTGAATCATGTAGATAACATTGAAAGTAGTACAAGTTATATGAGATTTGATGTGGTACGTTTCACCTGTGGAATGAAAAGTATAATGATTGCGGCCATGTTCAATGTAGGGACAAGTGGTACAATTCCTGCTATTGCACCGAAAGAAACCGGGGGTGGCCCGGGAGTTACTTGAATCAGGGGTTTCTGTTAACTGGGCTCTAACAAGAATGTCAAGGCGCAGCTCAGTGATTATCCAATCGCAATATAACAGATAAATGTCTAATTGCGTTTGACGAAGGAGACGCATTCCTAATCGTGTGTTGGGTGTCCTGTGTCATACAGCCAGAAAAATTCGAGATTTTCTCTGTAAGGGGTGGATGCCAAATTAGCCCCCCACCCCCCCTCTCCGAAGATTTTTGCAGGGGCGTACGCTCGTATGCTAATTTAAAGAATAAGATATTTCCAGGGGCACCTATCAGCCGCTGTGTACTGAGATAGGAACACTCTATTGAAACATACATTTTCTTTCTCCAGTCCTAAAAACCGCTCTTTCGTATCTTCAGTTCACCAAGTTTTTTTAGATGAAAAGGTGCGAAAAACAACAACTTAAACAGAAAATTAAAAGTACTAGTTTTTAGCTTGTAGACTTGGACTGAAGACACCTCCCTCCTCGACATGGGATGATATCACTTCGTAATACCGCCAGCCATTTAGAGCATCTACCATCAACTACAATGGATAGAATTTCCAGGGAAATTCAACATATTCTAGTCAAGTTCTCCAGTTCACTCTTCAGCGCGTAGCGTGTGGGATAAAACAAAACGAGCAACTGGGAAGGCTTTAAAAGAAAACGGGAGAAAAAAAACCTCGCTGGAATCCAGACTAGGAGAAGAGTGCAAGATGCATTTATATTCGAATAGATATTAAGATAAATAAAGCAATGCGCTTACAAATATGCTCGAGTAGAGTTTTAAATATAACGGTATACCACAGGCCTACCATCCTCTGTTTGTGTGGCGGGGTGTGCATTTATAATGACTGTGTCGGTTTATCAAATTAGCAAAACTAAAGCCGAAATTTAGGAGTTTTAAAACTGAGGAAAATGAAATAAAAACTCATAAAATTGCTGCCATGGTGTTTTGATTTGTGTTTCTGTGTTTATTTTGACGATTTAAGGCTCGCGAAACCGATGTTTTCAAAATAACGGTCAGACTCGCTCAAAAGTAGAGAAAGAGAAATTTGATAAACCGTGGTTTAGGACAATCAATAGACTCACATATCTTGTTATAAGTGAGTCATTTTAGGCATATAAGTGTGTGTCTAGTCCCCGGGGTCTAGTCCTTAACATTGCTTACAGTAGACAACCTTTAACTATTCGAGTTGGCAAGAATGAATTTGGTTAGACCGTCGTTTTGTTAAACCCCGTCATAACTTCGTTTCAACTTTGAATAACGACCCAATATCTATTCCTCTGAAAGCTACTGAGCAGTACTTTCCTGTGGTGTTCTTTCTCTACTTTTGAGCGAGTCTGACCGTTATTTTGAAAACATCGCTTTCGAGAGCCTTAAATCGCCAAAATAAACACAGAAACACAAATCAAAACACCATGGCAGCAATTTTATGAGTTTTTATTTCAATTTCCTCAGTTTTAAAACTCCTAAATTTCGGCTTTAGTTTTACTAATTTGATAAACCGACACAGCCATTATAAATGCACAGTCCACCACACAAACAGAGGATGGTAAGCCTGTGGGTATACCTTAAAATATTTTTGTGTTCAAAAAAGCTCCCACAAAAGCTTCCTACTCGAAAAAAACACAAATGACGTGTATTCGAATTCCTCGTTCGAAAACATGTCTCTTAAAGCAAGAATAACACGAATCTACACTCAATTTATTACCTTTCGCGTACCGTCATGGAGCAAGTTTTTAGCCACTTTGAGGGGCACGAAAAAAAAGAGATGCGCAAGAAAAGAATAATGCGAGTTGAAAAGGAAGAGAGGACCGCCATTTCTTCTGCTTTTTCTCAAAATGTATTTTTCCTCAAGCACTATC
The DNA here is from genome assembly GCA_964030785.1 of Siderastrea siderea. Classification (NCBI taxonomy): domain Eukaryota; kingdom Metazoa; phylum Cnidaria; class Anthozoa; order Scleractinia; family Rhizangiidae; genus Siderastrea; species Siderastrea siderea. The sequence goes on along the minus strand of OZ034972.1, from coordinate 12,427,701 downwards.
CTTCGCTTCCCACAAGTCAAGGTAAGATACCTTGCACTCTACAATTTTCAATTCTCTCCGCCCACCGCGTAGTAAGTTTTTGAGATAGGAAATTAAGTGGAGAGGGTAGCTTTGACGATTCATGGTTATTAACAGAACATTCCTTTGTTTTATGGGATTGTTTGGATTATCATTCTTCAGTTAAAACAAGAGAAATTTTGCGCGCACTAACAAAAAATACTTACTTTTAAGGTGATGTGATATTCGTCAACTGAAACTCTAACTTTTGTGGTTTTACATAATGCGCCGACTAGTTGACTATTTGACAACATTCTTGGAGAGCTAGAGCATCCGATGACTGGACGACCACAGCATCGTAGGGTTGATACTGTTTGACGACTAAAACTTCACTGCTTAATAAAAGCTTATTGTTGTTGTTGTTCCTTAACGGTTGACGGTAAAAAATTGCCCCTTTTTTGAATGTTGACGGACATTTTAGGACGGTTATACCCATTGAGACTATCTAAGAATTCTTTCACTTTAAATATTAAGGTCGGCGCCAACAGAGGACTAGTCCCTGTGGCTATGCTTGCAGTATTTTCTGAAGACCGAAAGTTTCAAAACTCTTTTAAGTTCATTCGTTTCTTGAAGTACATGTTGTTGACAGAAGACAGTGCGTTGAAACCTTACTAAGAAATGATTGTCGACATTTACAGCAAATGGAAACAGTTAATCCTAAGATTTTGGAAGCCTTGCTTGTTTAGCCAGTAACTATTTAAATAGAATGGGATTGCGCATTCCTTTGGACAAGAAAAAAGTGAATATATGCTTACCTTGGCTCATGAAAGTTAAATTGGTTCTAAGAAAACTGCAATTTTTCACAAGTCGAACTTTCTATCTTTCTATTAATTTTAATGCCTTTAGCTGAAACCTCTTCAATGTTTGAAGGCCGACGTCCTTTTTTTAAATATATATTTCATTTTTACTGTGAGGCAAACATCTGTACCACTCCCAGTATGTCCAGGCAGTCCATCAATATGAAGGGAAATGTTAACGTTTCAAATAATTTATTGATAAGTGCGTTATTTCATGAAAATATGATATAATTCAAGAGTACGAAGAAGCGTATGCTTGCTGAAAAGACGCATCTTATCAGTAGCCTTCGGCATGTAAGCCTCAGTAAGCGAGGTTAAATGGTTCTTGTAGACAAGCGTAGGTGGTTATTGCTTTGAATAGAACAATATGGGTGGAAACAAGCCCAAACGTGAATTGATTATTTCAAACCCTCTTCTTTTATGGCCCGAATTATTAGCAAATGCCTTAAAAACTCGAGATAAAAGAAGGAAAAGACAGTATTTACAATCTAACACAGAAGGTTTTAACTTTAAGGTACGCCTGAAGTGTATTTGTTCGACCTAAATACTTAGTCTTACAGCGCAAACTGTTTCTCGGCCACCAATTTCCAGTCTGTTTGGGCTAGTCTTTGATTGTAGAGCTTTTTTCGTCGAAGCAGCCCTTAGATCCGTCACTCTTTAGTAATCGTTTCTTTCAATTCGGCCGTTAAAGCTCAGGCAACTCGAAACAACACTCTTAACATATGCAAAACACAGAAACAAGTGACTTTATTGCAGTCAAGCAGAACACGACGTTATAGTTAATCTATCAGTTATTGTGGGCGTGGCTGGTTTCCACCCAAGTGGGTGCAGATAAGGAAGTTTTTGTAAAAGTCTGTAAGTGTACGGTCCGGATTTGTTATTGTTCAGGTACGGTATTATAAGCATCAAAAAGTTTCCAGAACAGTTTAAGGACACCGCCTTTGTTGTGGGTAAACTTTTGTCATACGTGAGGCTAAGTGAAAAAAAAAAAGAGAAAAAATCGTAGTTTGCACAAAACTGAAAAAAACACCGTTGCAAGAAATTACTGCTCAGAAGCTGAGGATTTCATCCATAGACCCAAATGTTAGTAATACCTGGTAGAGTGTCGTAAACGGCACTTACTACAGAAAGTACTACTCAGTAGCTATCAGTGTATTCTGTTAGACGGTGACACCTACCTTGTATAGCCAGGAGCCCGGGTACAGCATAATAAGTAAGAAAGTACTGCTCTGTAGCGGTCATTTAGAAAGATCACACACATTTTGAGCATCGTCCACAGACTCAAAAGTTAGAACCACCTTCTACAGTATAACAAGCAGAACCACACGAATGTTCTGCTCAGTAGCTTTCATTTGAATGGTCACACTTTAGGATTTCATCCACAGACTCAAAAGTTAGAACCACATTGTACAGCATAATAAACAGCACCACAGGAAAGTACTGCTCAGTAGCTTTCATTTGAATGGTCACACTTTAGGATTTCATTCACAGACTCAAAAGTTAGAACCACCTTGTACAGCATAATAAACAGTACTACAGGAAAGTACTGCTCAGTAGCTTTCATTTGAATGGTCACACTTTAGGATTTCATTCACAGACTTAAAAGATAGAACCACCTTGTACAGCATAATAAACAGCACCACAGGAAAGTACTGCTCAGTAGCTTTCATTTGAATGTCACACTTTAGGATTTCATCCACAGGCTCAAAAGTTAGAACCACCTTGCACAAGCAGAACCATACGAATGTACTGCTCGGTAGCCTTCAGTTCAATAGGCAAACCTTATCAGGATTTCATCCACAGTCGAGAAGGCGCGAGATAGCTGAGAGCACAAGCTATCAACAGCGTGGCGAGATTGGTTTCGGCGCGCCGGTATTTCGCGCGCCCTCGCGGCTTTACAGAAAAAATGAGCTTTCACACGTTAAAACTGCTGGCTTGTATAACTTGAACGGTGCTACAGGCGGGAAATTTCCTTTTCTACCAACAGGCTCAAAAGATAGACTCACCTTAGCTTGTTCAGCATAGTGAGTAACTCCAGACTCGGAAAGTTAGAGCCGCCTTTCGTGTAATTATTAAAATGATTACACAAATTAATGTTTGTATCCCCTAATGTTCAGTGTTTCGATTGTGCCTGTGCACAGTACACGATGCTACTCAGAGTTCAAAAGGCTGATATAATTTTTTATCGCGTATCAAAGCCTTACTGCATGACTGACCTCGCCTTTGATAAGAATCAAGTGTAGAGTAAAGCCGATTTTATTCAGAGCCGAATGATCTTATTTTATCTGCTTTATCTTTTAAGTAGAGCTACTAAGCAAGAAATGGTTCCTCCCCTAACCCTCTAAACCTTAAGAATGTTCAACAAGACAAAAAAGTCAAACTGGCTCAAATTTTAGTATGCAAACAGCAGCAGGGGAAAGAACTGCTCAGTGGCTTTCACTTGAACGGTCATAACTTAGGATTTCATCCACAGACTCAAAAGTTAGAACCACCTTGTACAGCATAATAAACAGCACCACAGGAAAGTACTGCTCACTAGCTTTCATTTGAATGGTCACACTTTAGGATTTCATCCACAGATTCAAAAGTTAGAACCACCTTGTACAGCGTAATAACAGTACCACAGGAAATACTGCTCAATAACTTTCGTTTAAATCAGTAGGTCACACGTAAGGTTTTCATCCTCAGATTCAAAAGTTAAAACCAGTTTGAAGAGCACAATAAACAGCACCACAGGAAAGTACTGCTCAGTAGCTTTCAGAGGAATACATAGACTTTAAGGGCCGGTTATTGGGTCGTTATTCAAAGTTGAAACTAAGTTGTGTCGGGGTGTAACAAAACCACGGTCTAAACCAAATTAATTCTTGCCAACTCGAATAGTTAAAGGTTGTCTATTGTAAACAGTAATGAACAGTGTTAAGAAGGCATCAAGCAGTGACTAGACACACACTTATATGCCTAAAATGACCCACTTATAAGAAGATACGTGTCTATTGATTGTCTTAAACCACGGTCGCGGTCTAAGTTAGACTTCGTTTAAATAACCGGCCCTAAGTTTTTACCTCAGTTAAATAAGTTGAAGTTAAATTGTGAATCAATTAAAGTGAGGAACACAAAAACTGCGAAAACACGGAACGTAAAAATTTGGTTCAGATCTCTTTAGTCGCAAACAAGATAAGCGGATAAACCTTTTGTAACTTTATTTATAGTACAACCAAATTTAGCTTACTGCAAGACTGACACGTCCTGTAGGAGTTTCTCCGCAAGCAATCTAGTTGAGTGATGTCACAGATAGGGCACGCGAACATTTATTTTGCGACTTCCAGCAAAACATTTGTCGTATAAGCCGGCAAACTTTCTGAGCTAAATCGACAGCGTAGAAAAGAACAGGAGTCTAACCAGAGGTTCTTTCATTTCTTTAACAGATAAGGAGCAAAGTTGCTTGCTTAACAATGGTCAGGAGGATTAGAGAAATTGGAAGCCATTCTTATGTGAACGCATGACAGCCGCAAGTGGCTTTCGCACGGCCCAGGACTTCCACCCAAGTGATTTTTTTCCACATTGGTCGCCCTGTTGTTCTTACTGGTGTTCAGTTCACCTTTTAGCTAGAGCCCTGACCCACCGGATCTGACTGAAGGACCTACGCTGGCTATCCAAACGGGACAAGATACCTTGGAAGAAGTCAAGAGAGCCATGACGATTTTGAAGAACAAAAATGGCGGCTGGGTGGGAGGATATCCCCGGAAGCGCTGGAAGGAAAAAATGATAACGTGGAGGACATTCCCCAGGACTGGAAATCCTGTGTAAAACATATCGTTGCCCCTCGGGACACGGCGTTTGAGGAAGATTTAATACAACGAAGACCAAGCTTACAATGAACCATTGAAGGGGGCTACACCCGGTTTTTCACTAACCATACCTACTCTCTTTGAACAGGAAATACAAAGATGCCTCAAACGGAACAGGAAGTCGAGTTATACCTATTTGTAGGGTACAGATTGAAGTTTTAGAAAAGTGGATATTTTTCAAGATCCACGTAGCCATAGCAACAAGGTGGCGTCATTGCTATTTTTACTTTTCCTTAATTTGTAAGAAATCCAGACTTTAGGTTTTAAAGCTATTTATAGGACTTGTAGTTCATATAACTGTCTTGAGCTGTACCGATTTTAAACATTTTTTATGTGAGCGTTTTCAAGGAAAAATTGTTTGAAGTTTTTAGCTGCAGCTAACAAACGAATCATAAACAATTCTTTTCGCGTTCACATTATTGGAAACCGGGATGAAGCGATTTCTTTCATCAATTCCTGCAGGATAGCTGAAATCTCTAGAAACAATTTGAGGCCAAAGTTTTCTTTCCATGGTCAGGATAAATGTCAGTTTGAGGAACGCGAAAAGAATTGTTTATGATTCATTTGTTAGCAGGAGCTAAAAACTTCAATCAATTACTTCTCAAAAACGCTCCCATAAAAAATGTTTAAAATCGGTACAACTGAAGACAATTATTTGAACTACAAGTCCTATAAATAGCTTTAAAAACGAACGTCTGGATTTCCTACAAATTAAGGAAAAGTAAAAATAGCAATGACGTCACTGTGCTGCTATGGCTACGTCGATCTCGAAAAAACCCACTTTTTAAACTTCAATCTATACCCTACAAATAGGCATAACTCGATTTCCTGTTTCGTTTGAGACATCTTAGTTTGTATTTCGTGTTCAAAGAGAGTAGGTATGGCTAATGAAAAACCGGGTCTAGCCGCCTTAATTCCATTTTTTGTTCGGAGGGGCTAGCACGATTCTTGCATTTCCTCACACATCCATTTTATCCCACTATACTAAAACCAATTAATGGTAGATTTCTGCTGCCACCAATCTGACAAAGGACATTTCTTTTACGTCTCACTCTGTGTCTTGAAAAACGGATACTCGTTGTAGACAATAGATTGCGAATTTCATATAGACGACGCCGTTCTGTTCGGATCACTTTCATGCAGCTGAATGACATTTAACGACGGATTATGCGACCTGAGAAAACATCTTCAGCGTAGCCATTTTGTTAAATAGGATAGCCCGCAGAGCAGGCGATTTTTCGGAAGCAAAGGATGCTGGATTAAAAGTCTTTTTTTCGTGGCTAGGCGATGGATTACATTCGTGTGTGCGTCGTCCTGGATTGGCGAAAACGTACAGGGTGCTGAGAACAATAAAAGAGGTCATCTTTCTGCACTGATGCCTCCTACTCCTTGGTCATCATGTTGTTATTTCCCTAACTTTCCTCTGTTTTGATTGTTTATTATTATGACTGTTTATTATGATATCAATTACAATAAATTACAATGGGATACAATTGAAATAAATAATAATAAAAAGGTTACACTAACCTGCAAATAGTTATTGCTAACGTGAGCGGGTAGTATTTAATAAATAAATACAAAAGAAGTACGCGAAATAAATAAAATAAAATAAAATAAAATAGATATATAAATAGAATAAATGAGAAAAAAATACATTGTAAATAAAGATGTATAGTTGTTTTCTCATAAGCCAGGTTTCCATATCATCTCAAAGACCCCCAAACGATCCCAGTATTAGTCTGCAGACGATCAGTCGCAAGAAGTTCAGGGATCGATCGTATGGAAACAAACTTCTCCAGTTGCCTGCGATCAACTTCGATTAATCAGTGTTAATTGCAATTGTGCTATGACATGGAAGCTAATGTTCTGCAATTGTTTGCGACCGTATGGAACTGAGTACTGACCAGATACCAGGCTTAATCTGAGATGACGGTTTGAAAAACTGAAGGAAAATATACCCGGGGAAAAATATTAGCACTTGGTCGCTGAATATAAGCCTTCACTTCAAGCCGTAGAAGCATTATGCTATTATTAGCCATGTCGATAAATAAAGGAAACACAGGGAGGTAATTTACCAGAAACCTTAATATAAAGTTGTTTTTATCGAGATCCTTATCAGGTTTAAATAATTTCAAAGGATATTTTCAGTAAACACAGCACATATACCGTGTGGCACTAAATTTTTTTCGGGTTCTAATTTTTGCGATTTCGCGGGGTTTTTTCATGATCCGCAAAAAAAGTTCCCGCGAAAAAAAAAAATCCTGCAAAAATTAATCATATTGGTGCCCCTTTACGTTTAAAAACCGTCTCTTTCGTTCACAAACAAAACGAAATTAGAAACAAAATATTCAGAAATAAAACGATGAAATTACAGTCGGCACTCTAAAAGTAAAAAGCTGTTTTAAAAAAGCTTTAAAGAAAAGGATACTCTGAAGTTACTCCTTTGATTAATTGATTAACGTGTTATACATCTGCATGTTGTTCACCTGTATTCCATTGTTTGTATTCAAAAAACGAGAATGTTATAATTCCACATACAGTGGAAGGCAACTTCCTGAACTGCATCGCAAAAATTAATTCCCAGCAAAGAAAAACAAGTTTTTCCCTATCGCAAAAATTAGTTCCCAGCAAAGAAAAAAAAGTTTTCCCTATCGCAAAAATTAATTCCCAGCAAAGAAAAACAAGTTTTTCCCTATAGCAAATATTAGTTCCCGCAAAACACACAAAAAAATCGCCCATTCGCAAAATTAAACTCCCCCCAAAATTTAGTCACTAAATGCTACAGGGTATACTTCGGCTACACGGTATACTTCGAAATTTTGGCTGGGCTTGTACGACCCAGATCTCGAATCCCTAATTCTATTTTATACGAAAATTTATGGATTTTTCCGTATCATACCTTACCCGAGACTTCACTTTTAAAATTGTTTTGCTTTCTGACCAAAAAGGCAAAAACGTGTTCATGTTTTCATTAGCAATCAGACTTCAAAGCCAAGATCTATGATGAAATATTCAACAAGGTAGTGCTCCGTGACTATCCAATCGCAATTGAACATGGTAAATGTCTGATAATTTCACATACAGTACCATCCTTAGAGGTCCTTAGAACCGCTCTGTTTTTACCAGTTGTTATTATAAAATCCGACTGCATTTTATGCTCCAGGCAGTGCCGTTTTTCTCAGAATTATAAGATTTCCAAAAGCTATGGACAACTCTACTGGCGTTGAGCCTTCCTTGTATTATAAAGCATCCTCTCTGTCGCATTGTTATATAGGGACAGCAAAATTTTCCGAAACGGTAATTACTGGTCATAGACTTTGCCTGATGCAGGAAAGACAAAATGAAACAAGGACTTTACATGTAACTATGGAGCTGGTCTCACAACTTTTCATGATAAAAGGTGTGGCTATCAAAAGTAATTAACAATTTTTCTACGAGTGCGCGTTGAATATATTCGAGGTGATAAACAACGCGTCGAGTGGGTTATAATCACCTGATATCCAACAAGGTGCGAGTGTAATTGTTTAATTGAATTCTTAACTTCGATAATCACGGCTAAATTTCTTTGCTATATTTTTGGAAAAAAAGGAAAAAAAAAAACATTGCAAGGAAGCTGCAGCGGTAACACTTGACAGTTTTGACACGGCATCCGAATTCCTCATAAAGTACCGGTTTTCACAATGACTTTTTGGCACTTTCCTATCCATTAATATTTTAGTTTTAATACTTTCATCTGACTTACTGCCACGCAGTATTTGAACTGTAGTTCATCATTTATCTAGGTAAAAAACAAGGTTATTTAGTAAATAGAACCCTTTCGGTGGTATATTGGAGGATAATGTCCAAAAGTGAAGGATTGACCGAAAAAATGTTAAAAATGAAGTTAGAATGCTCTGGAAAGGCATTCTGACTTTGCCCCCAGGACCTTCTGGGAGATCAAATCCAAGATAGCGGCCAAATGAAGAATCCACTAACTTCCGATTCTGATTGGTCAAAATCACCAAATCCCCCTTCCGATTGGTTGAGAAGGGTTTTGAGCGACATTCGGTTTGGATTCGAAAACAGCGCGCGAGGTTACTCAACTGCACCAAATGAAACGGAAGCTCCTTTTCTGAGAGCGTTCTTTTGATATTCAAATTTTTTCCAGCGTCACTCGGGAATGTCGAGGTAATCTCTGTAAATTACAGCTGAATGACGTATCTTTGCGTTTGAATAGAGGCTACCGTATTTGCAGATTTCCATGCTGTTGTTTATCTTTGTGCTCTCGTTCTTTGTTTCATGGAACTCAGATCCGGACAGCAGGGTAAACAAAGGAGAATTAACGACGACAAGGCATGTTTGAAGGTAAGGAAACCTTCATTTCTCTTAATTTGTGTAGATATTATGTGTGATTTGGCGAGTTTTGAATTTCTTTCTGATTAAATGCGGTATTTCTGCTGAAATAACGCACGAGCTGAAATGGAATTTGAGATTCAGTCATGTCACCGCCTTTGGCTTTGCAAAAGAGCTTTACTTAGCTTACCTACTTGTGCAAAGAACTCCATGACGGTTTGTGAATGTTAAGAATATCCTATCTTTGTGACATCACTGAGGCAAAGCAGGCTTAAGCGACAATTAGTTGTGTTGTAAACATCATTTCATCCGTGACACTCTAATAATTCAAAGCAATTTGGTGACAGATATTGGCGCTTTGGCTGTAGTCAGAAATTATTCATTTTGTGAATTGCATGCGTCGGGTTGTATTTGACAATGTAAGCTTAAATTTGATCTTGAAATTCGTCAGAGAGGGACGCAGGATTTTGGAAACGTGGAATGTTTGACTTTTGCATCAGTTTCAAGAGGAAATTAGAAAGAGTTCAAATCTCTTCCTGCGTGCTCAATGAATATAAAGAGCTAAAACGATACCCGCTCTCGAGAGGTAAGTTATCTTCCGATTTTATTTAGTCGCCCCACAGATTAACAATTGTAGCTGTCTAATCAAAATTTAAGTAAGTGGTAAATGTTATCGAAGTTGCCCGTAAGAGAGAATATAGGTTTATAATCTTTTAAGGCGGAGAAATGGGTGTACAAAGAGTTACGAAATAATAAGCATTTTTTCACTGCTTTCCTTCGACGCCTCTGGGCATCATTTCGCTTTGATATTGTGATTAAAAATTCATACGAAAAAGAAACCGCAACAATGTAGGACAATTCATTGTCAAAATGTGATTAAGCTCACAAAGAAAGGAACAGATGCACGTAGCTATCATTTCACGGTTCGATCAGTGACCTTTTCGGGAAAAAGGAATTGTCGCAATGGTCTTCTGAGATGTTTTGATTTTTCTGGCTCGAGTTCGGCTTTTAATTCTGAATATTTCTTTACCAAAACAAACGTCAACTGTTTTTTGGCGCTCTAAATAATTTACACTTGTTTGATTAAGGAAATCAATTTGTTTTTTGGGTAGCAGATGTTTGTAAGTACATGATATTTCCATATAAAGTATTTAAGCATATGAAAACAGTCACGTTCTGTCTGTAAAATTTAAGTTATTTAAGTGGTACTAAGTAAGACCTTAACAAATGTCTAAAACTCGTTTGTTTGTGTGGACGGTTGATAATTTTAGCAAGTTAGGGTACAGTAATTAATTACGATGATGATTACAACAAAATTGTTTATAATTTTCTCTCATTAGGTGACACCTCTAACTTGTTTTTTGACACCTTATATTGATTCTGTATATGCATATGAATACCTTTTCCAGTAAACTTGAAGGATTACCCAGTCTTCAATTATTTTTCAAAGACAAAAGTCCTTTTTCTTTGCTGTTGTCGTCCCACCAAAAAAAAAAAAGCGAAAGCAGGTGGAGGATATAATTTATTTAGATGTTTAGTTGAGGTGGGATTGTAAATAATTTCCCTCAAAACTTTCTGCAATAATTATATTTGTCATGTGTTTGATAAATATTGCAAATTTTGGAGGGCATTTAAGGTGGGATTTGCAAACAGGGCATTCCCTACACGTGTGCCAAAGGCACTGCCCTACAAGCCTGGAAAGTCACTGGAAAACCTGCCTATGTAATCTAAGCAACAAACTTGTTTTTTACAAAATTCAGCAGCACACCATCGAACCAAAACAAAGGTACTCAAAAATAATCATTTTGAACACTGCTTTTTCTTTGTATCAGATCTTTCCATGTCTGGAATGGTACCATGGTTTTAATTTGTTGCATTATTTTGTTGAAATCTGCCATTGCCATCTATGAAAAAGTAAAGATTCTGATGTTATCATTTTACGCAGTTTTTGATCTTTTTTATTCTAAGTTCTAATATTAATTCACAAGGAGTGTTTTTGTTTGTCTCATGATGTGTCCACTTGGATGTTAATTTTGGCATGTTGACTCTCCTAGGTGATAGTCAAAGTAGTTAGTAAATGAAATAATTGCTACAGTTGTACATCATGCATTACCAGTGTTTTGAAGTTTTGAATGATGTCTCCAAGAGTCAGTTTGAATGAACAATTATACCATAGAGTACACTAAGATCTTTCAAGGTACATTTTAAAATTGAGGATATCCATTGAAATTGAGAATCTTGTAACAAGTTTTAAATCTTCTTTGCAATTGTCAAATTATTCACTTCTTACCAACAGGTAAATTTAAGAGGCCCAAGTCAAATCTTAGAAAAACTGGTAAAGTGTAACGTAGATTGAATGTAAGCTATACAAAGTTGGATAAACACATTTACATGTAACAAACCCTCAGTCATAGGATTTTTATTTCACTTTTTTTCATCATGGCGAGTTAATCTAGAGTTTAGCACCTCAGAACCAATGCAAAAAGAGATGACTGACAAACAATAATAAATATATATGTTTAAATGTTTTTTGAGCCTGGAATACAATATTTGAAGCTTTGAGTGTGCAAAGAGTTACCAGATGGTTAGAATATCACGATATTGGCAATAAAGATGTTATCTGTAGATGTTGTGATCAAGAAATAAATTTAGTCACATCCTCCCACAGTGGAGACAACTAACTCACATTTGTTAAAATGTTTCTATTTGAAATGTTATTTTTTTTTGCCTGGAATAAAATAGTTGAACCTTTGGGTCTGAAAAGAGTTACCATGTGGCTAAAATATCAAAATGTTGGCAATAAAGGTTTTATCTGTAGTTTTTGTGATTAAGAAATAAATTCTGTCACATCCTCCCACAAGTGAGAATAGGTCACACTTGTTACCATGTTTCCGTTTGAAATGAAAATCTTTAACATACTTAGGTATTAAGTGAATTTATTATTAATAACAAATTTAAATTAATAAGCTGTTCAGCAGTGTCTGCAAATTCTGTTTGCAGAATTAATCTGTTATTCTTGAACACTGTTATTAGCTTACTTGTTTTTTTTTGTTGACTTGGTTGTGCAGAAATCAGCTTTGTTTGATTTGAATGGATAAACCTTTTAGCGTTGAAACAATTATTGATTTAAGCAGTAACCTTTTAGCACTGAAACTTCCTGCAAATGACGGGTTAAATTTCAAGTTTAATTACGTTGTCATTGTTAACTGTAGCTTTTGCTTCTCCAGGTGTTATTTTGGAAAACAGTTCACTTATTAAGCCATGGTTTACTATTAGTCCCTAGAGAAAATGTATTCAGCAGTAACTTGATCCTAATTCTGGAAATAGTTTTGTGGAGAAAAGAAACAACAGTAGCTATTTGCCATAGATAACACCCACATTATGCTTTGTGTATGAAAACAGTTTATGTCGGGCAATGTCTTCAAACTTAAGAAGGTAGGTTATGCGGGTATCCATGAGAAAGTCTCTTATGTGTGGTGCTTTGGCTAGCTTTAAGATCAGTATATCTTGCAAATGTGTTGGTAACTAATAACTATTGGAAGCAATTTTCCCTTGCAATTTAAATGTTTTTAGAACATAAATGACTCACATTTAACATTGTAATATCATTCTGGTTGTGCCTTATCAACACCAAAACCATTTATTTAGACAACATAGTCTTGTATGAAATTACTAACAGTTAATTTAAAATTAATAATCACCTTTGAAACAGTAGGCTCTTCAAGTCAGTTGTAGTTGACATGATTCAATTTACTGTAAAGACGTGTTGTCATCAACTTGAAATTTTGAAGTCTGAGGTCACGTCACAACTGTAAAAATATTTCAGTTGTACTGTTAATTATTGAATATTTTTGTTGTTCTGTTCATGTTGGCAAAAGCTATAGCTACTTAAAGAAGTAATTTCTGGTGAGACATTTAGGGCAAGCTGTGGCTTACAAACTTTCACATCAAGAGCTTCATTTACTGGTATTTGATTCTCTCAAATTCCTGTGTTACTACCAGGAAACAATATTCCCTAATCATTCCTTTATTGTAGTGAAAACAAAAAACAAAAACAAAAAGAAACATGAGCATGTTCAAGTTAAGATAATGGTAACAAAATTGACATGTCACAATAAATTATTATAAGTTCCTAATATCAGGAGCTCAATGTACTATTTGATAGATATTTCAATTTAGGAACTTAGTCATACATGTAACCAGGTTGCGACTTTCTAACAGTTATGGTATTTTAGAAAAAAGTTAACATGCAAGTACAGAGAGGGCTCTTTATTTGTTAACACTTTCTTCCTCAGCATACTGGGGGCACAAGGTCGTAGCCCAGAACATTTTTATTTTACTTGCTGAGTTATCTTAAGACTATGTTGCATGTAAAGGGGCTATGAACATGCTTTGTAACTTTCATGTTTGTTCTTCAAAATTAAAAATTGAGTTGGCCCACTTACAGATTAAATGTATTTAATATTTTGTTACTAACGACAACATAACGTACAATCCGAAAGATTAGAAAAGATTTTTTTAACTACAATTTTATTTTGCATCAACTTACAGACAAAACTATACTCACGTAACAAGAAACTTACATAGTAGTGGTACATACATAGTGGTACATCATTAAAACACAGTGTATTATCAATATACAAGGGTTAGACAAGTTTTTCTGTCCAATATTTGTAATTAAGCTTGCTTAAAAATTCTTCAAAGTTTAACTCTTTGTTATTGCATTTTTTGGTTGTACAGGATGCAACAGTTTCCTTGTAATTTTACAGAACTGGAGATAGATTAAAATGTGCAAAAACCTCTAGTTTACTGAAAACGTTTCCTTAAAGCATTCTTAAAACATTCAATGGACTCTTTCTTTCTTAGCTTGATGGGTAGTGCATTCTATAGCTGGCACGTACTAACTATAAAAGTTTTACCACCTTCAGTTTTCCGCCTGAACCGAGGGCACACAAAATTTAAATTACTATATCTTGTCATCCTTGTGTGTCTTTCCCTTTCAATTTCAAACTGTCCATTAAGTGATGTGGAACTCCACGTTGAGTTCCTTTAAAGGCCAACGAGCACTTAGCAACTTTTGCTTCCTCATGGAAAGGTATCCAGCCGAGCTTGTTAAACAGCGGAACAGAAGGTGACCATGAACCTTGTCCAGTGTAATCCTAGCTACTCTCTTATGCAAACGGAGGAGTCTTTGAAGATTGTCCTTACTGCAGTGTTCAAGCCACGCAGTGTAAATGTAGTTGAAAATTGGTTTTATCACAGCAGTGTAATACAAAATGCGCTGCTTAGTGGCCAAACAGGCTTCGATTTTATTCAACACTCCAATGTGTTGAGATAGCTTCTTGCAGATATAATTCTTTAGGGAAATTATATCCACTAAAGATTAAAAAAGATGAAAAAATCCCCTATTACATAGTTCGCACAAGTGAAAACAATAAAGAAAATTATTATTATTAGTATTATTATTATTATTATAATTATTATTATTATTATTATTATTATTATTATTGATCTCAACTATAACACCACCACTGTTTTCTCAACATGCAGGTGCAGATGTCAAAGACGTTAAATTCAAGTACAAATGAAAAGTTGGGTTCAAGTCTTGGAAGGAAATCAAGTCTTCGAAGGTCCTTACAATCTCTCAAGGTATAATAAGTTGATTTTAAAATTTTAACTTATCTGTACTGTAACAACATAATAACTTGCTATGGAGAGAAATTATCTTTCTATGAATTCTTTTTGCAGATAAGTGGCAGCCACTTAAGCATTAAAAACCTTGACGTTAAGGATATCAAGGTGAGACTGGTGTTCTGTTGCGCTCTTCAGGCTATACCATTTTACTTTACTGTTGTTGTCATTTCTAAATTTTGGGTCAGTTTGTTGGAATTATTACCCTGCTAGCAGAGGTTTTTTATCTTGCTGCTTCCTTTTTTGTAGTGTTTTTACGGCTGTTGTTACCGTTGTTGTTTTCTTCCACCACGAGGCAAACCTCTGCCATAATACGATTCCTTTCCCTGTTGAGCGTGCTCTGTCGTTACTATAGAAACGACTAACTTACAGTGTAAAACATGTTTATTGTCTGTAATTGGCCAACCTTTCCTGCGCTGTGTAGTTTGACTGACAGGAGGGTTATCATTTGCCCAATCACAGACAAGAAACGTGTTTTTAAGTTAGTCGTTTCTATGGTAACGACAGAGCGTGCTTAACAGGGAAAGGAATCATATTGTGGGAGAGGTTTTTCTCACAGTGGAAGAAAACAACAACGGTAAAGACAGCCGTAAAAACACTACGAAAAAGAAGCGGCAAGATGAAAAAAAAACCTTTGCTAGTAGGGTATAGAATTAAAGACATTACCCTGAAAAAGAGGGGACGTTTGGAACTATACAGCCCAGTAAAGGGCTGAAAACAACAAAATGTGGCTGCAAAATCAACAAGGAGGACGAAAACTGCAAAAAGATTGATGTAGTTGTGAGAGTTCAGCTAATTGTCTTTACTTGGTGTATTTCAAGGTAAAAGAGGTATATGCTTCTTTTTCTTTTTGCACATTGTCGAGTTTTTCAAATGCCCAAATCTGGGTCATTTGGACAACACTAATTGGAAAAATGGGTATTTCTCCTTACATTATCACAACTTGATCAAATATACAGGTCATGAGAATAAAGGAGATGTTCACCAAATATGAAATGTCTTAATTGTGAAAAAATTCTCCCAACTTGTACCATAAGGAATATTATGGAGAACAGTGAGGAGAATATACATGCTGATATTGGGGGAAAAGAGTTAAAAGACAAAAAAACCTTCGTACTGGAAGATATACGTAGTGACCAGAAAAAGTGAAGAATACCTCCTCCATATTTTTCTGACTTGGCCAACTGTTGCCTGACAATTAAGGTAAACAGTAAGCTGACAGAGGGTGGTTATGGCAAGTCTGAGAGAAACACATTTTTTGTTGGTAGTCTGTTGTTACATGTCCCGTTGGACAACTTTTGGCCCGCAGTTTGGCATCAGTTGGGATGACAGTCAAATAGGGAAGCTTTTGTTCATGTTTACTGAGAAATGTTCCGTGCAAACCAGCTGCGGATTAGGGAAAGTTGGACAGACCACTGGAAAAACTATTGGGGGGGAGGGGGATAATTAAAAAAAAAATTATTGTGCAAGGTAAAGTTGTGTGCGAGCAACACAACTTTGAAAAAATTGCTGCACAGCAAATTAGAGCCAAAAAAATTTGTGCAGCTTGAGTATCCCCCCTCTCATTTACTTTTCTAATGGTCTGTCCATTAGACTGCCTGGGTGGAATAACACCTGGTTTGTGATTGATTATGTGTCACATTCTTGTAGTGCCTGCCTCCTTCTAGTTGTATAAATATCTGTACAGTGAAATTTCTCTTCTTGTGGACACCCCCATGATATAGTAAAAGACACTTGTCTCTTGTGGACAGTTCACTCAGTTCCAAGTAACCAAAAAACAGGTTAAGGATACACAGAAGTAAAAACAGTGGTTTCGTTTATTCGTGCTTAGCGCGTCAAATATTCGCGCAATTACAAACAAACTATACATTTCCTTAAACCTTAATAAGCAAATATCTCATATTTTGCGCCACTTTTGCTTAAATCTTCTTGGAAATAAAGTTACACCTTATTTTTTTGAGAGAAGATGTTTTACGTGCGAAGTTTATTTGCAGATGCTTTAACCTCGACAATTCTCATTTCAGGTGGAATTTAATATACAGATATTGAACAAAAAAACGGTGTCTCAGATTTCGTTTTTAGCACTTCTTTATTTTTTTATAAATTTTCTAAGATCAGAATGGTAGTTTTTGCGACCTTTTCGAAAGAAAAGGCCATATCTCAAAAACTAAAGTGAAAACAAAAATTCTGAGACACCGTTTTTAAATTCAGCATATCTGCAAGCTCCCTGCCAATTTTCACGTAAATGGGTCGCATACTTAGTGAGAATAAACTCTTCAAACTTTGCTTGTGCGCTCAAAATTGAATTCGAGAAAAAGCGAATTTAGGTTTTGGGGATTAGGGATTGTTTGCACAATGGTGTTTCCAATTCGCGACTTTGATCCAATCACATACAACCAACTAATTAGACCTATCATCAATTGTCGGCGGAATGTGCCTATCAAGTACAACAAGCAGACACGTGCTGCAGAATATTCACTGAGCATCGATCTACTTTTGCTCCTAAACCGAGAGATTTATTTTTTTTCTGTATCACTGACCTCGACGGAGGGAGCTTCAACTAGTGGACTGAATTGTTGTAGCAGAGACAGAAAAGGTAAACAAAGGGGGGAGCTAGAAAGAGTGACCTTAGAAAACGGAGTTGACGCACGTATTAAAGTTAATTTGTTCAAGTTCAAGCTGTGGAAATGCCTTCAAGTTGTTTCTTCATTTGAGGCTACAAATGGCAATAGACATTTTTGGGATGAATAAAACAGACAACTTAAGAATTCTCCCTCTATTTAATCTGTACACAAATGCAAAGTTACCATATTGATCCATATTGTCCTACCACAACAAATGCACTGTTGTCATCACAAACATGGGCCACTTCGTTTATCTGTTTTGAAAAAAACGCGTGATCACTATCTGAAGCTCTGCAGTCGATTCCGTGTTCTTTTTGTGGCTGTTCTTTGGTATTTTTTCTTGAACTAGCCCCTTCTGTTACCATTTAATATGAGCAAATTGGTCGTCGAAGGAACCTTTGTCTCGTATTGTGTGGTCCGATTGAAACTTGATCAATGATTCGCATGCAACATTTGGCATGTTGCAATCGTTAATGAACTGACGAAAGTTGTTTGACTTCACCTGTCATCAATCTTATACTTTCTGCATTTATATCTCTTGAACCAAATGAGATCTCAACCTAAAACTTTTACCATTCGATAGCTCTTTTTTTCCTCTAGTACATATGAGTTTTTGTCAAAATTGAGAAAAATTCAATTTTTCTCTTCCGTGTATCCTTAAACTTTAACACCCATTTTTAACATCCATATTCTCCTCACTATTCTCCTTATATTTCTTATGTTACTAGTTGGGAGAATTTGATTAAAAATCAAGACGTTTGATCATTGGTAATCATTTTTTTTATTCTCATGACCTGTATGTTTGATCATGTAGTAATATTGTAAGGAGAAATTAGATGCTTGTCACTATTGGGGCTTAAAGGATTTAAGGAGCTATCTAAGGGAGATTATTACGTTTTAGAGGAAAAACTGTAGTGGAATTAAAACTTAGTCACTCCCTTGCATCTTGGAAAATCGTACAGATCTGATGATGGTTTGTCCTCTCTTTTAGGAGAGGATTAAATCATTTAACCATTTAAGCCCTCAAAGTGATGAAAATGAAATTTCTCTTTACAATATCAATACTTGTTTAGACATAAAAGTGATAAGAATAAAGAAAGTGATCACCAAGGATGAGATGTCTTGATATTTTGACAAATTCTCCTCACTAGTTCAATAAGAAATGTAAGGAGAAGAGTAAGGAGAATGTGCATTTTTATATCAGGGCTTAAAGGTTTAATATCTTTGTCTTGGTGTTGTACATTGTATGGGTATTTTGTGTACAATGAAAGGTGTTTACTAGTTTACTGTACAGGTTTGACTCCAAAACATGGTAATCCCAACAGTGTATCCCCTTTAAAGTGCACCTTACCTCAAATTCTTTTTTGTCACTCAGACAGGTAATTCTCTGTACCTGTCTCAGATATTTTAGGCCCTTTTTTCAATATATTTCTCGGAAATTCCACGCTCACTGGGCCTATAAAGTTACGAAAACTGGCCGTCATTTGTTTCATCACCGAGCAAGTAGGGACATGGGTCTATTCCTGAAATGATGCGGCAGTTCTTTGAAAATAGCCATGCAAAGCAGGTTGCGACGTCACTTCAGCAATATACCCATGCTCCTCACTAGCTCAGTCGTGGTTCAAATATCTGCAAGTTGTAGTAACTTTTACAGCCCAATAAAAGTGAAATTTCCAAAGTAAAAGGCAACATATAGTTGAGACAGGAGCAGAGATTTATTTGTTTCAAGGTAAGTGGTTTCTTCTGCAGAATCAAATGCTAGAGTCACCTTGTACAACATAATAAACAGCACATCAGGAAAGTCTTGTTCAGTAGGATTCTTTTAAATGGTCACACTTTAGGGTTCATTCGCAATCTCTAATACAGTTACATGTAGCTGTGCAAATAAAAAAAGGTTGTGTGAAGTAATGGGTTCTTGTTCACTTTACAGAAACAGCTCCGGAAGAGAAAACGTAGTGACCAGCAGCATAACACGCAAGCCATGGAAGTTAAGGTTTGTTGTGAAAATAATGTCTATTGTGGATGTTTTTTGAACCTTAGACTGCTAGCAGTCCCTCTCTGGGTAGTCGAGCGGCAAGCGATATGCGACGCAGAGATCGGGCGAGTGAAGCGAAGTTAATGTAAGCCAAGGGAAACTGGGGAGAACTCCCCCAGTTCTTTCTCGGCTTGTTTGCTCATTCGCTTGTTTTTCGCCCACCCATTCGACTGACTAAAAGAGGACAGCTAGCAGTCTATTTTAACCTCTATATGGGTATGTGCAAAGTTTGTTTGTTTTTATCGCAAAGTCTCTAGGAATCGCTTTGTGAACAAATTGATCACTCAGGACACTTGTTTAACAGAGTTTTGGCTCATGAGTAGTTAGTCAAAATATTGATAAATCAGTCTCCTAGTCCTTGAAATCCTTAAATTTGTGCATTGAGTGACCGGCATTATGCTAAATTAGTAGAAAATAACCCTTAACATGTGGCTCTTTTTTGTAAAATAAATTTAAAAAAATTAATGTAACATTAAATTTTCCCATACTGTGCACATATTTAAAGGAGTGCTGTGTGTGTTATAATTTGAAAGCCTTTTTATAGCAACGTATATTACTGAAAACACATGCATAGCAGAAAATAGCAGCTCTCTCTCAACATGTCATATTTGACATGCTGAAAGATAGACTTTGACTCTGTTAAACAGATGAAAGACTAAAAAACGCAGTCAACTTCAGACAATCTTTTTGGTTATTGGTAGAAGAAAGGTAAAAAAAAATTAAACTACTGACTTCTTAATGGCTGAAGGAGAATGTTGATCTAGCATTTTGCGGAATAATTCAAATATTTTAAATGCTCTTGATGTTTTCTATACAGAATGTCTATGGATTAAATCAATAGACTAGTATATCAATTCTTTTCAGATCTTATTTGGAGCTTGAAAATAATATTGTCTGCTACAAATTGAAGTGGCCTGGTTTCATGACTCTGGCCTTGCAATCTTTTGGAAGATCCCTATGAACAATTCAAGATCAATTACTGAAACAGTTTATGAACAAACCAAGCCCATGTCAAACTGTGCTTGATTTATGGTGTACATTTCATGAATTAACACAATTTATTCATGATGCCTAAAAAGTGAATCCTATATTGTGAGATCTCTTTATCTTCAATGAAATTGAGAATTTCTAATGAAATGAAAAAAAAAAATCAGTGTTTCTTGCAAAAAGCAGTGGAAATTGCATCTATCCAAATGCTTACATTTTTTCAAGACAACCAACTTATTTTGTTATACCTCTTACTGTTAATGACAAGTAGCATGATTGAGCTTCATCTGATCAAAGACTGCAGGAAATTGATTTTCATCTTATAAATCACCCTATAAATGAGTTAATTGATGACCATCAAGACTTTGAAAAATGTTGTTTAGTTACCACCACAACTCGTGGTAAGACTTATCTGTGGTTTTCCTCCAGTGCTGAAATCATCAAATTGGAGTTATCTTGCAAAACGTCTTTTCATTTCAAGCACAAGTGAAGGAGTGACCCGACATGTGTTCTGTTCACCCTAGCATATCGTGTTACATTCCTGTCTGGCTACTCTATATTTAACCTTGAAAACAAACCTGAATTCCTGTGATCATGTTACACACCTAAATGAGATCAGCCTCCTGACATGAAAGGAAAAGCTACGCATAATGCTTTGGACTTAATCCAAACAGCTATGTGTTACATGAAGAAAAGTTTTGGCTTGCATTGAAAGAGACTTTGGATCTGATATTTCACATTTACTTGTGGGAGACTTTTGTGGATGTGAACAGCTTTTTGTTGCATTAACTGAAGACATTGTCCGTTTGGGATTTTTCCTTTGCTTGATTTCACAAAGAGATCTTTGAATTGTCGTCTCAACTAGAATCATGATTAAGCCGCTTCTTCGCCGGCATAGCATCTCAACTGCTGCACAGTTTTTTGAGCCCGCTCCTTCCCCAACAAGGGCAGTTATTCACCAGGTGTTTATTTCTATATTTCAAATTTCATCTAAACTTTAAATGTGTTGTTTGCATTAGAAACAAATAACAATGTCTCGATGAAATTCATCGTTTGACACAGGAGCCCTCTACAAAGAAGATTTGCGCTGTGTCAAATGTGACGACTTTAGTTGAAGCTTCTCCTGGACCAACCAAGAAAGGAATCTTAGTACAGGTTTGCTAAAATAATTTTTTAATATATAAATTTGCCATCTTTCAGCATGAACTGTTTTGTGGTATATTTGTTGTATTCTAGTTTACCATCAGTGAGTTTTGTACATGCCTTGAAGCCTAATCTAAACCAAACAACTTAAACCTTTTTTGGTTCAATTGCTATCAATCATCCTACAAATTATTTGGTCACCTTGTGGCTCTTTCACCTTGTTAAAAAGGTCTTTTTTGTGTTAGAGGTCTATTGTAAGTGATTTCCAATTTTCAAAGCAAAATAAAAAATGTTATGAACAATATTATTAACTAGCTGAACCAAAATGTGAACAGCTTGAATTTGCTATTTGTTGGCATAAGATTTCACTGGTGAAAGAGTAGCTAACATCTGTTTTTAGCTTTATAAATTTAGCACTGTACGGTCTTTGTCTCTCAGTAGTTCATTAACAGGGTTATCAGGCTGCCTGCTAAATACTTTGCATGTTGTTGCAATTAATACTGACATGGAAGCATTTGCTTTGCAGCGTTCAGTCAGCTTAAGATCAAGTCTCACTGTCAAAGACAGTGATTTTGCAAAGCGGTACAGACTCCCACAGACTCCAACCAAGCATAGACCAAGCAAGGTATGCACTGCGTTTGTGGGTTTAGGCCCTACACATCATCACTTATCTCAATTACATAGCCTAGATGATTTACATGTTCTTTCATTGGGGAATATTTGTTAAATTATTTGTTAATGTGTCAAAGAGCATTGTACAGGCTGTGTCATTGTTTGTGTTACACTAGTGCTTGGGTCATTGATCTATGTAATATTTCTGGAGCTTTGTGTTAGCACTGTTTTCAGATTGGGAAATCCCCAATCCTCACCATCGAAAACAAAACATAAATGTTGTGCAACACAATTTAGATTATGTATGTGCCTTGTTGTTAATAAATTAATGCTTTTACTACCAATTGATAAACTTGCAATAGAGAACTTTTGTTTTGTTTTGTTGCTGATGTGTTTGTGCAGCTTGCTTGTGTATCTTGGCATGAAAAAATTGCTTCCCTTGTTTCGAGGTTATTAATGATTTGTAGACTATAATTACATGTAGGCTGTGTTGTTTTATTGAAGGGACATGGCGGCATTTCATAAGTTGCCTAATTAACAGTGTTTAATGGAACGCTTAGGTTTCAGAAATTTTTCTTCTCTTGAGATAAGACAAATTAAGTTCCAGTTATGTTTTTTGCTAAGTATATTTTAGTTTTGTTTATCTCAGTCTATACTCTTATCACAATATATTCGTGAAATCAGCTTTAAATCTATTGAAAATGAATTTGACAAACTCTCACTGGTACACTGATCACAATAATTATTATTGGTGTAAAATAGCCTTATTCTTCATATGAACATTCTGTAGATTTTTAAAATCGCCTGTTACAAGAATCTTATTATGTGTTAATGCTGGCTAACTTAGTTCATTTTTGGGGCTGTGCTACCATTTGAGAAAATATAACATACATGAGGATAGCCATAAGCACAATAGAGTAGAAGTGAAGGAAGGAAACAATGTCATCATCAACAACTACAACAAGAACAACAACACATCCTTAATCTATATTCTCTTGCTAACATTTGTTTGTTTTCTTTAACAGTCATGGAGTGACACTGTGTCAAACAATGATGTTAGCAAGACTCTTTCACAGACTGAAATCAAAAGACAGGAGGTAGGTGAAGGGATGGGGCCCAAATTATTTTAACGTATCATGTACAACTTTAGTTTCAAGGGCAGATTGGTTGTGTAAAGTGAATATTGTTTCTTTTTACTACCAAGAATTTGTCATTTGCTCCAAAGGTACAGTAAATTTGTAGTAGAACTACTGTACTTCAAGTTTTTCACTGAAACAATAGAAAACCACACAAAAAACAATAGAAAAAATCTGCCAATGTATTTTTAGAGATTACAATCCCACGATTTGGCACTCTGTAAAAAACCCTGCACTGAAATCAGTGGTAAGCCTGATATGTTCTTTCACAACAACATTTTAAATTGACTGTGTCACTATTTTAAGTAGCACTCTGAAAAGCCAAGAGTCACATTTGTGTTAATGAAAACCAGTTTTGTTTAAAGACACTATACTAATGCAGTGAAACTGTTAGTAAGTGTCTGTGACAGGATGGAAATGGATTACTACTCGAAAAAGGTTGGGTCAGTTTTGCCGTCGCATCTTGCAAAAATCGTAAGAACCTATTATGGTTTGCTCTCCTTGTGAAAATTTGCTTGAAATCCTCCTCTTGATGTTCTTGATGGGGCATTTTGAGTGTGAGTCAAGGTGCTTAATCATACGTTTAGCTCAGTTTGGATAAAAAAATTCCAGCTAAGTCCTTGTGAAGTAGTCCCTTTAAGCTGTGAATGCAGTGTATTTTCTTCCACAAAACAGGTGCGAGAAAAACAGCAAGACTTCTATAGTGGTAATGCTACAGTACCTAGATCTCTAGAGAACCTCTGGAGAATCCACAGATGTTCACAAGTGTGAACGAGAGGTTTGGTCCTTTGTTTATGAACTGTAAAAATGTTTTTCATTGACAGGCTATTTATGAGGTTTGTGTTGGAGAAGAAAATGTTGTCTCTGATCTCAAGATGATCAAAGAGGTAAGATCTTTGGAAGGTCTTTGTAACAGTGAGGTCGAGCAGTTATTATTGCCCCCTTGTTGAAGTGTATGGGTTAAAGGCTCAAAATTTTCATGAGAAGGTCTGATGAGTTGCATCCCTTTCAAAATGTGCCAGCAGCCATCAGTTATGATGCCTACCATCTATCATCTGCCAGTTACTTTGCACTGCATTTCACCAGGACCCCTGTAACAGCCAAGGACCCAACCCTTGCTGCTAGTTACACATGATAGTGGACTGGTGTTACCGAGGTTGGGATTTTAGAGCAAATCATGTATGTTCAAGTGGTGGCACGGTGATGTAGTGGTTAGCACGCTGGACTTCAGATCTGAAGGTCGGTGGTTCTAGGCCCAGTCCTGCCATCGTGTCGTTTCCTTAGACAAGAAACGTTACCCCACATTGTCTCTCTCCACTTGGGTGTATAAAATGGGTATCGACGACATACTGCTGTGGGTAACCCTGCAATGGACTAGCATCCCATCCAGGGGGTAGTAGCGCAATACTCTCAGTTGCTTCATGCTACAGAAACTGGGATAAGCTCCGGCCATGTGGGCCTCAGCTTGTGTGCAACTTTACCTTACCATGTATGTTCAAAGCCATGCATTCCTTATTTAAAACCACCAATCTACATTACTAGTTTGCTCAGAAGCACCATTTTTTTCCTTGGTGCACTTTTTTTTTATTGACACATAATCTGATGGGGGTCAGCTCTGAAGATGTACATCTTGCAAGATGAAAAGGCAACCCGGTTCATGTAAACATTCAATTTTTGAACCCTAAATGATTCTGTCTTGACCAAGGCTGTGTAACTCAGGTTTGTTTAAATGAGCCTTCAAACAGAAATGCAATTGTGCTCCCTAACTAATTAGCCAAAACAAACAAAAAAACAAACAGATGCTGTCAGTGGCTACTCACTGATAAATGTTAAACTCACTAGTTTTGATTTTGTGTTTCAACAGGTTTATTATGCACCTATGTACAAATTGAAGTTAATGAATGAATACGAATTTATGAAGATTTTTGGTTGCTTAGAAGTTTTACTTGCTCTCCATCAAGGTACAAACTTTTAGTACGTGTATATTCACGTGACTGGTGTGTCTGGTATAATTATTGTTATTACTACAGAAAGCATTGAAACTAATTTTATTATTAAGGTTAATATTTATTGAGAAATATGATGTTTTTAGATCTTCATACAAAACTCAAAAATGCTAGAAGAAGTGATGGCACTACAGACAATATAGGAGATATTATGCTAAACTGGGTATGTGTAAAAATCTTGTTTTATATATTTGATTAATGACATATACTGGCAAGTCACTGACTGATTACATAAGCCTCTGGCTGGTTCTCATATGCTGGGAGCATTTGAAGCATATGAGAACCAGGCAGACTTGGTGAGAGACGAACTTACTGTTTTCAGCGACTTCAAATTTGCCCAGGTTAGCCGCAACTGTATTGTAAGCCATCTCTGGTAATGTGAGGCTGAGTCTGAATCAGCTATGCAGGCGAGGCAGCAGTAAAGGCCCAATGTCACTGCCAAGGTCTCTTTTTCTTGTACCCTCTCTCTATCACCCTCCAGGAAATAGGAAGAAGCAGGAATAACGTCTGATGACAGCAGCGTATGTTCTTGTAGATTAGGACATGATAAGTGACAGATGCGTTTATGCTGTAAACATGTTGGTTGCAGGAGAACCAGGATTTAACGTTCTTATTTGCAGTTTAACAGATTGACTTGCTAACTGACTGATGGGCTGACTCTTTGAATGATTGACTGTCCGGTGGACTGGCTGGCAAACTGACCGTATGTCCAACTGAACACCTCTGTCTAAATGACTGACTGACTGACGACTTACCAACTGACACTGATGATACTGACTGCCTAATTGATGGGCTAACTAACTGACAGAGTAACACACTGACTGACTGACCGACTGACCGACTGACTGACTGACTGACTGACTGTCTGACTGACTGAGACTGACTGAAAGACAGACTAACTAAGACTGAACAAGTGAATGTGCTGACCTCGACAGTAACTGCTCCACTTACAATCTGACAGTGAACGTTCTAATTGCAGACTGACCCACGATCTGACTGACCTGAGTGGCTGACTAAGCATCAAATTAAATTTGTTTTTAGCTTCTGCTAGGCTATCGCACGATTTTTTAACCTGTACCCTTTCAATTTTAGTTTCCAGGCTTGAGATGCTATGCCCGGTATTGTGCAAATCAATTCGAAGCAAAAACAATTCTCGATGAAAAACTACAGCAAGGGGGAAGCGTAGCAGATTTTTTGCAGGTAAGAAATGAATCAGAGACTTATGATCACGATTTCTGCTTGCGATCGAATCTACCACACAGTCTCTTATCACAAGTTACTCAAGAGAGAGACCATATGTGGTCCCTCTGTGGTGCAGCTTTCGTGCAGTTCAGTCTCTGGAAAGCGAGCCCTTCTGTCTCAAGGGAGTCAGGTCAGTTAGGAGAGATGGTATCTTTCAGGAAGTGGTTGACTACGAGAACTGATGCTTAAACTGAGAACTGATTCAAACGGGATTTCATGAAGGTGGTTATTTAGGGAGGTGGAAGCTTGTGAGATATTTTAAATACAGTGTTCAGCGGAGAACTGATTCAAACGGGGTTTCATAGCCGCTTACGGTAGTGAGAAAAAGTTAATACGCGGTAGTGGTCTGTCAAAGAGATTTGTAGGTTGTTTATCTCTGTGGTTAGGTAAGGTTTTGTGTGGGCATACTGTCATCGTTTTTAGCACGATTTTGAAAATACGTAGTTAAAAGAAACCCAAAAGAAATTCGATTTTATAGAATCAGGGCTTAACAAATGACAGGAACCCATTAGTAACCGAGGATAGGATCGTGGCGGATTTCCGATAAACTTCAAGACGTGAGGCTCGCATGTTCAACGTTAGCTCAAGTTTCTGTGAAATTAGATAAAGGAAAAAGTTACCTAAGATTGGCGACAAGATGTAAAACCAAATTCGAGGTGTGTTGCCCTTTGAGTCTATGTTAGGAAAGATTAGAGTGGTATTTTTTATAGTTCGCGTTTTGTGTTGTTTTCACGAGTCACGTCTGGCATTTCCCTTAAAAACCACATCTATGTCATGAAACCACCATTCACATTTACATTTCATCATGCGCTTCACTGAAAACACTCCATAAAAACATTGACCGAGTCATGTCCAAAAGGGGAAATGTTGGATTTTAAATCGTCTAATTTTACCGCTATTTCCGATAATCAATTTCAAAAATTTATAGAGTGGAGATACCCGTGGGTCGGGTGTTAAGTTGACGCCCTATTGCCATTTAGTATCTTAACCATTATTAACAAGACAACCTTGTTTAATACAGGTTAAGACTCTTAGAGGAAAGCCCCTATTTAACGGTAAAACTCTAAATCTTTAAGACCCCATTTAATGACAGTCTGAAAAAGTTTGAGGATCAACGATCGAGAAAATTCTAGGATGTTAACGTGTCTTTCCCCTTTCTTTAAAATTCAAAAATTCGGTCTTTTTCTAGACCTAGTTTCATGAAAAGGTCAATTACACCGGTGTGTAAAGTTTACGTGCTTACGGATGTGATTTTTCTGGTTTTACTTGCGTAAACAAATTTACAAATAATGTGAGACAGCTTTCGTCTGCGGAAGCTAAACTGCGTTTAACCTTTTCCGTACACGCAAGCTGTCGATACATTACGCCTAAGTTTTTCCGCACGTAAAGAAAGTAAAAGTCACGTCCGTTGGCATCAATGAACGAACTGTACCAGCCTTGGGGCCTGCTTTCTCAGACTTTTTTATTTCAATAAAACCTTATAGCTCCACAACGACGATCAATAAAACAGATATCACGTGGAGAATGTGGTATGAATTGGAACAGTTCTTTTGAATTAGTCCCGTCATCGCCGGGGCGGAAACGAGGCCACGCGTGGACATGTTTTGTTTGTAACCAAAATCTTTTTCTTCTTGTGCTCAGAGATGCCGTGATTCACCGTTTAGCCGGAAGTTAGATCTATGGAGCTTTCTTGGTGAGTCTTATCTTTGAAGATGCTTTTGAATTTGTAAGTCATTTCCGGTGTTAAAGTGGCTACCCTCTTAGTTTTCGCGCCAGTCATTATTGATGTTTCATTGTTCTCATAAGAAGTCATTTCGAGTAAAAGCGAAAATTGGACAATTTTCAAAAAATCTTTCAAAACAAACAGCACCACAGGAAAGTACTGCTCAATAACCCTGACTTGAGAGGTCACAATTTGTGACTCACAAATTAGAACCTTTCTTTTAAATGGTTACACGTCAGGATTTTAACCACAGACTTAAGAGTTAGAACCACCTTGTACAGCATAATAAATGGCACCACAGGAAAGTACTGCTCGTTAGCTTTCATGGGAATGGTCACACTGCAGGATTTCATCCACAGACTCAAAAGTTAGAACTACCTTGTACAGCATAATAAACAGCACCACAGAAAAGTACTGCTCAGTAGCTTTCTTTTGAATGACCACTAGTTATGATTTTATTCACGGACTCAAAAGTTAGAACCACGCCATTACTTACTCCATGCATAAAGACTCCCTTGGAAGTGAAAGTGAAGAAGTTGACCCACCACGCAGTGTCTATGTTATTGTTATATTACTGGCGCCCATTGCAGTTTTCCTTAACTATAATCTCTCGGTTTTGGAGGGAAATTCAATCATTCCAAGTATGAATATTTGGATTCAATTGGTTTTCAAGTCACGTTATTTTAAGACTTGCCGTAAGAGACCGACAGGACTTGACCCGTTTACTCTAAAATACAACCCGAATTTTGCTTTCTTCATATGTCCACAACAGGACAATACTGCTCTATAGCTGTCAACTGGATGCCCACACTTTAAGTTCTACCCACATACTCAAACAGTAAGAACCACTTGTTTTAGTTCGTGCTTTAGAAGCGCCGAGATACTGCCGCCTTAATCTAAATACGATCAAATAGATGCTCGTTAAAAATTAATCCTAGTGATAAGAGCGTATTAAAAGTTTTATTGTTTATCTTTGTCGGCAGATTCACCTAGAAGTCGACTGGTGAAATATCCGTTGATGCTTCGAAGCATCCAGAAATACGTGAGTATGGTCGAGTGGGCTTAATTCCGGTTACTCCACCCGCCCCGCTCTTTTCCTTTTCCCCCCTACCCCGGATTTTATCTAGTACCCTGCCACGAGTTTCATCCGTTCGGGGGCAGTGATTACGGCCTTACGCGCCTTCAGGCGTGAAGAGAAGTGATGATGGAGCGCGGGGGGCGGTGATTCCATTTTATTTTATTAACTTCCGGTCATCCCGCTGGGAAATTAGTTCTTCCCTTTCTTTTCCCTTCTGCCCCCGATTTTGTGAAGTATCCTACCGCGAGTTTCATTCCCCCGGGGGCGGTGTTTCTGTTTTGTTGCCTTTCCGGTTACACCGCTAGGAAATTTGTGTTTCCCGCCCTGCTTTGCTTCTCCTCCTGATATGGGTAAAGGGGGTAACCCACCAATAAAGTGACACTGCGAGGATGTTTCAGTTATTGTTTTCTGTAGACCTTTCTTGTCTTTCTTAGACTGCAGAAAAAGTCGTATTTTTTGCGTTGTTCCGTGGAAACGCGCGGTCTTCGAGGGGAAGGTCTGGAGAGAGCGTGAAAATAGACGCATGAGACTGGGGAGAGATTTTCTTCTCTCGCGCGTTTCTCTCGAGGGTCTTTAGAGAAAAAAAAAACGACTGTATGGCAGTCTATGTCTTTCTTTTCTCGAAGAGTTTTTCCCACTTACCGCTAATTCTAGGTCGCCGCATCCCGTAAATTATATCTTAAAGGGTGGTTTAGGGTTCATGCCAAGGTTAAGAGAGTGGTTTGTTTTTATTCCTTTCTCAATTTTTCTGTTGCAGACCCCGAAAGATCATCCAGACTGGCGTAAACTCGAAGAAGCGGTGAGTTGTGTACAGAATATCTGAATGAAATTCTAGGGTTCTGTTTATTTGGTACTTTTTCAAAATTTAGGGGAACCTCTTGCAAAGGACCACGCAAAATACGGGAAAGGTGGTCTGCTAGCAGAAGTGGTCGCTCACGATTTGACCGATAAAAAGAAATTCAATGTCGGACAAATGGTCGCGTAGGGAGGTGCTACTGTACACATGAATTAACCCTTTCAGACCTAACACTGACCAAAATGAAATTTCTCTTTACATTATCACTACTTGTTCAAACATTCAAGTAATGAGATGAAAGAAAGTGACCACCAAGGGTAAGATGTCTTGATATTTAGACAAATTCTCCTTACTAGTTCCATAAGAAATATATGAAGAACAGTAAGGAGAATATGCATTTTTATATCAGGACTTAAAGGTTTAAGAGGTTAGTTTCTAAAGAAACTGGTGCTGCGTCGGTTGGGAAGTGAAACACAACAATTTAGATTTATCAACTGAGTTGATAAGGTAAATTGGCCACCGTAAGACATTCACAAGCTGACGTTTCGAGCGTTATCCGTTGGTCAGAGCGAATCGTCAGCTTTTGAATACTTTATGGTGGCCAATCTCAGTTGACAAATCCAGATTTTTGTGTTTCAACTTAACTCAGTCTTCCTGAAATTTGAAGATGTTGGGCAGCGGCAATCATGGCCGGAACATCTTTTCCGTTAATCACGCGTCGGATATCATATCTTGAACGGTTTGTGGACTTCAACACTGTTTGCGGGGGAGGGGAGAAGGCATGCAAGATGTATTTTTGTCACTTGAATTATGATCGGCAATTTTCAAAAAAATAAAGTGAGAACATAAAGAGAAAATAAAGTGAAGTGTTCCTAGAGCAAAGTGGCTAGGATTGCAGTTCTCTTTTTGGCTAATTGATGAAGAAACAGTCGGAGGACGCGGAAGCATTTCTATTCTTATCATGCAGTCAAACGCGTTCATTTTCGATTCTAGGACTTCTGATGTTGTCACGCCTCATGGCACCATGAAACACATTAAAATACAGAAGACTCGTGCTATCGAAATCCAGTTTTCTCGAACCCCCAAGCCATTTTCAACAACAAACGGTTGCTCTCGAGTGATGTACAGTGCTATACCACTGGCAAGCTCAAACTTCCGCTTTCTCGAACGATCTTTATCTGCCATAAATGATCAAGATGGCGGGAATTTTGGTGTACTTGTTGCTTAGCAACGCCCCTGACGAACGCCACACCGGGCTCAAACAATCCTAGAATCTCGGAGGATGGATGTCGAGCGAAGTTACTAATTTTACTTTTTTGCGATTTATTGTAGATAAGTCGCTTACAGGATATTATCGAAGAAGTGGACAGAAAAACAGGAGAGGCGAAGGTAGAAATTTTTCTTTCGCCATTATTTGTACTTTCGTAGTTTCATTTTACTTTCTGGTAGCACCCCGCCTCACAGGACAACCAACACTGATCTTCTCTTTTAATCTTTTTGTTTCGTTTTCTTCTAGTGCCAAGATGTTCTCAGTAGAATAGTCTTCCTCGATGACAGACAGGTAAATTATTTTGTTTCAACAGTCATGTCTTTCCTGGTGTCTTTGGCGAAGGAAGGGTAACTATTTAACTATCTAATTCGTGTTAAAGTATTTTAAATTAGTTTTATATTGTAATATCAATTTTTATCTCTTTTCTTAGTTTTTAATTTTTATTTTTATTATAATTTGCAGGGCCCCACTGAAAACCGCCAAGGCGAGTGGGCTCCCTGGTTAAATATTATTATTATTGTTATTATTAAGGCACTTCTGTGATCCTGATGCTGCGAGTTTTGCGCCTGGGACCGTGAAGACACTTTGGCCGTTTTTGTGTTTTTGATCAAAAATGGATTTGCAAACTTTGCTGCCTTAATGTTTGGCTCGGTGATTGCCTTGCTTTTAGTTTTAAACTGAAATATGTTCCGCAACCAACTGGTTATTCTTTTAACCCTTTAAGCCCCAATATCAGTATGCAAATTCCCCTTAGTGTTCTTCATGTATCTCTTGTGGTACTAGTTGGGAGAATTTGCACAAACATCAAGACATTTCATGTTTGGTGATCATTTCCTTAATTGTCGTGACCTGTATGTTTGAACAATTAGGGATATTGTTAGAAGAAATTAGGTGCGTGTCACTATTGGGGCTTCAAGGGTTAACGACGGCGACGCCTCTGAATCTTCCAAGTAGTACTTGTTTACACCCAGTATTTACGAGTGTTTCTGTTCATTGCAGATGTGTCCTGAAGTGTTCAAGTCTAGGAAACTTATATGTAACGGGACACTTAGAAACAAACATGGAACGGTAAGCCTTCTTGAGCAACTGCCTACCTTTATACCTGTAGTAACTTTGTACCTGTTGGATGTCGTCGCACGATTTTGTTTTGCGCCTTATAAAAAGTGAGATATCTTTACGTGATGAGAGAACACTCACAGCTGCATTTTCACTTTTTTGGTGAAATCGAAGAACACGAATATTTTATACCTCGAAGATAAATTTAGGGCACATTCTTTTGGGGTTACTTCGTTCATACGCAAAAAGGAATAGGTTTTAAAGGAACAATGTCCCGGCAAAATAGCGGTGGCCGAATTTTCGCTTGCATAATTTCCATGTAGTATGGCTAAATGTCGCCAAATATACAGCCAAACTGGATAAAAAATTCTCCAGGGCAGAACAGAACAAGGAGATTGTATCAAAAGAATGGAAGTGGATTCAGTTCAAATTTGATTTTGTGACAGCTAGGCGTTCCAGAAGTCAAATTACAATTCTGGTGGACCTTTTGAGTATTTTAGTCGGTATTTTGTCTCTCTAGTTTACATTTCTTTCCTTTTTTCACACTCGGCGATCTATTTTGGTCCTGTTTGAATGTAAACAGCAAACTCAACGCAACCTGGCCATGCTGGGGAAAATACGATATGTCAGCATGGACACTTTCGCTTTAAAGGAACACCACCGACGTTTATTTCAACTGTTCTTATTCCGGAATTATCCGAAAAGAACGCGTCCATAAATTTCATACCTCAGTTAACCGTGCTAATGCATTTTCTGCTGTTTTCCGTACAGAAACTACAGGTGTTCTTGTCCGAAGCAGTTTTTCTTCTTACTCGTCCGGCCACAAGACAGAACAGGGCCAGTTATCAAGTCTATACGCAGGTTAGTTCGATGTTTTCTCTTTAGCAGCGTCATGGCATGTTATGTCAATAGACCTTTTTACCAATCCAGCAGCCATATTGATTTTGCCCCTGGGCATCCCATAATTCTGGATTTATTTTATTATTGTGATATAAGTAAATTTCAATGAGAACTATGGAATGCTAGGGGGCAAAATCAATATGGCTGCTGTATCGGTAAAAAGGTCTTTTTATTTTCCAGCCCTCTCCCCGCGCGCGAAGCTCGTTTCTTGTTTACCAATGCATAGCAATAGCCCAATTTCGATATATTAAAATTCAACTTAAGACAATAGACGTCACTACGAGGCTTGGGGGAATAATATAAGGATTTATATGGTTATATTCCCCTAAGCCTCAAAATGATGCCCATTGTTTAAGACTGAATTTTAATATATCGAAATTGGGCTATTTAGTACAAACATTTTTTTCAAACTCCACGTAGTCGTCGTGATAGGTGTAGTCTGTTACATTCAGTGTAATACGTAATTCATTTATTAACGTGTCACGTGTGTTTTCCTCAGCCAATCCCAGTTGAAAGTCTGCTAGTTGAAGATCTCCCGGATGGTGACGTCAGAGTAGGCGGTTCCTTTAAGACCGCTATCTCAAGACTTGTTACGGGTGAGTGTTTTGTAGCTGGCAAATATTGTTACTGTTAATCGTTTGTTTGAAGAAACTGACTGTAGTGAACGTTGTTTAATGGTATCTATGGAATTAACAACGCAATGTAAAGGGTGGTGCTATCAGTAAATTAGGCAGGTTTCCTCTTGATCAGATTGACCGCTTGAAGAAGCTGTCGTAAAATGAAATGACATTTTCACCAAACTCTGCCGAGCCAACCTAGTCAGGGCAGTGAGAATTCTCTTACCATTTGACAACTCCTCACCTGAACTCCTGCTTCTGTACAAAAAAGTTTGAATGTTAGAATTGTGCGGCAAACTGAATAAAAACGTCGTGACTTCTTTTTTGAGGTGGCCCTCTTTCGAAAATTTTCTGTTCAGTCTTGACTGTTCATTTGCTTTCCAATCAAAATTTCCGGAATATTTTTGTTACTGTTTTTTAATAACCTAATTAATTCTTTAGGATTCCAGTATCCCTACTAGAGGTTTCTCTCGCGTACTTCCGCGAAGCAGTCGTCGGCTGAAGGTCTACATATCCGTTGGGCGAGTTGTTTTCGCGTCGCCTTCAAAAGGAAATGTGAGACACTAAAGTTCGCGTTTGTTCTAGCGCGCGAGAAAAGCCTCTGGCTCCCAGGTTAGGATTCCGGCAACCCAAGGTTGGACTTCAGAGTTTGAAGTGTAAACTTTGCTTTTGTTTTCACAGCTAAACACGTCTTTAGAGTATCCAGTACAGACCCGGAAGGTGGACATTCGCACACACTTCAAGCACCCAACGAGCAGGAGAAGAAACAGTGGCTAAACGCCATACGTAGTGTGATACCGTGCGCAGAGAACTATAAGACCTTCCTCTGATGTCACGCAATCACCCCAACGTAACGCAACACTCTGAGAATGCTCATGGCAGCGTGTAGCCGAGCCATAGAAGAAACCAGGCGGCATTTCGGGACTTTCTACCAAAGAAAATGTGTAAAGAGTGCAGAACACGACAAATTGTGTTCTCGCAGAATGTGTGAAGTAGACTGAGCCCGCGGTTTTTGGCAGAGGCGTTGCTAAGCAACCCGACGCATCTTTATGTCGTCTAGTTGACGTGCTACTTTACCAGTGCAGTCAACTTCCGTCTTGCGAATTGCGATCCCTCTTTATTACCGACAAGAGTTACAAGTATTGGCGAAAATTATACATAGATATATAGTTACTAAAATCCACATTATTGCAAACTAAGAAACACTTCTTTCTTTTTCAACGTAAGTGTTGCTGTTCTAGGGGCGACGACTCTGTAAAGGGGACTCGTCGAACATTTTCATGTGCTTCATGGGAAACTAAACTTTGCAAAGTCATGCTCACAATTTGAAGTTGTCGTGCGTGTATGAACTTCGCAACAACAGAGGGAAACTTTATGTAACGAAAAAAAAAGAACTAGCCTCCTTTGTCACCAACTTTTTCGAGAGCTTTTGCGTTAGCAAACTCGTTTTGGACGTGTAATCATTTGACCACCACTTTGTTTACTTTCCACG
Source organism: Siderastrea siderea (assembly GCA_964030785.1). Taxonomy (NCBI): domain Eukaryota; kingdom Metazoa; phylum Cnidaria; class Anthozoa; order Scleractinia; family Rhizangiidae; genus Siderastrea; species Siderastrea siderea. The sequence continues at coordinate 12,392,259 of OZ034972.1, read as the reverse complement.
TCAGAGGGGTTATCATTGGAGAGAATTGCAATGGGATTTGAGTAATAACCTGCGGTTTTTGGAGGTTTGTCGTATGAAAGCACGAGTTTGCAAACTTTAGTTTGTTGTGTGTAGTGAATTGTTCCGACACTGTACTTCCTTTACATTCGCGCTGTACGAACTCGGTGGAATTTCCTTTCCAATTTGTAACAAACTGTATATTATAACTGTAAATTGCTTGTATTATTACTTTAGAATAGGAAGGTTTTCTTTAGACTGTCGCCAGACCAAAACCGATGCAATCTAACAAACTAATCACATATGCGATAAAGAAAAACAAGGAAAAGTGAGGTGGACACTTTCGCGATTGGCTGCAGCTCTGCAGCTTACACCCAGTGGTCCTTTTAATCCTTTAAGCCCCAATATCAGCATGCATGTTCTCCTTACTGTTCTCCATATATTTCTTATGGTACTGGTTGGGAGAATATGCTTACACATCAAGACACCTCATCTTTAGTGATCATTTCCTTAATTGTCATGACCTGTATGTTTGATCAAGCAATGACACCGAAAGGAGAAATTAGATGCTTGTTACTATTGGAGCTTAAAAGGTTAACATATAACTTACTCAGTTAATTCACTATTTATTGGAACATGGATGTAAAGCAGTTTCGGGCAGCGCCTGCCGAAATCTCCTCGAGTTCACGTTCGATTGTGTTGTACTGCAAAGGAGAAAAGTCATTTGAGAAAAGTGCTATTCCCTTGCTAAGGAATGCTTTGTTCTACTTAGGGAAATCAAGATCCAACGCCGTTTATTGTCCAACTGGTAGAATTGAACGAAGCGTCAAGGCAAAATACTTGCGACAGTCGACAAGAAAACACTCCAGTATGTAATTTTAAGGTCTCCTTTCAACTGCTTTTCCGTCTCTTGTTAGCTTAATTTATCCGCTATCTTGTTCACGGAAACGGGTGAAAGTTCTACAGTCTTGTTTCAAAGAATTTGCTTTCAGTAGAAAGCGTTTAGAGAAAATATTTTAGCCAGGGAAATATTTTGAATGTACCTGGCAGTAATATATTGCATTTATAATCATAGTAGTTTTAAATGATAGGAATGAATTCTATTGTAGAAATTAAATACCCTGCCGTTTTTCTATTTTCAATTGTAATAAGACCTTTGTGAAATACTTCTACACGGCGGGTCGCAAAGATAATGAAAATTGACATATAAACGTATTACCTGTTGCTGCCGGCGAGTAAGCAAACTTGTTAGCGCTACAGGCGAATTTTTGGGTTTTTAGGCGAGTGCTCTCGGCAAAACCACATAGAAAGAATTTCACGTGAAAACTCAACAGGGAAGCTTGCTCGCTGGCTATCTCTAACTTTGCAAGGATAAATTTATTTTTACCTCACTACAGTGTAAATATCTAATTTTTCAGTTGTTTATACTCTCCTGAGTTCGGCCTTGTACTACCAGAAACAAGTCTACAAGCAAACCCCCTTATTCTTTCGATGACTGATAAAAAGTCGGACCCTGCCTACTTGCCTGCCGCGCGAGAACTCATCTCTTGCGGTAGGGGACTTTCTTGTATTCTCGCGTGTTTTCTCGCTCCACTGGGTCCACTCACAGTCCGATATTCATCTACGTGTAAAAACTATCAGGAAAAAGCTCTCTCCCGACGTTTTTTTGTATGACTGTAAATACCTAAATGATGTCTACTTTTTGGTTGAAATAACCCTAAAATAGGATGAAAAACCACTTCTGAAAATAAAATCCTAATAGAATAGCAAACGTTGACTTGAATTTCTGTTACCTTAGTTTAACCGCGATCGCTGAGGAGCCACCAGCAGGAAAAGAAAATTTGGGTACTTTCCAGCCTAGTACCCAGGCGTTCTCCTCCAGCTCACTCAACTTGGCGCGAAATGTCGTGACGTCACCGAATGAGTGGTCAGTCGGTGACGTCACATTTCGCGCCAAGTCGAGTGAGCGGTAAGAGAACGCCTGGGTACTAGGTCGGGTACTTTCCTTTCACAAGGTCTGTCGTGAAGGATAGTGAACAAGTACCTCGATGGGGAATAGGGCGGAGGAAAAATCGGCGAGAGGAGCCCAAGTGCGAGTATTTGGCAGGAAGCGACTCCGTTCTTCTCTTAAGTCCGCAGTCGGCTCGATTTTTCTTCCGCCCTTTTCCCCATTCTCCAAGGAGCCTGTTCACAGGTTAGCTTTAAAAAATTTCGCGTGCCATCGCGTGGGGAAAATCACACGTGTAGCCCCACCCATGCACAGGTGAAATTAACACAAGCCCGAACTGTGTCGGGAGACATTGACGTCGCTGAATTTCTCCAAAGAAATCGTATTTGGCCGTTTACAACGCACTCAACAGCGCAGTGAACTGAACAGAAAAAGATAATAGCCATTATTAAAGACCAAGTGATGCCTCTGCACTTCAGAAACAACACGGAAAGCAAGTTGTGGAAAGTGACTCACGTTTGACAAACGATAACGGAAAGCTGCCATTTCACCCAGTGTTGAATAAAAACTACTTTGCAGTCTTTCCACATTTTTCTTTATTAAATTCCACTGCAAAGGCACCTCGAAATTACCAAAACCTGAGAATTTAAAGCGTGATGTCTTTCCTAGAAGACATCGTGTGGCTGCAGTGACTTCTTCGCTGAAGGGGTATGTGAGGAATCTCCACTCTCATACAAGCAAGCCTCTCGAAAATCACCGTTCTAATCTTGGCAACTAGGCAATATACTACAGCTCGAATTGACACATCTGGCTCTTTCCACTGGTATCGACTCTTTTTCTTTGCGAGCCCAAATACTTAATTTACAAAAATTGCGAGGTGCCGGTCGAAAACGTCTGAGGATTCAGGGGCCCGTTTCTCGAAAGTCTCGATAACTTTTCGGGCCCGTAAAGCTAAAGCTATTTTATGAGGGCAAGGTTTACCTTAAATATTCAAATTTTGTTGGTCTTTAAAGCTAAGCAGTAGAATTGTAAGTTGACGAAACAAGTCGAGCTGGTTTGCGGGCTTAAAGCTACACCACCATTCTATAGATTTTGATTTTAAAATATAGTTCCGTGCCCGAAAAGTTACCGGGACTTTCGAGAAACCCCTGTCCACTCCCGTCGGGAACTCAAGCATTTTCAATTTTGCTATTTATCAGAAAACAAAGTATGATGAGTTTTAGAATACGGAAGTTGATCACATGCTTCCGAACACTGGAAGAAATACTAGCGCGTTTACGCGTGAGATAATCATTTCTCGTGTAGAAGCGCTGTTACACTAGGCAATTTTTCTTGCAACTTGTCCCGCAGTTTTGTTGCGCCGTTGCGAGACAAGTTGCACGCAACGCTGCCTAGTGTAACACCTCAACGCAACGCTGGAAAAATTCGTTGCAGCGTTGCAAGGATCGTTGCGAAAAGTGGAACCGACTTCGACTTCTCGCAACGACTGGATTGCGGTTTTTTGTTGCGAGACATGGTCATTTCAGAGTATGTTACACTGGGCAATTTTTCCTGCAACTTGTTTCGCAACAAAATTGCGAGACAAGTTGCAAAAAAGATTGCTTACTGTAACAGCGCCTTAAGTAGATGTTTTTGGGTACCACTCATGCACCACTACTTTCTTCATACTGTCACCATGCCCTCTCTCTACTTCCACTGTCTTTCTGAGTCTCTTTGCTACCTATTTTCCTCTGGTCACCATTCTAACGTCACCACACAGCCATGTCCAATCCAATTCCAACGCCGTTTTCTTCTATCACCTATTTTGTTTCACTTCAGTGATTCTTGTATTGCTCTTTTTTTTTTCAGGCCATCTGATCTTTAGGATCCTTCTCAAACATTTCATTTTGCGTTCTTCCCAACCATGCAGGCTTTGGTAAATAAGAAAACACCCTTATTTATTCAAGGAAATCCCGTCAGAGTCAAGGCAGACTCTGATATCAATAGGAGCCCTGAAAAAATCATGAAAGATGATTGAAAGACTCATTTCCGAAAACCTTTCGTTTTCACCTTATGCGGTGCCGGTTAATGAAAGTAAGACATTCCACGTTTCAACGATAGTAGTTGAGAAAATCCTTGAGGCGTCTGGGGAGGGGTAGGAAAGGAATCTTGTCCGATGGAGGTCGCGGTAACTGCTGTCTGATACAAAGACGACAGCACTGAAGTAGTTTCGGTGGAGTTTCTGAAATGACAATATAAAAGTCGTTATCACGAGGCGGCTTTGAGAACTAGTCAAAGGCGTGTTTTGAACAATTTTTCACCATCAGAAAGGTTAATACTATCATTTTCTGAGGAAGTACTCCGATAAATGCATGTATCGTCCAATAAAATTGTTTGATCTGTTTTGGTTTGAAACGGGGACTGGTATAAATCAAAGAAGTTTTGGGCGGAAATAGCCAACTACCGGTATTTATACAAAAGGGCAGTTATTAAGGGCAGAGGGGGTAAGGCTTATCAGAAGAGAGAGGGGTTAAGAGGGAAATTTATGGACATACACTAATATGTAGGTCTGAGCCTGTAATGTCCTTAAGTACCCTTGATGGTTTAATAGGAGACTATGCAGGAGAAACGGTACACAAGGAAATCACAGGAGACCATATGTTTGGTTACCCTAACATGAATTATATGCCCATTTTTCTCACCAGCTCTAGTTAGAAGTATTTTTCTGCAAGCTGCATCTGTGGCCAAATCCACAGGTCTTTTGCTTTGAGAGTTTCTCTGATAAATGTTTGCTCCATACTCAAGTAGTAGTTCAGCACACTCCTCATAGCCGCAGAGAGCTGCCGTATGAAGGGGGGCCTGATGTCTTTTGATTACATTGGGATTAGCTCCAGCATGAAGCAAAATTCTCACACATTCAACATAACCACGGAGACAAGCAACATGCAGAGCAGTTCCAAACTGATTCTCAGACTTCTCCAGGTCTGCACCCAGCTCTATTAACATCTCTATGCAATGAACATGTCCATTCAAGGCAGCCTCATGTAGAGGAGGAAACGTTACTGTCAAGGAAGGGTTCACTTCAGCTCCTGCTTCTATCAAAAGACGCGCACTATGTATGCATCCTTTGGAGCAAGCAAAGCACAATGGTGTGCTGCCATCTATGTTGCGTGTATTTGCCTGTGAAAATATAAACAAAAGGCAGTGCATAATAAATTATTGTTGTGCCAGATGGCTGGTTTATGGGTAGAGGGAGCAGGGGATCCCTGTACCCTTGCCCTCTGATTCCAACGTTCTTTACCCATTCCCATCTCGTTGTGCTTTTAGTATTTGTGGCATATTATGCAATTTTGTCAATACATTTGCTTCTTGTTGTCTCACAAATACCAGTTTTTTCTCAGTTCCCCCAATCCCCACCTGAGTATCAGGCCCTCTGGGGGGGGGGGGGGTTGGGGGGGGGAACGAGGCCCTCAGAGGGAGGAGGGAGAGGGAGTGGGGACGAACAGAAAGGGCCTGACACAAAGCCACTGACTGGGTCAAGTTCAACATCCAGAATCTGGATGTTACGCTGATTGGCCAAGAGACAAAGGAGCGCATCACGTGAGCCACACCAGAAGTCAAGCGGCCAGTGCAGAGAAATTTACATGCCATATTGAATTTATACTCTCAGTGAAAACTTGGTGTTCTGCCCTTTCCACTGTGCTATTTAGCAAATTTTGTCATTTTTTCCTTTCCCCTTCTCTCTCCCAACCTCTTCTCCCGCTCCCCCACCAGAAAACCTGATACTCAGGCCAATTCTTGCCTTCTTTTCTCTGTATACCCCCCTGCCCCCCCCCCCCCCCCCAACAAAACATAAGAGAATTGCAGATTGTCTGTTTTCTTAGTGATTATACTATGACCCATCCCCACCTCAGCAGAATCAGGCTGGCTGCCTTATTAAAATTATGACTAGAGAAATGATGAGCCCGGGGGAGGGGGGACTTCCTTATATGCCCTATACAGGGAAGTGCCGCTGGACAGGGTATGGTTTTAGGCCTCGCTGTCCTAAACAGGGTATATAATTTTATGCGAGTCTGTCCTGAACAGGGTCTGAACTTGTCCTTAACAGGGTATGGTCAGTACGATTGCCATCGCTAAATATAGCTTATACAACATTTAGCAATCCTAGTTTGGGGACGTTTCTTGGTCTTTGAGACACTTTTAAAAAGTTGTGTAACATAAGGGAGTGCCTATTCTGTCATTTGTCCTAAACAGGGACCTAAAATAGAGGGTGTTGTCCTACACAGTGTTGGTATTTTAAGGCTTCTTTTGTCCTAAACAGGGTCAGGGTTTTAAACCTGCCTCAGTGGCACCCCTATAACCAAACATGATTCACGTCCCCCCCCCCAGGACGACGAGCTCCTTTTCTAACCTCGGGGTGGAGCCTCCCCCTACCAAACTTTATTGAGTGACCCCCCCCCCCCCCCCCCCCCCCACAAGCCTGACCATGGGTGCTGAAGGAAATCTGTACCTCAGCTCCTTCAGTGATTAGAATGTCCACGACTTCTGGGTGACCACCAAAGCACGCTTCATGCAATGGTGTCATGAGATCAACTGTCCCACAGTTCACATGAGCACCATACGACAACAGCAACTTTATAACTTCAATATCTCCTCGTCTTGCTGCAACATGGAGAGCTGTTTGGTGATTCCGTGGATTTGCAAAGTTTACAGACACTTCTGGACTGGCAAGTAAGTTCTTTATGTACCCCAGTGGATGTCTGTTCTCACTGATTGTTGCATAAAAGATCTCATTTGAGTCCATTGTTTTACTTGGCTGAAAAAAAAGTAAAAAGTAGAAGTTAAAACAGGGAGACAAAACAAAACTTGCACAATAATGCATTTTGGACAACTTTAGTTGTTGATGACAGTGCTTACTAGAATTCTGAGTTAGGACAGTGATACCTGTTGTCAGTTGTGACAAGTTTTCTTATGACATAGTATGCGTGGATGTGGGGTAACCACCAGTCTTCAGGGCAACCGGTAAATCAGCTTTCTAGTACAGTAAAGCAGCTCTGTTGAAAGTCCTCTTCTACCCCAAAATGTTGGCCATCCTACAAGGTTTACAGGTGTCTCGAAACCCCATCAAAACACATGGAGTTTTCAATTCCTGTCTCAAGGAACGTATTGATGTACAGATAAAAGGTAAAGTCGCACAAGAGCCAAGGAGGCTCACATGGCTGGAGCTTATCCCGGTTTCTGTAGCATGAAGTAACTGATAGTATTACTACTCCCCCCTGGATGGGATGCTAGTCCATCGCAGGTTACCCCAAGCAGTATTTTGCCGGTACCCATTTATACACCTGGGTGGAGAGAGACGATGTGGGGTAAAGCTTCTTGTCTAAGGAAACAACATGATGGCAGGGACTGGGCATCGAACCACCGACCTTCAGCTCTGAAGACCAACGTGCTAACCACTAAACCACTGTGCCCCCACCGTTGATGCACACAGAAACATCGAAACAGGAAGGCTTACATCAACTTATGAATGTATTAAAAGTCAAGAAAGTAAGAGCTGAGAAAATAAGACAAACATCTTACATGTATGGAAGGCACATTCGAAGAACTTCACATAGAAGATACATACTACTAACAGCACTTGACCCTTTCCCGTCAGCGTTTTTTCCTTAGAAAAAAGGTGGTTTTGCTATATTGCTATGTTGCCAAATGCCACTAAACTTTGCTACAAAAGCATTTTCTTACAATTGAGCTACATTTTGAGCCAACTTCTGTTGTAAATTGTACAATATCTTGCTTTCACATATGCGCATAAGCCAAAATTAGGACTTTTTTTTGGAGGATTCATTTCCAATTTTTTTCTCACTTCTTTTGCTTTCCTTTTTCTCTCCCTTTCTTTTCTCTTTATCTTCTACCCTTTATCCCCTTTCTATCCACTGGAAAAGTTTTGGCCTCAGCCCTTCTAAAAACCTGGAAATGGAACATTGATCAACTAGGTGACTTGGCCTATTTTACCACCAACTTTGCACCCAAAATTGGACACGTTTTTTCTGGTATAGCTCTGCCCGAATTTGGTTGATATTCAAAATGGACACACGTATGGATGGATCTGTCCTTGCTGGGTTAGCTGCTTATCAAAACAATCTGGTGACGTCAAAAATGATGACGTCACGAGTGGCTCAATGGTTCCCAACTTCAACATCGGGAAAATACAGCTCTTGACGGAAAAGAGTTAAGGACATATCAACGTACGGACAAGGGTTGTAAGGATAACAATAATACCTTGCGAGCCTGCTAATGTACTCAGAAATGTCAAGGAGATAAAGCTAACAGCACCTAACAATTATTTTAAAGACACACGTTGAGAAGTTTTCATTAATATATTATTAAGAACATTCTCACATACAGAGAAATGCTAAGAAGATAAGACTAATGCTGACGAACGTGCTAGCGCACAAAGAAAAGTCAAGAAGATAAGACTATTACCTTACGAACATAGAGACCTTGAGAGGTTAAGACTGTTTCTATCGTAGGAATGCATGGCCATAATGAGAAAAGTTACTAAGTCAAGACTTCTGTGGTATGTAGTATGATAGACATCAGTCTTTTCATAATTGAATCCCATAATAAATCTTTTCACAATCCAAACCTGTTGGATATTTCTAAACAAGGGCTTAGTATGTGATTCTAACCGGTAACAAGCTTACCGCCTGATAAGGGGAACACTGGTAACCACAGAAACCCACTTCATGGCTTCCCTGTGGTGAATTGCCATGAATACCATGCTAAGACATGCCGAGACCTTCAAAATTCTACCTCAACTCACCCAAAACCAAAGTTGAAAAACTTTGGCTTAAGGGGGTGTTACACGAGACAATTTTTCCACAATCTGTAATGCAACAGATGATAAAAAGGGCATTGCAAGTCGGCGAATACAAGTTACAAGCTGCAACGTATCTCGCAATGTTGCAAAAAGTATAAGCCTAGTCTACTTTTCCTGCAACTCCAAGGCAATGTTTCGATGCGACACAAGTTGCGAAGAGGGGGTGTCACACGAGCAATTTCATCTACAACTTGTCTCGCAACCCCAATGCATTGCAAGTTGCAGAAAAAATTGCTTGGTGTAACACTGCCTTTAGTAACATTAAAATGGCATGTACTAAAACCCGAAACAACTGAAATGGCCAAAATGAAACAACTGAAATGACTAGTGGTTTCAGTCGATTCCTTTCAGATATTTCGGTTGTTTCGTTTTGGTGGGTTTGTTTTGGTGTTTTGGGTTTTAGTTTATGCCACTAAAAATGCACCCTGGTGGCTACCTCAATATTTCAGCTAATGGTCCAAACAAATGAGGGTTCATAATTTATGTAGGGGGGGGGGGGGGGCTATGGCGATTTTAAGGGGGGCATGATTTTTTCCAGTTAGGTTTTAGGGGGGGCTATTGAAAATTTTTTCCGATGTGAAAGAAGGTATAAGGGGGGGGGGGGGGCATCAAAAAAAAAATTTCCATTAAAAGCACCACCATCAGTTTACTCATATTTAGCAGAAGGATCTGTAAATGAAGTTCTAGTATAGCTGGAGCTTATAAATAGCAGTCGATGTCAAATTATGCATAATAAACTCACACTGATGCTTGCTTTCTCAGAACATTTATTTATAATTCGGTGTTCCTCTCTTCTCCGCAGAGGTCTCTTTGCATCACTAAGAGGCGGGGGCGGGTAAAGAGAAGGAGGGAGACCGCGCCTTTCACTCTTCCCATCGTCCCCCACGCACTTATTAATTTTTAATTTTAATTTAAAATTTTATTAATGGGATACAGTGGGAGCCTCTGTGGAGGAGAGAATCCATGTTCTTAAGTTTATATTCCAATTATTGGAGGTATTGGAGAAGCTCAGAGATGATTTGTTGGTTGATGCTGCCTGGCCAGTTAAAATGCATTGGTTTGATGAAGATGGGAATAAATAAATTCTCACCTTTATCAAACTCCAGCATTTCTATCAAACCAAATAATAGGGGGGGGGGGGGTTCCAAAAAATGCAAGGGAAAAAATCTAGAATCACCATAGCCCCCCCCCCCCCCTCTACATAAACCTCTACATAAATTATGACCCCTCCCTAAAACTCGGTCATTTTTTGACCTTTTATCGTATATGGCAAGTTTGTGGTTGTCCATTGAACAGGGCATTCCCTGTCCCACCTCTACTCACAAACAAAAGTCAGTTGAAATTGACATTATGTTCCGACCTGTCGACAATTGAGGCCCTCTTAGGGGGGCTACGAATGTCGCTAGTCTGAATTTCAAAACCCTTCGTTTCACGTATTGAGGAGGAAGTCATGTCCCTGTCGGTGTTTTACTATTGTATTTGTCCTTGTCTTTGTCGCTGTCGCAGTTTCAATCCATCTTTGTGTCGTTTGTCGCCATTTCGTCTGTCTTATGTCGCTGTTTCAAGGCCATGTCGTTTGTCGAAATTTACCCTAACAGGGCCTCACTACTGTGGGCTGTAGACCAGAGCTGATCCGTTCCGCTGTCCCGGTCTAAAATCCCTCAGACCTCGAGAGGTCAGTGTTTTCGTGATTTCAGAAGTAACGAATTTACCTTTAGATACCCCTTTTCCAATATTTATGGCATTTGTCTGTGTAACTGAACTGCTACCTCGAAGCTCGGACATCAAGAAATCTTTTCTCCTCATGCAGAGTACTTCAAAGGTGGTCAAACCATCAACAAGGCCTGGCCACCTAGGAGCAACACGATTACCCCATGTAGGGTAGGGAGGGTGGTAAGTTAAAAACAAGAAACCGAAACAAAATTCTAATATTGCCTCATAGTTATAATTATCACGATATAAGACACACGCTACATTCTTGTCATACAGTTGAAAAATGTGAAATTGTAGATTTTCTCTTATAAGATTTGGAAAAGTTTCCTTCTCTCACCCTTCCCTAGAGAGGGATTGTAATCGCCATATTCCCGCGCTTGTCGCGAAAAGCAGTGAAAGCTTTCAATCACGCGGTCATTTGCAACGCTAGAGGGTGACCGTTCTTAGGCGGAGGAATGTAGCGATTTTTAGCTTTAACGCCGCTTTCTTTGACAGTATTTAAGTCATGTGGAGAAAAATTAGGCAAAGAACAATCTATACACAATTATTTGAGGAAAATGTCGGCTCCAACGGCGTTAAAATCCGACAAAGGTCAAGGCAATGATCGAGGTCCTCTTGATGGTTCAAGCTCCGAGTTCTCCGAGGATGACACTCCGTTAGCAGCACGCCTGAATTTGCAAGGAACCTACCAGCTAAATGACACCAGAAAGCAGCTTCCACGGCCTATTTTACCTAAGAAACCAGGCTTTGTTATCCCACGGAAAAAGAAACAGGCAAACGGTATACATGAACTTGTTTTGAGATTTTATATATCCATGCACGAGAGGTAGACTCGTGCAAAAGTGACTGCGTATTTATGCACGTTGAAAATGTTAGTTATAACTAACTATTCAGTTTCGTGTCAGTTAATCACTGTCCTTCTTGAAATTTTCAGAACTCCTTCAAGTTTCAAATTTTAACACAAGGGATGGAAAAGAGCTGCTTCGAAATGTTGTTCAGTCGTACAGAGATCCCAATGTAGGAGCGAGTTTCAAGTTTGATAAACTGGAACTTGTATACAACGATCAGTTATCTAAAGAGGTAAGCCTGAATATATGATTTTCTAACTGTAACACAGCTAAGATATACTATGTGGTCATTTCTTATCACTAATGTCTGCGACTGTTTGTGTTTTGTATTGTAGTATCAAGAAAAAAAGCAATGTATGAGAAACGAATGGCGAAATCAACGAGAGCTTGAAGATAAACATGCGTTCCTCTACACGCTTGACCGAGACGAGGTTAGATTTGCGTTTCATTTTTAGAACGCTATGTCTTATTAGCTACTTAAATTATATGCGTCAACCTCTGATCTACTTTTGATTTCGCCGTATAAAATGTAAATCGTTGTATTCAGACAGGAAACAACTTGATGATGCTTAGCGAATTCATTTCGTTAATGATTTCCAGGGAGTCATTTCGGTTAGGATAACTTCTAAATCACCTTAATGAGCAATTTCTAAATACGGGCGGGCGGTACATGGTAAATTTTATGTTTACTCGAATTTTGGACAATTGCATGACGTTATTGACGCGGCCAGATGAAATGAAATGAAATCTGTGACAGACTGACCGCCTATTGTTTATGTTGTTGATAAGAATAAATTTTTCTAGACGGCACCATCAAACACTGTTAAACTTGTGGCTCTCCTTTCGAATTTTAGAGCACGGTTGCAAAATGTCATTTCTCATCGTAGAAATTTGCTTTATATTTTGTGCCCCATTTACTGATTTAGGAATGATTATTTTTTAGTAATACCCAAAGGAGCAGTGCAATTAAAATTTGTTATCTTTTGTCTTTTGAAACAGCTGCTCCCACTAATTGTTTGCTAAGTGTGGTAATGATATTTTTATGTGGCATACGGAAACGAGAGAAACTGGTCTGCTGTATTTGCACATTCATTTAGATATTCTAGGAATATTAGTGCAAACTATGGTGAAAACTATTTAATTATTTTTTTAATGATTTGATAATGTTTTTATTCTCGTCTGCCTTTTAGTAGTTTGCATGATTATGCTCTGAAATTTGATAGCCCATCTGCCATTTTGTATGATGTTTTGCTTTAATTGGATACAATTTCTCAATCTCTACCAGAGTTGACAGGTTTCTTGGTCAGTGGGTGGTCACTGGGAGAGACTCTGGTGCAGTCAAACAAATGATCTGTTTGATTGAGTGTTTACTGTAACAATGAAAGAATGCACACTTAACCAACTGCCTTGCTGTTGGGTGCCTGGGATATCCAGGGGCCTCCACTGTGGTCAGCCGGCCCCCAGATGGACTACTTTATTACTGGCAAATCCCCGCAACCCAGCCATGAGCCCCACACGCCCCGGCACCCGTCACACTGACTTAGTCAGTGAAGAGGAAAAAAGTAAATTGAAGAAAAAAAATAAGAGGGAGGGAGGGCTGGGTTAGAAAAACAAGCAGAATGCTGCAAAATACCTGGACAAAACAAGCAGTCACAGCCCACCATTGTAGTAAAACTACACAAACTGAGCTTGACAGCACCTGAGCAACGGCTGACCACCAACACTTGATAACCCCATGCTTGTGGTTTCACAGTGGTCAAACGCAAAAAACAACGTCACTTTCGGTTTTTCAGAGCCTTGAAGGTTGAATCAGTTCAGATTTTTACGAGCGCGAAGCCTAATGAAAAAGATGCATAAAATGTCTTGATAAACCACATTTCGCACCAATAAAGCTTTTGGATGCCAGTTACTTCATTCTGAACACATACTCAAAGTAAAAAGCTGAAGTTTTCAGAAACCGCATTAAGTTTTGCAGTTAAAGTGAAACCTTCCACTTTTGCCTGTATTTTCTTTTGTAAAATTATTAGACCGCTGTGAAGCTCGTGGTTGGTTAACTTCGTTTAATTACATTCAGCCTCATTAAGAACCAGAACCAAAGTATTTCTTCTGTAAATATTTCGTTTCCCTTGAGTTTGTCCTAGCATTCTTCTGCTGACCAAGATGCCTGCAGACTCAGGATATGAGATTGACAAACTCTTGATGTAACAGATCTTATTGGGATCAAAATTTGTTACCTGTTTACCCAACAAGGTCTCTAATAAGCTAGCAGTAGTTTGTATCCATAATTCCTTGCCAGGAGTTCAGCCCTTGCCCCTATTCTGTAGGAAAATATTATTGTATTAGAGTACCATCAAAATTATTGTTGAAATAAAAACCAATAGAATAATCCGGGCTACATGTAGGTTTCACAAAAGTTAATTAATGTTTATCCAGGTAAAAATTAAAACAAGTTTTTCATCCCTTGTATAAGCATTATTTTTTGATATTACTAATTCTAGTTTCTGCTTGAGATTGTTCTGGACAGGATATATTATTTTAATGGAATCATTACAGAATCCTAGATTAGTTTAATCCCTGTAGTGAACAAAAGGGACCATTTTCAAGGTACTAGCAAGCTGGTGCTAAGTATGTGACTTACTTCATAGTACTGGGACAATGAGAGGGTAACGTGCATAAACCATAAAAAGTAGAAAAAAAGGGAATTGATTACTTATAAGATGGTATCAAGAGACAGTTCTATGGCCATACATTCTAGCATAGTTTTTATCTCATGAATACAATTTGAGAGTTCTTGCAATGGCCTGATTTGGACTCCCTCGCTCGATATGTAAACTTAATACTTCATATAAGCCATGATGAGTGATTGGACGAATGGTGTCATGGGAATTCATTTGTCCAATCACAGGTCGTGGCTTATATGATGTATAAAGTTAACACGATTGAACTGTCAACTTGATCATCAGTAAACTTTATACTTCACGTGAAGTTATTCAAGTGTCATCAGAAGCATGGGATTGTACGAAGAAAATGGCGCTGCGGGCGGATCAGTCCTAGATTTTCAAGATGTATTTTCTTCTCTTAAAATTAAGATGCTTCTATTTTGGAGCTGAAAATGGAAAGGAATCACCCTAAGGGATAATCGAATGCCAAACAAGTGGACATAAAGCTCTGTTAAAGTGATGTAAAGCCATTTTGTGCTCCCAGTTGGCTTGATAGCTCAATTGGTTAGAGCGCTGCACCGGTATCGCAGAGGTCAGGGTTTGAATCCCGGCAAGCCTGATTTTTTCAGGCTTTCTTTTTGCAACTGCATAAGTTACGTTAATAACTGCGAGGATCTTCTTTACATTTATTTCTTCATTCCGCAGTTCAAATATATGAATTTCATATATTCATAATTTTAAATCTGTTTTTGTTTCAATTTCTTGGTGTATTCCTCGATTCCTAGAACTAAAAATCCGCTATCCTCTAATAATCAGTTAAGATGTCATGCTACACGCAGCAGTATAACATCTTACTTTTTGGAGAAAAACATTTGTGGCTTCAAAATTAGCACTCCATATTCATGAGTTGGCTCATAGCCCCTTTGATATGATTCATGTCATGTTATTAAAACATGTTTTGTTCCATTTAACAGGCAAAGAAAATCTGTGAGGCTGGGCTGGAGGTGGGTTCAACAACAATATCTTGCCTTGGAGACCCATCAATGGGTAAGCCGAAATTATGTTGTTAAGTGTAGTTGAATTTGGATATCTTGACCTTTCAGGAGTTGACAAACAGTTCATTCAAGTTATCCAGTTATCCTTTACAGGGTTCAAAATAGTGGCCGGCTGCCGGCGATAGCCGGCACTTTAGCCACCCTTGCCAGCGATTTTTCACCCAAGAAATAGGAAAAAATGACATCCCATCCCTTGATCGGCAGCATCAACGTCCCTGGAACGTCATAGTAAACGTTTCATATCAGAGAGTAATGCAGCCATGAAACACGTACACACACACCAAAAGTGATTTGGATGACGTTTTAAAAGCTGCCTAAGCAAAAAAAAAATCAACAACAAATTACAGAACGTTAACAATTATTATTTTCTCGATTCTTGTAAATCAAGTCTTCGTTCTATTTCCTGGCACTCTTTTTTTTTTCTGGAGTGGTTTCATACATGATGAACGACGCGACTTTTGAGGAAATACACGGGGTAGCAGTGCCGCAGCAATTCAGTTCTCTTTTAGGAACCGGGCAAGTTTTCATTTACGATTTCTTTGTTACCAATGCGTCTTCGATCTTGTTTCACTTAGCACCTTATCGCTGTTTTCATGTGCTTTCGTCTTCTCGTCCAATTTAATTTGCTGGAGGCCAAAGGAAATGTACCGTTGTGCTGAAAATCAGTGTCTGTTACGGTATTTATCATTTTCAAAGGCCTGATCTAATTTGTGAAACGCCAGCAAGCGACCCTGCCAGTCCGCCGTCAACGAGATTTCCATCCTCAAGTGAAAGATCGAGCAGTCAGAAACGTCGATAGTTAAACTTCAGGCCCGCACAGAAAAGGGCACAAGCCAGAGAGACCCATGTCGCAAAAGCAAACATCACTCCTGACGAGGAGTTTAAGACAGAAATACACTCCACAAAGAGAAAGGCCGACCGAAAATTCATAGGGGCACTAACCAAGTTTCATTATCGCCTGTTGAACGCAACAATGATAAGTTGCAAAGAGCGAAGTCTGATAAATCTATATCAAAGAGAGACACTGATCGGACTAAGCATAACGCCACATGTTTAGTCAAACAGTTTCACGAATGTTCTACACTCTTCTACCACTTGAGTGGAAAAGGTACATCGATGACCTATTCTCACTGTGGAATGTTGACAAACTGGTGAAGGAGATAGAAGAGTTTATTGTCCTAGCAAACAGTCACCACCTGACAATTAAATTTACGGCTGAAATCCCAGACAAAGAAATAAACTTCCTGGATACTACTGTTTTCAAAGGCGAAAGATTTAACAAGCAAGCAATCCTCGACATTCGCACACATTTCAAGCCCACAGAAACTTTCCGGTACACTCACTTCTCCTTCTGCCTCCCACCAGGGGTTAGAAAAGGGTTTTCAAAGGTGAAGCATAGAACTTCTAAGAACAAACTCCTCAGCGATGGTAACCTGCGATCAGGCTCTATTTTCGTTTCGCTCGGTGAAACATTCAGGCGCGACGGGCGAAACGAAAAATAGAGCCTGATACAATTCTTCTACGGAACGTCTGCCGCCCACTTTTTTGATTGATTGACATTTAGCAAAATAGCCAATCAAAATTTCTTCTGCTTGCACGATCCTCGGTATGCAAATTTCCCATAACGGCAATTCGCAAAAAGTCACGCAAATGTCGGCAAAATAAGAAAATCATAGGCTACATACATTCTAGACACAAGCACTCAAATTTACACGATTGCTAACTTGAAGGTTCCGGTATTGTGCATGGTTGCTCTGTCTGAGCTGAAACTGAATGAAAATTCAAAACACGACGAGGTTGTCAGGTACCAAAATATGCTGCATGCTTGAATCCTTTCCCATTTCAGGTGGTATCCGGAAATATTCTCTTCGCATTTGTCACCGATTTTCTGCGTAAAAATACCTTGGCAATTAAGAGAAATACCTTCAGTTTCATTCTTTAGAATGAAGATACAAATAAAACCCTTTTATAAACATAGTATTTTGTAATTAATTTAGTTCCAGAAGTGATAAATATTTGAGATTAGCAGCGAATTTTATCTCTAAACAGCAGCGAATTTTAAAACGAAGAACATTTATTATAAAACTAGTCAGATCTTTTGATGTCAATGTCAGAGATCAATAAAACGACATAAGTATTAAAGAATGAATGAATAAACTGAAAATTGTATTGCGACTTGATTGCGGTTCTCGCCAAACATCAGTTTGCCGTTAAGTTTACCGAATTATCGGTTGACTTGTTGATCATTCTTGGCGAAAGATACTTGTTCGTCTGCTGTTCGTTTTGTTTCGTAAAACGCGGAAACAACCTCTACTCTGTTCATGTTATCAATACCAACTGAAAGCCGTCAAATAAAAATTCCTAGACACGATGCGATAAAACGGAATACATACTTCACTCATACTTCACTGTTGCTGTACTTCTCTGCTCCAGGTGAGAGACAGCTTGCGTCAAACCGAACGCCATTCTCAGGAGAGAAAGAAATGGTGACCATTCTCCTAGAACGACAAAAATTTATTAGAGCAACACATTTTACTTCGGCAGACTTGTTCCCTGGTTGTTCCTTGGCGATGGCGGTCTGATCGAAATTACTTCCGTTGACAGCTCTATTGTTAAAGGGCCAATGAGATTGCGAGATTCCCGCGGCCAAAATTTGGCCGCCGACACGAACTTCTGTGAGAGATTGTATCAGGCCCTATTTTAGCGAGCGACCAACGTAAGAGAATATGAGAGCGATGCTAAAATTCGGCCTGATCGCAGGTTACAGCGATGGAGAATATCACCCAATTCAAAACACACCTCCGTGCGAGAGACTACCCCAGCAGTCTAGTAGAAAGAATGACGTCCGAAGTCAAATTCAGTGAAAGGAAGTCGGCACTTCAACAAAGAGAGACAGTGCAGGAAAAAATTCTGCCTTTCGTAACAAAGTACCACCCAGCTGTGCCTAATTTTAAGAACATCCTTATGAGCAAACGGCACTTAATTAAAAATCAACCATTGCTAAGAGAAACATACAAACACATTAGCACGAGCATATGAGCCGTGTTTGGCATGTCAACATTTTATTCCATACTTCGGATAGGTGCTTGTTCATTCTTGTTGACAGCTGGCTAAAAATCAGCCTTGAGAAAAAAAGCAGTCAAATTCAGGCTGAAAGCTCTGATTTTATTTTGAACCCTGCTTTAGTTAGTGCAGTCAAGTGACAGAGGGCTCACCAGTTTTTGTTTGAGTGAGTGAGGAGTTCAAGTTCAGCAGGATTCATGTTTATTTAATACAATATTCCACTTTCACCCACCCTTGTGGATGCTGTCAATGGCCCTTACAATCTTGAAAGGGTGTTAAAGTTTGACAGTTGTCTGTTATTGAAGCCAACCTGTCACTGGAAAGCATTTACACTCAAATTTTTGAGTGTGTGGAAAGTCCTTGAAATTTGAAACTTGTGCCTTTTTAAAGAGAACCTCCACTGTTATCTCAAAGTGATGTTAAATTTTGGAGACAAGGCCTAAATTCCAACTCTTTAGTTAGCCAGTGGAGAAGAAGTTTTAGTGTACCAAAACATTGGACATGAATACCACAAATTTTCGCTTTTAAATTTCCCGGGCACTGCCATTTTGAACATATGCTGGATGTTTTTTTTGTGGGATGGGATGATCGGGGCACTGTGTGAGCAGCAGCCAGAGACAGAGTGGTCTGGAGATAGTGTTGTGGCACTATGTGCCTACTGGCATGAAGAACAGTGATGATGATGAATTTTTTTGTTACCCATCATTCCACAAAAGAGTATCTTCAAACTCACTGTAAAGTTGGATGCTCTGAGAGGTTGCTAAGGTTAATACCAGTAATAATAAAATATTCTCTAAACTGAATTTTTCCCTTGGCTTTAGTATCCAATTGTTTCACAAATGTTTAGCATAGAGTGGATGTCAATGTCTGAGCACCAAGTCCAAATACTTGAAATTAAATTAATTCTGTACCCTTCAGACATTCTTGAAAAGTGCTTGAATTTTGTTTGACTATAAATCTCTATGAACCATCGATGGCCTTGTGTGGCTGAAGCCATGACAATGATGTCATTCTTGTTTATCCTTACACCAGGTGTTTACCTTTGTCGTCATGCTGATGTGATATCTAAGAAACCTCTTCCTCTGAATTCACTGGGATATCTGATTGTTTTCAAAGTCATCAAGGTTTGTGTGCCTATAATGTTTTGATCACTAGAAAAAGTAAATGTGTGTCAGTGTGTATGTGGGTAGGTCATTAAAGTCATCCTCTCTAATAAGCCCTCCCCCTTCTAGTAAGCTTCCCTGTCTCCTTCAATGTCCTTCTCAAATGAAATGATAAGCAACAGTACCAGTACATTCTTACCAATTTGGGCACCAATGAAGTCGTAATAAATCACGAGCATAACACCTTATTGATCAGGATATGATTTAACCCAAGTCCTGGAAGTTCAGTCCAGGTAGATGCTGTGCATGTTGCGTGGTACCACTGAGGTAAGTATAACATATCATGCACAAAAAGATAACTTGAGGGTAATGGCCAAGCTTCAACCACAACCATCTATTTTCAGAGTCCAGTCTTCTTCTTAAAACACAGCACAAAAGGATTAACCCTTTAGGCCCTAACAGTGATGAAAATGAAATTTCTCTTTATATCATCACTACTTGTTCAAACATTTAAGTGATGAGAATAAAGGAAGTGATCACCAAGGCTGAGATGTCTTGATGTTTAGACAAATTCTCCTTACTTGTTCCATAAGAAGTGTATGAAGAACAGTAAGGAGAATATGCATTTTCATA
This sequence comes from Siderastrea siderea, assembly GCA_964030785.1. Lineage (NCBI taxonomy): Eukaryota > Metazoa > Cnidaria > Anthozoa > Scleractinia > Rhizangiidae > Siderastrea > Siderastrea siderea. The sequence goes on along the minus strand of OZ034972.1, from coordinate 12,372,380 downwards.
TCAGGGCTTAAAGGATTAACATGTAACTTCTTATTCTTTTCTCTCCACAGGGCAAGGTTAAGCCAGTAACTGAAAGACTAAATACAACCAGTACAGACTTGCTTGAACCGACACCAAACTTTGATTGCCATGTGTCAAAATCCATTCAAAGCCTCCCTGCCAATACTCCACTCGGCCAAGTGTTTGAGTATTCACAGGTCAGTAAAAAAATAATAATTTAGTAAAATAATAATAATTTAGTGCTGTTTTCTTGGAAAGTTTTTATGTTAATGTGGCGGTCTAATCTCACACTTGTGTTTGTAGTGCTAGGCCAGATATCTTGTAGCACACTTACATGCATGTAGGTTGTCACACCTTGTGCATGTGGCTTGCACAACCTCAAAAGATATAGAATTTTCACAGTTGTGCCGAAAAATCTTTGAATCTGGTCATGGCCTTGCAAACACTTTAATCAATTCGAATAAGCTAAGAAGGTCATTGAAATTTGCAACATGCACAATACCTTGCTGTCTTTGCGACACATTTTTAAAAGTAAATTAATTCTCACACTTGCTGTTCAAAGTTAACCTACATGTACATGTATGATAGCAAATATGGCAAAGAAAGTTAGTGGCCTCAACAATGAGCTCGCGATCTGATTTTTGAAAATAAGCATTAAATTATTTGAAAGTCTTTGAATGGTTCTGGATTGTTTTTCTTTTTGGCCAACACTGGAACCCTGTTTGAAACAAGATGGGACTGTAATCAGTCTTCCCTTGTGTTACAACATGGCAAGCCACAGCAGTATATGGTCTGAAGTGCACTAGCATTGCAAGTACATAGGGATGTTGTTAAGCTGGTTGTACAAAAGAGTAGGTCTTCATTGACATTTGGCAGCTGCTCATAGCTGTTGTGTTTTGTTTGTTTTCAAACATGGAGTTGCCAGGCTATAATGATAAACTTCTACACTGCATAGAGCCAGACAGATTGTCTTGAAATCTGAAATTCTCTTAAGATATTGTCCATAACCCTTAATCTTGCTGTAGAATACACACAACAATTGAAGGGCCCGGTGGAAAAAGGGCGTAAGTGACGATTTGGGGTTAAAATCGAAATTGCTCCTATTTAGCTGAACATTGGCCCACAGGCTGGTTTTCATGTGAGGAACGCTGTTGCGCACTTATTTCTTGACCTGAGATATAAAATTTGAAGAATTAGCGTATTACTTTTGCGTGAAAAGTTTTGTTGAACTGAACTCACTCAAGTGATGCGTGAAAGATTTCTTTTGTTCTCTACCTGAACTAAAACAAAGGAATTCAACCTAGAATCTGCAGTCCTGTTGTTTTCTTTGTGTCAGTTTTAAGCAAAAGTAATACGCTAATTCTTCAAATTTTAGATCTCAGGTCAAGAAATAAGTGCGCAACAGTGTTCCTCACATGAAAACCAGCCTGTGTGCCAATGTTCAGCTAAATAGGAGCAATTTCGATTTTAACCTCAAATCGTCACTTACGCCCTTTTTCCACCGGGCCCTTCAATTGCTTATACGGGGTGCCTTTGTAATCTGTTTTCAGTATTATTTTTATGAGTTTGCTGAAGAGGGTGATGATCTGCATGTGAAGAGGCCCAGGCAGTGTCTGCCATATGCTGTTCTCACTTTTAGTCTGGTAGATCCCTCTGCAGCTAATCAGGAGTTACCTATCGTACAGGTTAGTTATACAGTATGCACTGCCACTTCACAAAAAAGTCTGAGTCTTGCAAACTATTTACTATTTGCAATACCAAATGTTATTCTGGTTCATTGTAACAGTGCTGTCATTAAGTTTTGAGTCACATGTTACACAGAGCTGTTCATGGGCTAAAAATCTTCTTGTATGGCAAATATAAATGTTGTTTTGTGAATGAAATCATCCATGACATGAAGGTCCCATCAAGTATACTTAGCCATAACAGCTGTTACACAGTACAGCCTTTGATGACAGCTCTGCATAAGATGAGAATGAAAGGAAATGAAAGTCAACTACTATTCAAAATGGTGTTTTCATTTGATTGCAACCCCCGTGTGTCCTCATTTTTACTCTTTAAGAATTTGAACTCTTTGTCAAGTTACTGTTTCCTTCTTGATTAATTGAGATGAATGGTTTAATATAGTGTAACGTTTAAATTTCTTCAATTCACTGCCCTTATAAAAGCTGTAGAAGATGCTGTCTGTTGATAATTTGTAAATAATGTTGTTGATGTTGTATTTTACCTCAAGGATGAGACGTCAAGTGTGACACCTCCTGTACCTAGACAGGATACAAGTAAGTGTCTTGTACTGTGAGGAAGTCCCTATCATTGGGTGGATCCAGAAAATATCCATACCCATACCATGGGCGGCATCTCGGAATTTTGAAGGGGAGGGGGGTTACGTCAACTGGAATTCCGAGGACATGGGGGGGGGGGGTTTATTGGACTGGAATTCCGAAGGCACGGGGGATTTTCAGGAGAGTAACTTCCACTTTGGTTTAGTTAAGTCTCTTCGAGAAAAACTCGTCAAAAACGACTTATCTAAGGACGATGATTCACTCATAAACACGAGACATGTTCAACTCAATCAACATGCCGGAGACACATTTCACTGGTCGTGGTCAATAAAATGTTAATGCTAACATGACGGCCGAAAGCTGTTCACTTGCCAGTAGATCGGTCACAAAAGTGATCGTAGGCTTTTCTTCGATTGTTTTGCTCGAATACAATACTGTAGATCCCAGCATAGGGTTTTCAGCCCCTATATTAAAGCAGATATCATCGAGACACATGTGAAATTGTTGCATTACATACGATATGATGTTCATTGAAAAGGTCAGATTTCACGCGTTGTGCAAATTGATGCGCTTTTGATCGGACTCCATTCACTATTTTGTACAAATTCTTTTAAAGTTAGCATTGACTTTGAATTTCAATGTGAGTTTCATTTACTATTTTAGTTTTAATCGAAGGATAAAGTGCGGGGAAAAAGTTTGATTTGTTCTCGCGCAATTTATTTGAGGCCGCAGTACAGTATGCAAATTGAGTTCACTGTGAACTAAAAATAATTGCGGGAAAAAAGCTTGCTATTTTACTCTAATTCTTTTCCTAACATCATAACCTTCGATTTTTAGAATAGGTTGCATTCAACAGTTTCGCTTTTGACAGCAGGTTTGAGTCTGGCAAACGCAATTATGAATTTCCAATTTCAATTCTGAAAATTTAAGCTTTGTCGTTAAAATTTTACGTCACATTCGGCACGCAAATTATTCACAGCTACCCTCGACACCAAAAATTATAGACACACGTTTAAACATTGGACCAAGCGTTGGAATGACTTCAAAGCCATTTGAGTTTTCTAATGTTTAACAGATTATCGGTAGTGTACGTTTTGCCATGGAAGGTTACACTGTAAAATATCACCCAGTCAGCCGCTATTTGTCATCACGCAATGTTGATTGTTTGCTGTGCTGAATGTACATTTTTTTCTTTGGGAGGGAGCGAAAGGATTAATTTCCGTTTAATAAAGGTGTTTGGAATATAGAGAGGGCTTTTCAAATCAGTTGGAAGAAAAAAGTGGCAATTCCTAAGGGGGTTTGAATGATTACCGAATTCCGAGGGGATGGGGGGGTTGAGCATTTTGGAATTTCCTAAGGCAAGGGGGGGTCTAGATGAAGATGCCGCCCGTGGTAGGGTATGGATATTTTCTGGAATCACCCATTAGTTGCCGTGGTAGCTGCTGCAGGATGCATAAACCTCTCACTTTCTGGCATTGCAACATAATTGCAGGAGTGTGGTTTTCTCTTAGCAAACTTAGGATCCCTGTTTGCAGCCCTGTCAAAATGTACCAGCAGCCAGCGATTTTGCCATCTTCAGGCAATCAGTTGCCGCTTGCTTCACATTGGAGTTCCCAAGGAACCTCCTGACAGACAAACAGACCTGGTCCTTGCTGTTATGTTATGTTGCCTGTTACTATAAATCATTTTGACAGGGCTGCTATTTGCCAGCCTTTCCAGGCTGTTCTAGCTTTTGGGCCATCTTCTGCACAACAGTGATGTAAACATGACTAAATTCAAGGTTTTGTGGAGAGCTCAAACACACTGCAATGAATTTCATCCATTTTCCAGCCCTTGAATGCCATCCTTATGAATTCCTTATTCAGCTCCTGAATAGTTTACTGTCAGTTGAACTATGTATTGTTTACCCCTTTAAGCGCCAACAATGACCGAAATGAAATTTCTCTTTACATATCACTACTCGTTCAAACATCCAAGTGATGAGAATAAAGGAAGTGATCACCAAGGATGACATGCCTTGATATTTAGACAAATTCTCCTTAGTAGTTCCATAAGAACTGTATGGAGGACAGTAAGGAGAATATGCATTTTTATATCAGGGCTTAAAGGGTTAAACTGAAGACGTACCCTTCATGAATTTCTCCATGAGAGACCCCAGCACCCTTCCGACTTTAAGGTTCCCTATCATTTATTTACAGGAATCTTAGACAAGAGAAGGGGAAGGAGCAGCCACGTACTTTGGATGGGAAAGATAGCCAACAAAGACAGGATTTTAGCTGATGCTCAACTTGTTTGCCATTCTGTAGAGAAAATCAAACTTCCTTTTGATATGTAAGTTTTTACTAAAGGCCCCCCTAAAACTTGAATGGATGCTGTCTATAATAGCATCTTGGTTTTCAATACCACGATTGGTTTTGTTTCCACTAGAGCCTGATATAGTGGTAACAACTGTGTTTTTCAAATCCCAGCTTAAAATATTGTATGAACAGTTGAGTGAATTTCTCAGTTCCACCAGTCAGTGTTAGGCCTGTTTCAGAGGTCGTGCTACTGCCATATGCCAAACTCAATTGACTGTAGCACAACTATAGCATAACTTGGTAAATTTAATTCAGTCAAATGAAACAGCTGTTGCCAAAAAACAAAACATAAAAACGAAAACTGGTTTAGCTAACTTTTAAAATGTATTCTAATGCATTTATAATTTATGAATTGAGTTCGGCATGGCCGTAGCACGACGTTTGAAATGGGCCTTACAGAGATCGTTTTGAATAATTATATTTGGTGAAAGTGTGGCGGTGTTAAACTACTGGGTCACCATGCTGGACTCTGACTCTGGTGCTGACAACATGAAGTTGACCAGTTCCACTGGAAATGACAAAGTACTGTTGTGAACTTGCCAGATGGAACCACAAGGAATGTTGCTAATTTCACTCAAAGAAGGCAGCAAATGGCAGTAAATCAACATAATGTTAATGTAAATGGCAAATTTTCCTAGTCACTAGCTCTTAAAAATCCTGACAGTCACAATAATTGACAATCATGATCACTTATCAAGGAATGTAATTGACGGAATATTCAGCCTCCTTGTTGTCATTTGCCTTTCAGTGGTGAAAAGATTGTGATGAAAGAGAAAATCTCCTTTCAACAACTGAGACCGTTCTTGAACTTTCCACTCTTCCGTGCTGGTCCTCCCTCAATATCAAAAACATGCCAAGGTTAGTAAGACTCTCCTCCCTCTCCAAAACATCTGCGACAGTTACATAAGTTATTCCTGTCAGGGGAAAAAAAATAATAAAATAAGAAACGGATAACGTTTCTATACTTGATTTCATGTGAACGTCTATCTATTAAACTGGTATTTTCAACAGATAACATCCTTTTTAATGAAACAAATCTTTAAAGTTATTACATTTCTCCCACAACAAAAATGTTCCTTCTTCAGTATGTTCTTTTCTTAGTTAAATCTTATGTACAAAAGTAATTTACACATGCTTTGTTGTCCTCAAACAGCTTCTTTTATTTTTGTTTTATTTTCAGTGTCTCTTGCTGGAGGAACTAGTTTTTTGCATTGCGATTTAATCCCAGTTGAAGATGATCATGGGAAAATTAAGAAACTTGTCAAATTTTTCCAAGAGAAAAATTGGGTAGGTTACTTAATCATGTTTAAGACAATTGACAAAACAACCGAATACTAAGCTGTCACCCTCAGGGAATGAACGAGTTGCTACTAAATAGAGGTTGTCTTCTTAATAGAGGCTGGCATTAGGCATTGTGGAAACTTCATTAATTTAAGTGTATTTCAGTCAGGTACTTAATGTGTCACCATCATGATAAAACTGCCAAAACAGATACTTACCTTTGTTAAAACAACAACAACAATAAATGTAATAAATCATTTTTTTTAAGGATTTTAATGAATTGGCCGTTCAAGAAGATTTGTGAGAGTGATATCAGTACTTGTCAGTGCCTTGTTATGATGCAGTGAAATGTACACATGATGTTAATGTCAAGTGTCTCAAAAAGGTGTTTTTTTAAAACTATATTTTATTATCATTTTAGAATATGGCCAGTAATTAGGTATTGAAAATGATGTTTTAAATTTCAGGCTGGTATTGTTAAATGCCCAGATGCCAACAGAGTGATTTTTCTCATACCCACATCTCAGATCACTTTGGACCTTGGTTAGTCTGGCACAGTGCCACTGTCTTGACATTCGGTCACTGGAAACAGTCATATCAGCTACACATTTTTTGTCACACAGTCTTGCCTCTGATTTGTAATCCATTGTAATTTTCACATGTATATATATGTTTTTTGTAGCAAATGCTACACAACATGTCAGTGCAATTGTGTGGTTCCAGAAAAAACCATAACCACCCCATGGAAGGTCATCGGAAATTCCTAGGGGATGGGGTGGGGGGTCTTAAAAGCCAAAATTTTAGAAGCAAAGTATGAAGCTAAACTGGAATTTCTTGAGGGGAGGGGAGGTGCAAAATAAAAACACCTTCGGTGGGGGGAGTGTGGATATTTTCTGCAACTACACATTCCAGGCAGAAGCAAAAAATTATCAGGTCGTCAATCCTCAGTAGTGTAATAAATTATTGAACATGCAAAGATCAGCTACAAGAATCCATAACAATTCGCTTAACACTACTGCAGTTCATCCATAAAGATCAGCTGGAATGAAAAGAAAAACATAAACAAAGACACAAGGAAGACGTGCAAAAACCCAGGGGCCACCCCACAGGTCAAGCACTGTAACAATTAAGACCACTGGTGGTAATGACCCCCATTTGACTTTACTGAAATGATGTTTAGCCAAAGAGTAATGGAGAGAACGGCCTTTCCGGCATGCGTGATTTTCTCTCAGGTTTAAAAAAAAGACTCTTGAATGAGAGTGAATATATGAAATAATCATTTATGTGAACTGTGGATGAAGTATAAATGATGATGACCCTCACAGTTTAAAGATATCAACTTTGATAAAAGAACAACTTGAAAAAAATTGAGGCTTGAACGGGATTCATACCGATGACCTCTGCCAATTTTTTTCAGTTCTTTTATGAACAGTTGAAGTTGATACCTTAAACTGTAAGGGTTATCATTATTTCTCCTGACTTTTGAACGTTGCCAAGCCATTTTCAAAACTCTCACATAAAATTTCTAGGAACCCACTGGCATTTATGCTGCACTCATTTTCGCCACGGCACTACACCTGACACATTCACTTTCCAAATAAGGCAAAATGCGATGTTATTCACTAATACCCTGTGTATGAACTCTTTTATCGATTGTTTAACATTTAAATACGACTTAGCTCTATAGTAAACTATACAGGGAAACGCCTGCATCCCTGCACCCCAATAGTTTAATTATCCAAAGTTTTTTTATTACATTGTATGTATTTTTAAATATCTACTTCTACATCATGTAACATAAGATGTATTTTATCTTTTGAAATAATAGACCATTATTATTATTATTATTATTATTATTATTATTAAAGCTAGAAATTCTATAACCAACTTTGAGAATTTAACAAAGTTTGTCATTGACTTGTAGGAATCACCACAGTAGAATCACCAGCAGCTCTCCATGTTCTCCTGTTTTTAAAGAAACTGACAGCAGGTAAAGGTAAGGAGAGGATGTGGTATTTTAATTTAAAATGATATTTAAACAAACCCAGGTGAATATTTCAAACTTCCACGTGGTTTGTACAAATCTTTAAATGTTGACTTGTATTTTAACAGTATGTCCTTGTCGTTTGAATTTGGTGAACTCTCAACGAACTTTGGTGAGTTGATTTGCAGACATGCCCTCCAAAATCAACCTCTGTTAACAAAAATTGCAAGGAAGGATTTTGTGGTTTTCTGCAGATGCCTTGTGGGTTGGTGTGTCAGCCTCTAGGTCATCTTGAACTTTTGCATCTTGAAACACAACAATACCATTTGCTCATTAAGCCAAGCAAGCTCTCTTTATACCATCGTTGTTTGACCACTCAAGATGATTTTAAGCCACAATGATCTTCAAAAAAGGCAGTCGGAGGAAAACAAACAAATAAAGCAATACTGGCATTTTTGTTACGAGCTCTCTATTGTTGTTGTCATGTTATGTGACATTAAGTATGTGCAAATGACATAACATCAAATATGCAAAAACCAACCACAACAGGTTTCTTTTGTTACTAATAGTCATGGGCAAAAGAAAAGAAATCGATTTTTCAACTTCTTCCACGAAATTGAGATTTTGCCTGATCGTTGTTCCTCTTAGCATGTTATGAGGTTAAATTAATGTTTCATCTTTGAAAAGTTCTTTAATAGTCTTGGCTGTATGAAACATGAGAATTGAATGTACATTTACTTAATTTTAATTCAGTTATTGAGTGGTTTTATTAAGTAGTTTTGATGGACTACTGCACTACTAAGTAACTGACGCACATATTCCTGTTAACCAAACCTTCAATTAGTATTTGATGATTTTTCTTTCAAAGGAAGCACAGCCACAAGTGTTTTAGAACCACGGGAAATAAAGACAGTCAGCCAGATCCAAAATGAACTGAAAAGGCAGTTAAGTGATGTGAAGGAGACACGTGTACCCACTGAACAGAGAAGACTGAGCCAAGACTCAGCAAGACCCAAGCTTACTACAGTGTGTAGTGCAAGTACTACAACAAGTGATTCCTTTGGCTCTGAATTTGACAAGGAGTTGACAAGTGAACAAACAGCCACTTGGCAAAAGGCTGTGGAACATTGGTTGAGTAGGCCACATCCTTTAAAAGGCACAGATGCAGAATCTCAAAGGACAACTCCTAGCAGTAGTGTTTCCAAAACAAACAAGGTGTCCTTTTCTGCAGCTAATGTTCCAAAGCCAAAAAAGCCAGCAGTAGGCTCATCACTTAGTGCTTCCTTTCAAGATGGACATGCAAGACCTGCTGGCAGCACAGAACAACACAAGGTAGTTCCTGCAAAGCACACCAATGGTAATACGTCAAGGCAATTGAAAAGTGACACTAAAACAATCAACCAAGATGGCAGACCACCTGTTGCACCTCTGATGATCAGAAAAGTGGAACACAGAGAGGACCCCAGGCTCAAGAGACGTTCACTTGATGTTGAACCAAGCCCAGATTTAAAATCTCCACAACCACTCAGGAGAAGTTATAGTATGCCATATAATGCAGAGGAAGCATTACAAGCACAAGGTGTGACAGTAACTTCCACTTCTGTTGAAACAATGATATCAACTTCAGCTTCGAGTAGTTCACATGTCAAGTATCAAGTAAATGACGAATCACTGAGAAGCATTATAGATAAATTACAGTTACAAAAGCGAGGAGACTCAGCTTATGAAGTAAATCTTGATGAGGGAATAAGAAGAGCTTTGGAATTGTTAACTACTTCATCTTCGAGTAGTTCACATGTCAAGTATCAAGTAAATGAAGAATCACTCAGAAGCATTATAGATAAGTTACAGTTACAAAAGCAAGGAGACTCAGCTTATCAAATAAATCTTGATGAGGGAACAAGAAGAGCTTTGGAATTGTTAAAGAAACAGCGAGTATCAGAGAGAAGAGAATCTGACCCACACGACGAGGGTGAAAGAAGGAGTACGGAAATGTTGAAACAACGTGAAGAGCCCAAGAGAAGAGGCTCTGTCACACAAGATCATATGGATACAAGCACCAGTGGTAAGTTGGACACTACAGTAATCACGAGTCATGAGAAGTCTGTCAAGAAAGATTTTGTTAGTGCAACAGACAACAAGGGCAAGAAAGTCAATTCAGAAGGTGAGAATGTATCAGTGCTGCCAGCTCGAGAACAAGATGAAAAAGGCAATGAAAGAAGGAAAGAGAAGCGACGGATAGCTGCAGAAAAGCCTGAAAATAAAAGAGCCAAATTTACTGATCTTAGACAACCTAATGCTATTTCAGAAGTTCTTGAAAAACCAGTACATCAGAGTGTGGTGCCAGAGTTGTCTGATGATCCTTTCCCTGTCATCTCATCAAAATCCCTGGAAACTTTAAAAAGCCCACCATCAAATTCTAATCTGATGTCCAAAACCCCCAAGCTGAAGCTGATCCTTTCAAAGGATAAGAATGCAAAGGAAACTTCGGTGCAGTTACCAACTGATGATACCAACTCATCTGAACCGGACCTTACAGACCAGGTGGGAGAGGCAATTTCTCAGCAAGGTGAACAGGACAAGTCCTCCTCAGAGGACAGAAGACAAGATCGGAAGTCAATAGAATCACCAGTGGCCATGGATATAAGTCCCTCGCACACCACATCAATTTCATTGGGGTCAATTAGCCCCATAACCGTGGTGTCTGCAAAAGGGCGATATAATCAAGCAGTACCTCCTCCTGTTCCTCCTCCTGTTCCTCCTACAACTCCTGCTTATTCCACCCCAGCATATCCACCTCCAGTGTTGTCCTCTTTCCCTTTCAGTCCTCCTGTTCCACAAGGTCCCTGCAGAAATCCAATCTCACCTATCATGCCTCCTGGTCACCCCATGCAGTTTGGCCCCTCATCTACATCTGCTACTGCCGTTTCTTCCCTTCCTGGTGTTCCTCCCATCTCATCCATGCCATCCAGTGGATCAATGCCCTTTGTTCCTCGGAGTCAACCTGTCACTGCTTTTCCACCGACGTCTGGTGTTCCATCAGCTCCTGTTCCACCTATGCCTCCTACCATCAGTCCTTCATTTCCGGTGCCTCCACCTCCTGCTGCTCCTGGCAGCATCCAACGAAGCAACAGTGCAGATTCAATACCCAGTGCTCCATCCTCATCTCCTAGATTGTTTCCACCAACATTTCAAGGGCAACAGTGGACATCCCTTCCAAACAACCAGGGATTTGGATTCCCACAGCCTTTTCCTGCTCGTCCAAGGGTAGTCCTTCCTCCAGCTGTTGTAAGACCCCAAGTTTTTCCTCAGCAGTTAGGAGGTCCTCCTCAAACAATGCATCTCCCGAGATCACCAGCTGAAGGGCCTGTCGTGCAACCACAAGGATTAGGGTTTGTGGCCATTGGAACTCAAAGACTTCCTGTTCCACTGGGTACATCCCAGGGCACGCCCTTTGTTCCACCACTGGGGCCACATCCACTGCCTCCCATGGGACCTGCAGTATCTCAACTTGGCATTGCCAGGATGACCCCAGTGCAACCCATCTTTGGTGCACCACCTCAGTTTATGCCACGGGTTCCTTTTCAGCAGCCATCCCATCAAACTCCAGTGGGGTTTTGGGATGCCCCTTTGCTGGGGAGCCGTGTGGGACGAATGCCCCCTCATCAGTCTCCAGGAAAGAAGCATTCAAGTGAACCAGCAGTATCATCTTCATCACACAAGAGTGGCAACTCAAAAAAGGATGTACAAGCCGAAAGTGATGGAGATGATGGCAAGCAACAGACAAGTAACATGAAACAGGAGAAGAATTCTCATGACAGTGGTCCCAAAGAAGATGCTTCTCTCCACGAGGGTGATACAGACAAACCAAGTGGTCAGGCTGAGAAGTCAAAGGAAACTGTTTTGAACAAGACAGAAGTGATCGAAGATGGCGTTCCAAAGAGCCAGGACTTCAAACAAGCTGATAGCACCGAATCTGAAGTACCAGGAGAGTTGCTTGTTGGTGGTGTAGAAAAGAAAGCAGAGTCAGGAGTTTTGGACAAAACAGCTTTGGACAATGTACCTGTGCAAGAACCAGTTAAACTACCAAGTGACAGTATGGTGACTCCAGATCATGTCTGCGGTAAGGACAATCAGAATATAGAGGCTACAGAAGAAAAGGCTGTTGGAAATGAGTCAACAAAACAAGATGTGTATTTAGCATCAAAAGATGATGATGTCAGCAAGGAAACAGGCAGTGACATTGCTCAGCCAAGCAAGATCACACTTGATGAAGGTCAAGATCTCGGCTTTCAAGGCACAGTTGAACTTTCTGGTGATTTTCCCAAGAATGTCAGAAGAAATAATTACAGCGTCAGTGTGAACAGTGATGTGGTGAGCGAAATCCCCTCAACCTCAGCCTTTCCCTCAGTTTCAATGACAGATTACATAACTGAAGCTGAACAAACAAGCACCAAAGCTCGAAGTAAAATCTATGACATTCTTAGACGAAATGCTTATGATTCGAGACCTGAAGCAAGTTCTGCTGAAGTAGGAGCAGAGGATCCACATGCACCAGACAATCCTGGTGATCCAGAATATGACAAACTGGATTATCCAGATGATGACAAACCTGATTTTTCTTCAGATTATGGCAAACTGGATGATCCAGACTATGGCAAACCTGAAGATCCAGTTTGTGAGCCAGATGCTGATATGGAGGAAGGTGGGACAGTTGTTTTTGACATTTAGAAGGTTACAGAGGCAGACGTGTTACAAACAGCCAGCTGGAAGACAAAGACTAGTTTAGAGAACAGGCAGAAGATTGCAAAATCTACTACTGAGTCATGTCTGATAGATGCTGAAAGTTATATGTGTTAGTTGAAGCAGAACAGTTAAGAATTAACAAGAATTAGACAGTTAACAATTAGACCAGTATGGTATTGGAAGTCATGTTGTTTTCAGTGTTCTTAGATATGTTGAAGGTTTGCTGAAAAAATGTTTGTTATGGTCAGTAAAAAAATTAGATGCTTGCCATTGTTGGCACTTAAATGGTTAAACAAATGCTGTAATAATGTTGGCTGTTATTTAAGCCAGTGTATGACAAATGATTTGTCTGTGGTGCAAGTCATTTTTAGTATTAAACGCACTCAGATTGAAGGACTAAAATGGTTAATGGTGACTCCTGTTACTTTGATTCAAGATGTTTCAAAAGAGGAAAAACTGCTCTTCAGCGGAGAGGAAAGTGCTACAAGTGAACAAGGCCCCCTTCTGGAGAGTGGACTACGTGTTGTCCAAGTTCTTGACTTGGGTGAAAGTGGGAGCGAGAAAGAAAGAGAGAAGATTGTGAAAGAGTCTTCCATGGTGGAGGCAGATAAAAATGGCAAAATTGGCAAGGCTCAAGAAGAACGTCTCGGTCAGTTGTCAGAGGAGTCCAGGAGAGACAGATCACACCAGAAGCGTCGAGAAAGTTTACCCAGGAACAGCACATGGGAAGATATAAGTGATGAGTCAGATGAGGGGACACCAGAGAGGGACCTTCCTGGTATGTTACCCTTTTTACTCTATCTGTTGCACACTAGCGATATAACAACAGAGCACCTCCATACTCTTCTGTATTTCCGTGTTGGTGTTGTTGTGCACACAATGATGTGTAGAAAAAAGGGAAAAAAGTGAGCACTCACTTGTTTGTTGTCACCGGATGTAGACACTTTGATATGGTTATGGAGTTTCACTTTTCAGAACAAGTAGTTTGCATTTCCATGACCATCTAGTTTTACCTTGAGTGTGCACCATGCATTTAAGAATCAACCTGAAGTCTTCCATATTAGCTAATGCTTTCTTTCTAGCATGATTCCAGTCAATTGTCAGAATACTTTCATGCAGTGTTATTTATTTCTCAAAATGAAATGACAATTTAAAGTATTTAAGTCTGTGCACTGAAGGCAGTTTAAAGGCATCAGAACTCACAACACATTACTGTTGTTTTTCTCAGGGTTTGGCTCTGTTGATATTGAGTTCAAACAGCTGTGGACCAAGACAGTGGAAACTGCAACTGCTCCAGCTTCACCTAAACCAGAGGTTGTGCACATTGAGGCAGACACTTCTACCCCTGCCACAGAGAGAATTAAAAGTTATGTAACATTGCCCTCCCAGAAAAGAAGACGGCAGACCAGTACCTCCAGTGAAACAGAGGAATTATCTTCACCTCGGAAACTAAGAAGAGTTCGGAGGGTAAGACTCAGGGACTTTCCAGATCAAAGCAGCTCTGTGGAAAGTGCAAAGAAACCTGATAGAGACAAACAGAGATCTTTGAACAGGCTTAAACGATTTAAGAGTGATATACCCCACCCAAGGGAATCAAACCTTCCTTCACGGATTGTCAGTGATGCAAAAGAAGGAACATTGAAGATAACAATTTTACAAGGTCAGTGCAATTACAGGGCATGTGGCTGGTAATGCAGAGAGAAATGGAATGAACTATGCGTATATATTATAAACTTCAGATATAATGAGTCAGATTGAAATACACTTTTATCTTGTTTCCTCACACTGCATTACGTGTGGTCATTGTCACTTTAAGTCAACAGATAGTTATGTTTTCCCCTAATTCTCAGTCTCAAGTGGTATTTTATGATACCAAAATTGGTGACATTACAGTCAAATCTCAATTTTTCCAGACTTCTCGATTGTCATGATTTCTCATTGTTCCCAATTTATTTTTGAGCATCCACAAGTCACGTTTGTGAACAACTTTTATTGGAAAAAGGGGATATAATTCCTTAAAATGGTCTTCATTTGTTCCCTGTCCCCCACTGAAAATTGATTAAGAATGCTTTTAAAAAGATGAACTCAAGCATGTAGCTATTTAGGTGTGCATGAATACCATTTCCTCTGAAAATGACCACCCTAAATAGTCACCCAAGTCTTGTTCATTGATCTTGTTCAAATCTTGTTCAAAACAGTGCGAACCTGTGAGGGAACAATGCCTACTAGTCAGAATAATGAGGATCGAAATGACCAATAACAGCAAACCAACATGATACACATGACAACATGTAAACAATTGACCTCTTCGGCTGATGAAAACCACCAATAAAGCAGTTGAAATGTCGTGATCAACACCTCAAAGTGGCTCTGTCCTAAGACAAACCAGAAACATTCATCTATCTTTTGTACACCAAATAACCACATTTTTTTTACTGATAATGATTTATTCAGTTTGACATTATTTCTAGAAAACATTCATTTCTCTTAATTATCCAGGTATTTTTTGGTGGCTCCACCAAGTCTGGGTAATCCAGGTTTGGTGGTACTGAAAAAATATGTCGATATTATTACAGTGGGACCCGAATTTAAGGAAGTGCCAAGGGATTTGGAAAATGAGTTCATCATATCGGGGGGATCATTGTAAATGAAACCCTGATATAACGAATTTCTGGAAAATCAACCTAAATCTTGGTTATGTCGGGGTTGGTTAATAATTTATTTGTCTCAAATTAAACAGAATTTGGTTTAATTGCAAAATGTATTTGGGTATAAATGATCAAATAACATTTGTAATTCTTGTTTGCTGCAACTGCAGAGCTAAATTTTGTATTGGTACTGTTTTGCCTTCAACTTCAGTCACGTCATGACATTTATCTGTCATACGAGGGTAGATTTTTATTTTGGGTTTTGGTTTGTGTTCGTTATATTGGGGATTTTGTCATACCAGGGTTCATTAAGTCGGCTTTCTGCTCCATATATTTTACTGTAACTTTCACCGGGCTGAAGAATATCATTCGTTATACTGGAGATTTTTATTAAGGATGGTGCCTCCTTTTGTTACTGCGCATATGTTCTGCGCATCTCAGGATATTCGGGTTTCTATTGGAATTTGCCTACCGATACAACAACGTTTTTGTGCGGTTTATGACTGTGGAAAAAGCAGATCTTAGCAAGGGCTATCAGAATCCAAAAAGAAAATTGGGGGTAACCACACATTTTTCAGTGACATTTGAGCTTAAATTTGGAAAGAAATTGCCACACATTCTTTGTATTTTAACGCTTTTTTAGAATAATGGTTGCTTAATTATCTCTGAAAAATGCGTGGTTACCCACATTTTTCTTTTTGGATTCCAATAACCCTTGCTAAGATCTACTTTTTCCCCATAGTCATAACCTTTGCAAAAATATATCTGTATTAGGAGGCACCATCCTTAAATCGGGGTTCCACTGTATTGTTGCTAGATCAGCTGTAGGTGAAGGGTACAAATGAACATTTCTCTTGTTTAGATTCCCAGGAAGACAAAAGGGCGGAATCACCTGAAGCACCAGAACTAATGGAAGAAGTAAGTAACAATCTTTCCTGTTACAGTTATTGCACGGTTCAGGATCGCTTGTGAGGAGACAATTTTCTCAGAGCCCACATTGCTGTGCTAAAGTACGAGCACCTTAACGATCATCTGCCACATCTTAGGTGGATTGGATGCTGAATAGGCTGCAACATTAGTTAGTATGGTTACCATGGTTAGCTTTGTTGTTAGTACTTTAAATTTGACTTCAGGCAGGTTGTTGAAATGTCAGGCAATGTCAGCAACGACAGTCTTAGGACTACTCTCCTAAGAGCACTACACTTAGGTCTGTTTTCCACTGACCTCACACTTACACCCACTTCACTAACTGTTTTTCCCACCAGCCGCTAGTAGCTTGTCTTTCAAAATATTCAAGAAGTGACTCTTACGTCTAAACTGTTAACTCCTGTCCTTGTGGCTGCTAAATGTCATGCCCCAAATTACCTAGGCAGAGGAAACTTCTGTTTCTTTGAGAAGTGAGGCCTTTAATGTTGCATGGCACAGTAAGGGCCAGTGTTGGTGCTGATGATGTTTAGGAATGTATTGAGGTGTACCTAGTTCTCCGCTTAA
Source organism: Siderastrea siderea (assembly GCA_964030785.1). Lineage (NCBI taxonomy): Eukaryota > Metazoa > Cnidaria > Anthozoa > Scleractinia > Rhizangiidae > Siderastrea > Siderastrea siderea. The sequence continues at coordinate 12,355,591 of OZ034972.1, read as the reverse complement.
CTTTGCTTGCTTGAATTGATCATCCACTCTTTTTTCTCCGAACACAAAGACAAACCCATTAGCTGACATGGAGTACAGTGACCTTGAAGACATCAGTCCAGGGAAATTCAGTTCAGAAGACGAAGACCCACCTACACCGGACACACCAGAGACAGCCACTCCAGCTATGGATTTCACTCATCCAAGCCTGGGTTTCTGGGCTGCTCCATTGGGAACAAACGAGATGGCCAAACCTACTGTTCCTGTTGTGGGTGATCACCAGGCATCTGGGGCAGAAATTTTACCTCCAATGAAGCACTTGTCTTACCTTGATGATCAGCCACACCCTGCGATTGAACAAAGTCATATACCTTATGATGTGAAGGAAAGGAATGTCCAGGGGGATGTTGTCCAGGAACCTTTTACAGCACAGGCACCTTGGCCAGGTTAGTTGACAATTATTAAGTAATTTGTTTTTTCTTTAATCACTGGAAGGAGCCCATAGCCTGGAGCATACAATACCCACGTGAAGCATATGTCATGGCATTTCACAGACCAGTTTATTTTTGGACAGGTTTTAGAGTACCATTTTCCGCAAAATTTAAGTTGCTTTGAAATTCTTCAGTGGAATCTGCGCTTGAACTACTATCAACCAATTTCTCTCATCTCTCTGACATGTTTGTTTCCTTAGTTTACTTCTGGCATAATAATGCAAGGCTAAAATTAATTATACAAAGCTTGTCTTTGTCCAGCAAGGCTCCTGTGAGGCTCCAGAATTTGCAGGAGATTAATCTAAAAATAAAAAGGTCTGCGAAAACACTCTTGGGGCCCTCGCAAGTGTCTGCGTAATACAGGGTGTCCTCTCAATACAGTTTCTAATAAATTGCAAAACAATAGTTAATTATTGACCTTTTATGTCTCCACCTTTACTTGCCTGCTTACTTGACATGCTTAATCGTAAATCTTTCACAACTAGCCATTCCGGCTAGACTCACTAAATTACCTTGAAAACACGCTCTCCAAAGCAGATAGCAGTGTCATAATGTCATAGAAATATCTTCTGAAAATACCTGAAGTGTCCACTTAATGCAGGTGTCTCGTAAAAAATGGCTTGATTTTGGTGTGCGCGTCCGCTTAATAGAGGTGTCCGCTAAACACAGGTTTGTTTTTAGGTAAACATGGGAAGAAAATTTAGGGACTTAAGCTGGTGTCTGCTTAATAAAGGGTGTCTGCTTAATACGGGGTCCGCTTTATACAGGTTTCACTGTATTGCTAATGTTTGGTATGTTTTCTCTTTAGTTGAGGAAGGTTTTTTCTGCCAGACTACAACCTCTGAGGAGCGCGATTTCAAACGGGCATTGGTTGGTCAGTCAGAAGACTTAGATGAAGGTTTGGAGAGAGATTCTTATCTGATGGAGGATACTGTAGATCAGTGTTACCCACTGTCTCCACATGAAACTGAAGATGAGACTTCCAGGTATGCTACTAGTAGTGTGAGGAAAAACACTCTGTTGTCCCACTTTTTTCAACAACTTACCGTAATGGCAGACTCACTGTAAACTGTGCTCGAACATGGTGTCTGCAAAGTAATAACTCAGTTTTTTTAAGAGTCTGTTAAATGATCACATTTGACACTCAAAACATTCCATCTTTTGTTTTGCTGCAAAGCTCTTTTTTGACTTGAGTCAAGAGGAAAATAGGCGTGTGATCTGAAATCACCCCATGACATGCTGTGTAATGGATGCTGAAGAATCGTAGCTTGGATGAAAAATTCACGATGGTGGATCTCCAACCGGTTTTGTAGTGCATCCAATGAAATTAAATGCTAGAAGGACGTGGTTCCAACGCTGGTGTTAGTTCTCACTAACCTCCAGAGACTGCTTGATGTTTAAAATTGTGGGTGGTGAAGGAAAAATGTCACTTAGCACTTACATTTGTTCCTGTAAAAGGTATGCCCAGGAGTTCCCTCAGTCTGAAGTGTATGATTACGGACACGGCAAGAGTGAGCAGCAACAAACAAAACACAGGAACAGTGGCCATACTGAGTTGAGGAGTGGGCACAAGGTGATATTTGTCACTAACATCCTTAGCTTTCAGATGTACTCTCGACACCAGTATGACTTCCATACCGGTATGAGTTTATTCCAGTTCTGTCTCGTGGTTCTGCATTTGTTTACCTGACACCTGTTCAGAGGTTCATATCGGTCTTTAGAAGTCATACCAGTCGAAGTTCACTCTGGTTGCTGTACTGGATGAAGATTCATTTTGGTATGAAGACTGGTTACAGTATTGTGTAAACCCGGTTTGGCTGTTCGTTCTTATCCCTTTTTGTTCTAGCCATTATGTTATAGAATAAAACTCTCACCACCACAAGAGTGGTTTATGTAAGCAGGGTATGAGTTCTCTTCTCATACTGGAACAAAAGTTGTACTGGAATCATGTAAACACCCCCCTCCTGAACAAAACCTCCTCCTGAAAACCTGAAAAATGGTTACATGTATGTAAACATGGTGAAAGTTTTCATCTTGCACTGGAATGAAAGTCCTTGTGTCATCGTGTAAACAACTCCTGATATACTTTGTTTATTTTGCAGGGTTACAAACAGCGCTCCTCAACACGAGTTTCAAGCTACTATCCTTGGAAGGCTCACGGGGAAGGCAAGAACAGTCAGCCATCGACAGGGGGAGAAGGCAGGTGTTGTATTGCCTTGGCTAGGGACGCATCTTAGTCTGCTGTTTACAGCACTGCAATGTCACAATCTGAACCGCTGTTTCAGCCATGGCTACTTTAAGGGAAGTGGTCATAACAAGTGTACTCGATGGGGACCCACCTTGTGTAGGGATAGGGGGGCTATGCAAGATACCGCCTGTCTGATTAACCAAGTGGAGAAAAATTATTGCCCTCAAAATTTGAGTTGAGACTTTCATATTAGGTGTGCCTGAAGCTTGCATTGCCGGAGAAATGGACAGGGAGGATTGAATCGTTTTCTTAGGTTCCACTCCTGATACAGTGGGGGCTATACAAACAAGACACCATCTTTTAAGGTGGGGGAAGAGGGGTAGATGAAGAGACCACCGGTCTTTTTGCGGAATGGTGGGTCCTGTCTGAGTACAATAGTTTTGACCATTTCCCTAACCAGCACATTCTTTGACATCATGTGTTGTGCTTAAATTGTGTATTGTGATAACGTTGTGCAAGTTGTGAGCAGTTGACAGTGATGGGTTTTTATCCTTGGTTTAGATCTTTTGCTGTGATTTAAAATGGTATTTATGTTAATATAAATCTTAAGTCAAATTAACAGCTGCTTGATCTTAAGCCTTTCCCTTGTGTGTGTGCTAGAGTATAGTTTGTGACAAATTTTTAAAATTTGTACTTGTCAAGAACGTAAATATAATAGCACTGCTGGAAAGTACTCTCCGTTAGCTGTGATATGAATGGTGACACTTCAGGATTTCACCCACAGAATCAAAGTTGTGCAGGCTTGTATAGCAAAATAAAAAGTACCACAGGAAATTACTGGTCATTAGCTTTCAACTATATGGTCACCTTTCAGGATTTTAATCTCAAACGAAAAAGTGTTAACCACCTTGTACAACCACAGTGCTTCAATCTGTAATTGACGTAATTAACTCTAGCAAGCTAATCCAGCATTGGACAGTCAGCATGCAAACACACCTGCAGGTGGTAACAGTGAGTCTGAACACACAGGAAGAGTCAGGGTTCACACGGCCATGGAAAGGTCGTGGAAAGTCAGGGAATTTGAAATTTGCATTTTGCGTTTGGAAAAGTCATGGAAATTAGAAACATTGTTTGGGGCATGGAATGTAAGATTAATCCAAAACTTTTTTAAGCTGATGGTGGGAAAGAAATTTAAAGTGAAGAAATTTAGAAAACTTTGTGTACCGTTTGTAAACAAAGGTTATTTTTTTTCTTTCTATCAAGCATCAAAACATTCAGCCAGTGTCGATTTTGTCGATTTTGAGGTCATGGAATTGAATTAAAAGTCACGGTAAAGTCATGGAAAAGTCATGGGATTTTCTTTCTCAGTTTCTGTGTGAACCCTGAGGGTACTGCCCAACAGTGTCATTTGAATGGTCATTTGTTAGGATTTCATTGACAGACTCAAACGATGTAAACGGGTTCGTTCACTCAAGAAGGAAAAGGTTTTGGAAAAGGTACAGAGATTCTAACTTATGGGTGTTTCTCTGATTGTTTTTTACAGGTATCAAGTCAGCAGATCAAAGCGTCACTGGAAAAAGTACTGGCTCTGAAAAGTCAAGATCTCTTGACGACAGGCATGCTGTGAAAAGGCGTAAACTGGAAAAAGGAGCACACAGCAGTAAACACGAGAATTCGTCTGGCGAAAAATCTGATTCAAAACTGACAAGTGACAGTGAATCTGTTGGATCTGATAAGCCTAGAAATTGGGAAGTAATGATTTTTTCATGGATGAATAAATATCAATTTACAAATTGGCTTAAGAGAAAGCAACACGGAGCTAAATTGGCTGCTGATGCAAAAGGTGTAAAGAACACTGTCATTTATACTCCAGAAACTGTCAGGCGTTCATCTGAGCGTTTGATGCGTCGAGCCAAGAAACAATTAAGGCAGCGAAGTCGTAGCTCCAGTAGATCACCTGCACCAGTTGATGTTCAGACATCAGAGTGCCCCGATTTTGACTTTGATGACTTGGATCTTGAAAGTAATTTACTTAAGGTTCCTTCTGGTCAGAAAGAAGAAAGTGACAGTTGTGTTTTAAAGGAGAAACCAAAGGACAACACGTTGAGTTCGTTGGTTAGTGTTAATGACGATGTTGAGAAATGCACTGTACATAGCAATGGGCACCCGTCACAGCACTGCACAGTGGAAAATGAAGATGTACATAGAAGCGTTGATGTTAATGCTGATGATGCTTGTAAAGAAGCTGCTCATATTGATCTGATTTGCGATAAAGAAGTTTCAGCTATATTAGAAAGTGGTGAGGTGAAGAAGCCACTTACCTGCAATGTCCTTGATTATTCAAAAGACACAAGTAATGCCAAAACAGAGCAGCTTTTTGGTGAGCTACCAAAGGATCCAGCAACTGAAAGTAAGGCGGTTGATGTGGAAACAAGTGTAACAAGTGATGCAGAGGCTGGCAGCATCTGTGAGCAGGTTTTAACGGCTGAGGCTTCTGTGACAAAATTGCTTGATTCTGTCATTAATGAAAGCCAACCACATCCCAAATTAGGCAGTGAAGGTGAAGATATGTTGGATTTAGGAAGAGATGTCGGTTCTGAAGTAGGTGATGATAGAAACGATGAAGAACCCAAGGAACAGCACCCAGTTGACTGTGACCACTTGTTGAGTGAGGCAAAGGTCAATGACTGTGTTTCACAACATGACCAAGATATTCAGGATACCCAAAATAAAGGCAAGGGAATTGCAGAAAGTGGAGAGCAAGCATCAGTTCTAGACACAAAGGATACAGTCACTGAAGAGGTTGAGGAAGTTGCAGAGTCAAACTGTGAAGGAATCGTCGCAAATAGTGAAGGAATTGTCACTGAAGTGGTAAAACATGGCAAAGATACGTCTTTATCAGGAGGTTTGGATGACAAAGAAGGATCAGTCCATGACCTTTCTCCTCAAGCGGTATCTCTCATGGATAGTGTAAAAGCAACAGGAGATGTATGTGATCCAGGAAAAGCAGACTTCCAAGCCAACACACTGCCTGAGTGTAGTGAGCAAAGGTCAGTAGATGGAGACTCGGACAAAGCCCACGTTTCAACTCAAGACGCAGATGAGACAAATGCCAACTGTGCTAATAAAACACTGTTTGAGGTGTCCTCTGTTATGAGTTCAGACCAGCTCAGCCAGCACCTTTCAACTGTTAATGTGTTCATGCCAGCGGGTCCAGGACCATTTAATTTGTCAGGCCATCATTGGTCTGGACCTACTTCACTAACTGCGCCTTTTGGTCCCTTGTCAACCCCTATCACAACTCAGTATCCAGTCTTGCCACCCCTGCCTGCAAATGTCATGTGGCCTGGAGTAACTCATGCCGGCCCCATGCCCACAACAGGGATTGTGCCAGCCCATATTATGCAGCCAAATTATGGCTTTCCCTCCTGGAATGATCATGCACCGCATGTGCTGTCCCCTGTTGGATGTGTCCAGCCACCTTTAGCATCTGATCATATTTGTCCTCCTGGCACCGAGGACACTTCAAAAGTAAACAGCGAAGATACAGACGAAAATCAGCCACACAAAAGTGTCATGGATCAGTCCGTAGTTACAGCACTAATGCAGTTCTATTCTGAAATCAATGAAGTCGAAGAAAGTGACAACAAGGACAATGAGAAAGTGAGCAGCGATTCTGAAGTAAAGACTCGTGAAAGGGTTCCCAAGCCCCAGGAGGTGGCACAGATGATAGTTCAAGGAGATGGCACAACGAGCGATTTGGAAGTTGAATCTGATCTTGAAGGTAGTCACATGGATGTTTCTGAAGATGGAGACGTTTCAGAGATTGAAGAAGGTAATGAACCAGCTCCTGGGAATTCAGAAGGCTTTGGTAGACCAGATGACGAGGGGTGTAAAGGTACTGAAGCTGAGTCTACTGAAGGTTCAAACAAATGGAGCGCATCAGTAGAGGGGATATCAGTTGCAACAATGGATGTAACGCCTTGGGAGGATTCTGGTGTTTCCAGGGTCATGGTCACAGCAGTGGACGAGAGTCCTTCAGTGGATGCGATGCCGATCGAGAAGACCGTTGTCTCGGTGGGTTCGTCAGTTGACCCAGCATTGTCAGTGGATGTATCACAATCACCAACTCCTAGCAATGGTATAGATGCAATGCAAGCGGAACATATAGATGTCTCCAGTCCCCTGGGATTAACAAGCAGCATACCTCCAGTGGGAAGTCCAAGCATCACCAGCATGGATACCCCATCTGACGATCATCCTTTGAGCCCCATTGATCCAGTATTTCTTGCCAATGCTGAGCGGACAATTTTCAGCTCAATAGGCGATTTGAAAAACCTCTTGGGACAATCCTCGTCGTTTGATCACATTGCTGAAGAAGCCATAGCCTCAACAGTGTTCTCTCTGGAGGATGTCCTTCGTCAAGCACAAAGCAGTTATCATGACCTAAGCAGCTGTCCTTCGGACAGCGGTGTGTCTGCTGGAGAGGAGGGTCTACTTCCCTCCAAGTCATGCAGTTCTTTTTCAGTGCCACTTAGTCGACTTCAAGGTTCAGCAAAGAGTAGCTACAGCGGAACAACAAGCGTGGCGAGTGAGGAAACCAGAACAGAGGGGGCTGAGATGAGTCATTCCATTAGCAAAGGTTTGTTCATCAACCAGATGTACTTGTTTTTGTTTTGTTTTTTTTTTCAAATTTGACATGTCAGATGTCACCTTTCCCTAAACCCCCAAGGATGCACACGGGGTTTGGCAAGTTCTGAGTAAATTTTAAAGGGGCATGGTCACGCTGTTTTAGTTCACTTTAAAAATCAAAAATATGTCCTCACATCAATAAACGCCCACAAATAATGGTCTAGTTTTGTTACCAAAGACTATATTACTTCACTGAAGCTATTTCTTGTCGTCTGTTGCTACGGATGGCACGGATGGAAATGGATTACAATTTGAAAAAATTAGGCTAAACTTTTCAAATTCTTTCAGCGTGTTGACATTAAATCGATATTAAATGGTCATGGTTTGTTTTCTCTTAATGAAATTAAGTTAATATGTTCCTTTAAATGTTCAAACACAATTTGGGCATGGATAAAGTTAGCTACCGATAATTTTAGTACAGTTTTGACCAAAAGTCTGCGAAATAATCGTGACTATGCCTCTTTAAATCCAAAATACAGTAATCCTGGGAAACAATATTTTGGGTGTCGTCAATAATAGTTAAGTTACATTTTAATTCACAGTGGTGTTTTGATCGCACCAAAATGTCCCCTTTTATAACTAAGACACTTAAGACTGACATGTTCCTTTTAAGAAATAACTTCCCCCCTCCCCCCCTGACTCTGTGTCAAACTGTCCTTTAAGGCCAGTGCAACCCCTTGGTAAATATGGCCAATGTTTTTGGGGTGTGAAAGCAGAGAAGTCTCTTTTTTGAGAACGTGCAAACCAACCCAGATTTGGTTGTTTGTCATGAACTAAAACCGAAGCTCAACAAGCAGACAGACTCGATGTATTCGATAAACTAGATTTTCATTTTTAAGGCGATTGGAGAGCTGTGTTACAAAGTAGTTATCGATTTCACCCTCAGTAATACAACCACATTTTGATGACCCAGTGCGACCAGATTAACTAATAATCAGAACAGTGTAAAGCTTTCAGATGAGTTAATTTGCGGTTTTTGATAAACGTAATCAAAATCAACAGTTTTACTGTCATTTTACAGATAATTGAGTTGTTAACGTTGCGGTACCACATGGTATGGCCTGACAAATCAGTGAGTACTAACCAAACCTTAAACTAACCTTAACATTTCTAGCTAATTTCTTTTCATATTACTATATTTTATTTTCATTTTGCATCTTGTCTTGTTAACAAAACTTCAAAGAGGCAAACTGCAGTATTTTGTTTCATAGCCTTTAGTAGTTTTCATGTAGGCGAAACCAGGAAGCTAGTTTGCGAAATGCCTGTGGTACTGATGCGTTTCACAGCCAATAACATCATGGCTTAATTGACAGACGACCAATAACATCACGAGATCGTCGACCAATCAGGACAACGACCAGGGACTTATAACATCTACTGATGATTCACAGTTCACTTGACTCTGATGATGACTTCCACTCAGGTCTTCGAAACATCAGTCAATGTCGTCACAAACAGTCCTTCTCAGGACTACACTCACCCGGACGATCATAATTTACCGACCTACGTTCTTCGTGTTGTGCATTGTATTGTACCTCAAGACAACACAATGATGTTATCTCTTTCTAACTTGGTTCTTACCGTGGTTAATGTGATGTCCAAATAGTTGGACCACTTTGTTAGATAGTGGATAAACATTGTGTTAGCTAAAACTTAGTTCACGAGAGTTGTAGTTAGTTCAATGACCGGTAAGCCTTCGTAATACAAACGGATCCTACGATGTTTTATGAGATGATTCACAACCACGCGACTGTTGCAGAAGGGGTTGATGCCTTGTAACATGGGCACGTGAATGATTTTATGCCGGCAACCGCTGCGAGGTTTTGAATCAGCTTCCAAAACTTGCAGCATGCTGGCAGCGTAAAAGAAGCATTGAAAATCATTAATGTGTTCACTTGACACGAATGTGGCTCTCAGATATTGGGCTTAAAATAGTCCATGCGAATCCGTGTTTGTAGCATTGGTATGATTAGACTAGCCGGTATTTCAGAGTTAGGTCGATAAAAATAGTTGTTATGGTTAGAGACTGAGAAGACATCACCGGTGTGGACTCGGCCTAGCCATTTCCGTGCTGCAGATTATCAAAAGAAAGCTGCCATTCAGTTCTGACCACTTGCGGCTACTTTTGTAGGTCCATGTCATGAATAGTGGAACATTTGGTTGTTTGGCTATAAAAATGGTGAATTCTTTCTTTCAGTTGCTGAGAAGCAATCTCCGTTGAAGAAGCCCCAAAAAGCCCGCAAGAAGTTTCATTTTTTTGTGTACTCTCCTGAACACGACAGAGAGTGCGAGGCAGTCAAGGTAATTTCACCACTAGTCTTTAAAACTCTCAAGCAGTACTTTCTTGTGGTACGTATTTGTTTCTTGTTATATTATTTTTTCTAGAACTATATGTTAAAAGCAGGAGGCATGCTTGTTGATATCAAGGATTCAGTGTGTCTGGAGGAGAATTCTCGAGAACTAAAGGTGTTGATTAGAAGAAAACACTTACCATCTGTTCACAGGTAATTTACAGTTACAGAATAATGCTAAAAAGTGGCCTCTTTTAATTTATTCGCTTAATTTCATGGAGAGCGAGGAAACCATCAGAAGGCGGCAAATAAACTTGAGTTCCTTGAATTCAGCTTAAAAGCTGATCTCCAGAACATAGATGGATCAATCAAAGGTGGTCCCACATTGGGGCTCCGCTTCAAGACATTTCCCTTACAAACTGCATGGCAAGCAAGAGGGTTTTTCTTGTGTAGTCTCCGTAACTATCTTGACCGTTTTCTTCATTACACCCGCGTTCTGTTGGTGTGCTGGACATTTTGCTGGACTATCCATATTTTTCTGTTTCATGATGTTTGTCTCTCTCAACTGCCAGCGACATGTATCTAACGTATTGTTTTCTTCAGGTTGGCAAATTTGTTCCAGCTGAAGATGGCGTCGTGTGTCAAGTTTGCACTGTTTAACACCCTAACAGGTACATTTATAAAGATAACTGAAAAAGTAACAATTGTTATTTTAATTAAGTCCGGACCTAGCGTATATCTGGCTAGCAGACTGGGATTAGATGTCAGATTCCTAGCATTATTTATTCGTAAATCCTCGCTCTTCTATAATCTCTATTCATTATTTCCAGTGTAGCCCAAGATCGGACCAAACGAGTTCGAGAGTTTGAATTGTCTCTTTCACTCTTATTCTCGTTTGGTCTGGGCCTTGGATTGAAGGATTAACAGATTGAAACTTGAAACCACGATCAATCGCTTTTGTTCAGTGTACAAAATAGCATGATGGTAAAGACTGACCTTTCTCTACACACCATAATCCACTATAAACAGAAGCATCAACAAAAGAACGTTCCTCTTGACTGTACACATGACTTCCGCGCAGGTTGTCAAAACGTTAGTCGCCAAAAACAGTCTCCTGTCTGAAGAGTTAAGATGTCCCACATCTGGATCACATGCGACTAACAATAAATGTTTCATACTTTAATTGCTAAGTACTTTTGCTGGCGATTCTTATTTGACTACAGATGTGATGGAAGGAAGCCGTTTGTACGAGAACATCTTTGTTTCTGGAGGCGCCTTGCTTGCTGATGACACCATTCTGAAAACCATTGAAATTGGTAAAGAAGTGTTTTGTCTTCTGAAAAAGTTGGGTCTTTCATTTAAACGTTGTTTGGTCGTAGTTGGGAATTTGTTTTCAAACCTTGTCAACTCCAAAGGTCGTAACAGGAGTGCTCAAATTCGTGCACAAAGCCAAAACTTTACATCCTGCGTACAAGGCGTGTAACACGGCACTGAGGGAAAAAAGAACAAAAACAAAACAAAACCATTTTAAGCCATAAAGACTGACCTTTCTTATGTCAAGGTTTACGTCTATGTTGTAGTTCAGTTTTATCCTTGGTTGAATTTTCATTTTCTTTTGTTTCATATTCATTATTATATATATTAAAGTAAAAAAGAACAAAGGAAAATAAAAATTGAACCAAGGATAAAATTGAACTACATCTATTTAAATGCTCTAACACCTGGTTCAACTTAGATATCGTTTTTAAGTCGGCCCTTACTTTGAGTTCTATATTGATTTCTTGCACTGCGAAAGGTGAACAAAATAGCCTTTAAAAAAAGCCAATATTCGTTTCTTTGTCCCCGGGTCAGCTTCTCTTGTCAAGGACAGTCTGATTTGTGATATTCTCTACAGATCATCTGGAAGGTCTGTTACGCTTCCTGAAGGAACAGAGTTTGCAGCATCAGAAGTTTGTGTGGGTGTTGAACATCAGTAGGAATGGATATAAAAGGCTCTGCATGCACAGGTAGGCGATTCCTGTCAAGTGAAAGTCTCTGTGGTGTCCAGGAAGCGTTTTCAGTGTAGCATTCTTCTACTCATTTCATATTTTCTGTGTGTTTGTTTTAACAGGCCTCTTACGAAAAGAGATTCCAAGGTGCTGGTAAGTACAATCTTTATTTAACGGAGTCGTGATTTTAAGACAAAACTCTTCGAAAAAACGTCAACGCTGTTATGATAGCTTAATTGATCGTTTCTCTCACGATTTAGTCACTTTGATGTGAATTGCTTGACCGCTAATTATACTGGTATGATGCACCAATCGCAAACAACCACGGTGCTACTTAAAATGATACACGGTAGTCGACATCATCGCCTGATGAAGACCAGCAGTATAGCGGTCAAATCGTCGCAATCCACATCGCTGAAAGTGACTAAATCGTGAGACAAACGATTAACTAAGCGGACACTTCAAACCACGACGAATAACATCTTTCATGACATCAATTTCACCGTTGTTTCCTCAGAATCTCCTTCGCCGTTACAGGGATGAAGGATTCATCACCGTCCTTCCAAAGGTACGATAGTTCAAGTTGTCGTCTAACGTCGCAATTACCACTTTGCCCTAAGTTGGCGAAGGTTCTTCCGTGTGTGTGTTTAAGGTTAAAGGGACACTCTTTACAGCTAAAATGTTGAAATTTCGCTCACCTAATTTCCATGTTAAAAAGCAAAATACCACCAAATATGTAGTGCAATTGGATAAAAAGATTATACATAGCAAAAGCCAAAACAAAGCAAGTTTGGGAATACGGGTAGGGTAACATGGATGAAAGTGGATTACAGTTCATCAAAACTTGATTTCATGACATGTGGTCCAGAAATAAAACAACGTTCTGAAGTGCTCTGTCCGTTATTTTGTGTCCTGCATTTAGATTTTCTTGCTTTCATCTCTTTTGGCGATGTTTTTCCTTCACATTTCAAGATAACAAAGCAGACACAAAGGAAGCTTTTAGTCGTATTTCAGAAAATATGATCTATCAGTCTGGACGCTGCTCCTTCTCACGTTCATTGCAAAATTTTCATTGGGCATTGTGTTTGTTTTCATCAGGGTTATGTTACTGAAGGCATTCCCGCCACTCAACGATACCTGCAGACCTCACTCAAGCTGCAAATTGAACTCATCTCAGTCTACAGACACATCATTCTACTGTCAGGTGCGACTACACTCACTCTCATCTCCTCCAGATAGTTTAATCAGTATTTTGGGGAATTACAACACTGAAAGGACGCAAGAAGAGCGAATTAATATTGTCGATAGATGATGATCAGCGATGGATAAAATGGAAGTAGACAAGTTACAGTGACGAAAACGAAACAGTCGTGGTTAACTTTTTTCGTACAGTACTCGACAGATGACAGACTAGGATCAGGATCTAGTCCTTTTTATTGTAATTATTTGTTAATGTAATTGGCTCGAAGATATTAGCACTTGAGTGCTACACTGTAAATTCGAGGGTAAATAAAGTTTATTGATTGATTGATTGACAGACAACCGTTAGGACTAAAAACAGCAGTGGACACACTTAAAAACAGGAGGCTTGCGTTTCCAACTTTCCCTCAGATTCTGTTGAAATTGCAAAAATCTGTTGTGACTGGTTTCGTTTAGTTAGGTTATAAAGCTTGCAGTCCATAAATTAAGGGTTACCCTTAAAACTGTCTTTTTGTCTTTACCAACAGATATGGACAAGAACAGAGTAGAGGTGCCTTGGTTTCTTGAGCGAGGGGTTAGTGAAAGTCAATGTTGTTTCGTTGGGCTTTTTATGAAAACGAATAGGCGCAAGTTTACGTTAACATTTTCTTTTCGTTTCCCTGTAGATCGGAGTCATGAATATCCAAGAATTCTTGACAACATTCGCAGGGTAAGTCTAAATGATTGGTTGGAAGAATTTTGCGCAAACCACTGAAATCACTCAGTCACTCTGCACTCGAAGTGCCCAAAGTGACTCATGGAGTCTGATGTAAAAGACTACCCAAATGACGATAATGTGCGATCCCTTTCTATGTCGGGGAGGCTTGACCCTCAGAACTATGCTAGCAGGAGTTTTAATTCCCATTCAAGGTTAAACCAGTACGGATTGGTCAGTGCTAGTAGAGGGGCCAGACGAAACAACATCCTGGTCCTTCAGGTTGGGGGTTTGGAAGTGCGGATGTGGGGCCAGCAACTCCACCTCGTAAATAATAACCGTACCACGGACGAGATCTCGTGGTTGTTAAACCATTCCTTCTGTACTTAATGAATTCTTAAACCCAAGAGATAAATATTTCAACACAAAAATCCATTTCCAATGGTTTCAGCAAAACCAAACATTTCTTAGCGCCATACAAAAATATTGTGTAATCAAAACTGTAAATCCGCGCGTCATTCATAATTCAACAGACATTACACCGCTCCTGCTCCTCGGTGTATGTTTCCTTCAGAAAGCAGACGTAAGAGTTTTGCATAAGCCAATTCAAAGTTGCTTTTCGTTTTGTAAAAACGTAGTTAATACTACTGAGCCCGAAATCACTGATAAATGGTGGCGGTGACAGTGTTATCTTCCAGTAATAAACCGTTGTTTCTCGTTTATTTGCTGCAGGGAAAGCGAAGCTAAGAATCTTCTTGCAAAGCAGCCGCTTATGTCTGGTAATCTTGAAGCTACCTTGAAGGACACTTGTACAGTGATGGAATGTTTTACTCCTGAAGGTAGGGCGTCCTCTGTTTTACAGAAAGGTTCAAACTTGGTGAAGTAGTATTACTTATCCGTGGTGTCCGGATGCCTAAATCCACTAATTTGAACTGAACTACGGTTAGGGAAACTGGGCTGTAGTTTCCCATTTATGTCCAGCACCCTACTGGTTTGGAGGGGGGGGGAGGGTTAACTTAAGGAAATTCAGAGGCTGAAGTGAAAGTTGAAAATGGCTACAGTCAGTGTCACTTTGTTGGAACACCGTCGGTACAATAGTATCTCCCTCCCTCTCCTACTAGGCAATGTTGTAAGAACGTTTCAACCAAATGGATGAAGACGAGCGCTCATACACTATGCAACATTGGATAGGGGTAGGAGGGGAGGATGTTCCAACGGCTTCTGTCACTGATTGTAGCTTTGAGTCTAGGAGGGCCTGGTCATCTCGACTGGAATGTTATGCAAGTCTCTTAATAGTTTCCATGGCGCTGACGGCTTGGAATTTGCGGAAACGTCAGTTTGTCTCTAACAGCAGTCCTTGTTTATGACTACTCCCACCCGGATGATCACTTTGGACATTCTTCTGTGAACTGTCATTCCGAAACCGGAATGAGAACAGTCCAAAGTATTCGCCCTTAATTTTGTTGTGTTGGTGCTTCATTGCAGGTGAAACACCGTGTCCAACTCCAGAAGGCACGCCTGTATCAGATGCCTCGGATAGTCCAGTAATGGACACGCACGGCGTATACCACGGCAGTAGTGGATTAGGTGGACTACCGCGCTCAGACGTCGACTCTGCTGCCCCTCAAAAGAGAGCCGTACGCTCGCTGAGTTGGGACGCTGGCACCATGACTCAGACCAGACTGCAGATCCTGTCCTGTGTTAGGAGCGTGCGTGATAACATCCGGAGTCAGATCAGCAGCAGTTCTCCATCCAGCCCTGTCAGTCGGTCCATGTGACTAGACGTGGGGAGTCACCTCTAACTTGGAGGAAGGGGTGGCTGGGTGGGAATTTTGTTGACCTTTTGTTGTTCACGGTGATAGTTGCTTTTTATAAGACTTTGGTTGAATGGGTAGGTGAGTTGTAAACCGCTGATAATACACTTCGTTTCCCTGCTCGAAGTTTTCGTTGTTTGTCGTTCTAGCTGTCTAAATGCCGCGTTTTGATGTTTTGAAATTCAAGAAAAAAAAAACCGTCACCCTAGCCTCTCACAAGATGTTAACTTGTGAAACTCGCAGAGTTTACTTTAACTAGCTGTTTGTGTCCGTCCCGCTGCACAAGCACTAGCAGAAATGACAAGAGAAAGCAGTAGTGGTGGTTTAATAGTTACCTTGTACTTATTTGAGTGTCGTTTTTCATTGAGATCCACTTGTTTTTTGACAGTTAGTTTGCAGATCTTTGTTTGGATCACTGTTATATGTTGACTGCAGATTGCAGGATCGAAACCCCGAACTAACATGTGTAAGAATTAACAATTTTTTGCCGTATACAATGTTTGTAATAATAAATATGAAGTCAAAGGATCTTATTCTTTGTGTATCGCACAACGATTTTTTTATATTTTCTTTCGAACTGCCAGTATTCCTTCCTTTTTGTTGTGGGTAAGTTGGATCCACGAGTAAAACGGAAACCAAGCTTACGTGTAGAACCACTCTTCCAAAAAACCGTTAACCGTTTAAGTTAATCCACGATTGTGAAACCTGTTTCATACCTGTCGCTCTTATTTTTAGCAAAAATAAGGTCTTCCTTAGGTCTAGGTCCTAAGGTCTTTCAATTCGTTCAAGCGTTTCCGTATTTCCCTAACAGAGATTTATGGGCTCAGTCTTCCCATGTTTATCCGTTAATAAATGAACAGTTAATACGCTCGTTGTCAAATTTTAGGTATATTTTTTGCTTATTATTTTTTGGTTGGTCTGTTTGACATATCATTGTAACATAACATTGTAATCAACATCGTCAAAATTCGTTCTATTTTCTCACTTAGCAGTGCTTTATTACAATGTTTCTGTTGAAGTGAAAAATTTGTAAATAGAATTATGAATTTGTATTTCTATGTACAAATGTTTTTTAAAGAAGTTATGGAAGCCTATTTAAAGTTTTGTTAAACAAAGATTATATAAATTAGCGTGTGTCAGCATTCTGCTCCAACGTTGTTAAGTTGCACTCTGGACGTTCAACTTCACAGCGGTTTGATCAGAGCGATGATATTCACGTTTATATCTATGAATGAAATTTATTTTGAATAAAGAGATGTTTACGTTCATTTCCGTGTCGTTGTTAATTCTCCCATGGTGTAAACCCAGGAATCATGTCATACGTCGGTGAAGTATGATCCTTCGGGTTACTCGTACCCATTCGCCATTTAGTTGTTTTTTGGGACAGGAGAAGATTGGGTACGAGAATGGATCAGCTCGCTTCCCTTCCCAGCATATCTGAGCGCTTGCAAATTCGCCTGTTCCAGACCTCCTCCGTCTTTTTCCCTCATTCAATTTCTGAATTTTCATAGCGACTGGGTACGAGTCAGCGGGCGAAAGTAGTCCCTAAGACTGTTCATGGTGACATAACTGACGTTTCGACAACATGAGCGGAAGCTATCAGAATCAGAATAGAATCCGAATCATTACAGTCTTGCCTAGTTACTGTACAGCTTCCGCCCAGACCAGATTTCGGTGACGTATCCGAAACGAACGGCTTTTTTGCCCGTACCACATCATCCAAAACAGATTGACAACGGGGCGAAACATAAAGGCTGGGAACTGGGTAAATTATAGTCAAGAAGACTGTTCTAAAAGTGGTATTGTGTAGTTTCACCATTTTCCAATATTGACTATTTCCTCATCTCCCATAATACACTTTGTTTGCTCCCCAAAGTTTACATAAACTATTATTTTCAATTTCTCTTGGGAACGTGTACGTTCCCTCGTCTTGACAGATAATCCGTATTGTGCCTTTATACGAGATATAACTAGACGAACTAAACGTTATTTCCCCAAGTTCGTTCCAGACGGAGAATGCGCCTCTATAGGGCCAATTCGATTTTAACAATTCTCGCGGGTAAATCTCCATGCTCTTAGCCTTTGGGCCGATGTAAAACAAAAGCATTACGAGTTCTTGCTTATCACAGAATAAAATCCGCAAAAAATCGCGCAGAATTACCTCAGTGCGTACGTTGCATTTTGGGAAGCGCGAATAAAAAGTTGGGACTTCCCAGTGGTGCGACCTAAACAAATCCTCCCAAACTCTCAAGGCAAAAAATCGATGGACCATTTGTCTCCGTGACACCTAAACAAATCCACGGTTATGCCCTGGGAGAAAATAGGTAGAATTGCCTTACGGGGAATTCGTGATTTATTTGCGGAGGAATCTCTCAATTCGCACCTTCCAAAATCCCATGAACCCTTTATAGGCTACGCGATTTTTAAAGGGGTACCTATTAGAAGGGACTTAAAACGAGGCTGACAATTTAAAGTCATTGAAAAACAAAGTTGCGTGGGAAAACAAGTAAGCAAAAAGAGACCAGTGAAGACTAAATTCACGTTGTATTACAACCTACCTAATTACCGAGAGCAAACTATGTACATAAGAGCTCCTTTTACAAACAATCAAAATCAGTCTATGTCGCAAAAATTCAAGTCCTTATTTACAAAATAAGACATTCGTAACTTTGAAAAAGTTCTATTTCTTAAAATATCTGATATAAGCCAAAAAAAAAAAAACCTTCATAATTCGTTACATTGGTAATTTCATTTCCTGTTCTTCTCGTTTTTTTTTTAGTAAAATTAATCGGGGCACGAGAGCCGTTTCAGACAATTCCACTTTGAGGCCTCCCTAAAACTTTCACTTGCCCAAGACCACTTCGAAAATTACCATCGAGCAAAATCGCCGCTGAAAACCGTTTGCTCGGTAAATTACCTGCGACGGGATATCGACCGAAACAATTTTTCGTTTCCCCGACTGAGTTCATCTTTGCACACACCACAAAACCCCAGGGGCAGGTTTTCTCCGGTCCTCCCCAATCCTACATATGTGTATGTAACTGTTTATCAAACCTACAATTTCATGTCCCCATCGATATCATCCTACGAAAAGCCTTTCATCATTTGTAGTCCCGAGGCTTTCACAGAATTACGCGGAAATTAACAGCTCCACCGAACGATTTTCAAAAAGTTTTCAGGTTGTTGTTACAAAATGTTGCTTGCTTTAATGCTCCCATACGTTAGACTTCCAAGGCGAAATTCATAAAAGTGGTCGATAGCATATTAACAATAAATATTCAGCCACCAACAGAAAACTACAAGAGAATTTCATAAAAGAAATGATTGTAACACAGACTAGTCCATTTGTTTTCCAATTTGACAGAAAACTTGTCAAACAGCAAAGGGATTAAAATAAAAATTACAAATTATAACTAGTTGTGTCTTTCGTTGCTAATTTTTGAACGATTTTTCGGTGTCAGAGTCTTGTTAGTTTGGCGAGTCTGGAGCACAAGAGGAACGTGCGAAAACAAAACATAATTTCAAGTTCGCCACCTGTACCTCAAAACGCCCTTTTCTAACTACTAGAAGCAGCTCGTCTTCTGTCATGGACAAAAAAAGGCGAAGGCGCGCGAATACCACCCAACTCGCACCGTGCTTTCGCTTGGTAGGCGATTTTCGCGCGACCTCGCCTCTTTTCTGCTTGATTGTCCTAAACGGTTCTGGTGAACTGCTTCTAGTACACCTGTTTCGCTGGTTAACCTAAAAGCTATCATCTTAAAGCATCAATACATCGGAGGCAGTAAGTACGCGGGTGGAGGACTGTTCCGAGGATCGTCATTCAGTGCTGCGTGAAACGGCGGGGGAGGCTCGTACACAACTGAAGGGCTTCTCTTCCCATAATCCACCTCGTCTTCGTCATCAGAATACATGGGTTTATTAAATGATGTTTCTGAGATGTAAGAAGGTGGCTGGCTCGGGTCATCGTCGGGAAGAACCAGCGGTTTACCCGGTATTGGTTTGAGTTCGATCTCTGGATCCAAGACTATGGGTTTTCGCTTCTTGAACGTCCGTTTTTCGTTGGACGGTTTTGGTCTTCGTCTTCTGAAATACCAGATCAGGAGCACGGCTAACACGACGATAATTAAAGTAATAAAAACACCTACAAGTACGTGCTTGTACCACAAATCCTCCTCAACCTTGGATTGTTGTCCCGGGGGGATAGGCGTCTCAGGTCCGGGTTCGGACCCATTGCAGACTCCGAGTCGTCTCTGACTCGCGCTTTCGACAGGGAAGCCTTGCAACGCACCTTTAAACGCCTCACTTACTTCGCCGTCTGGAAGAAGCACCTTGTTCGCGACGTAATCTAACTTCTCCTCATCGCACCTGTCCGTGGGTAGCGAGTCATTAGTCCATGACATAACAACAGAGCCGGGTGTAAAACTTAACACCGTGATGCGCGATCGGTCAGGGTCACCGTAATAATCCGCAATTTTCTTTAACAGCAGTAGTCTTTGCGATACGTTGAGGTTAAACGCAAGGAAGTCATTGGCAATTCTGAATCTCATTTCCTGTACAACCGGTCCTTCCGAAGGAACCACAAGCACCTCGAAAGCGTCAAGTGCCTCTGCTCCCCGGCTATCCCGAGCCCGCAGTATAAACCCTTCGCCGATAACCCCACTAGGCACATGCACACTCAGTGGAAGTCCATATATGGTCTGACTCGCGATATCAAACTGCAACCAGAAGTCCGACGGAATGCTTGTCCCATTAGCAAGCAGCACTGAAAGAGACAAGTTACGTGTGGTCGCCCGGTCCTCGCTATCGTAAAAAGTGTCGTCGGGTATGGTGAAGAACAGAGCTTTACCTGCAGGAGCACTTACGCGCCCCATGTTGTTATAAACTTGCGGGGGAGAGTTCGGGGGCGCAGTGGTTGGTATAATGACAGTTGAAGAAGGCGTGACGCTGGGTGTTACGCTGAGTGTCACGGAGGAGTCTGTTGCTGTTACAGTCTGTGTCGTGTTGGATGAAGGTAGAGCGGAAGAGGAACTTGGAAGCGTACCTACAATGGAAGAAAAATGTAAAGACTTGGAAAAGCTGGAATGTTTGGATGAATATTTTGTAGCTAAAACCACAGTTTGAGAAATGCTAGTATAAGTACTGGAATATTTAGGAAAGACGGAACTTGGGGTAGAGTATATTGTAGCTAAAACCACAGATTGAGTAATGCCATTGTAAGTACTGAAATATTTAGATGAGGCGGAATTTGGAGTAGAATATGTTGTAGCTAAAACCACAGTTTGAGAAATGCTAGTATAAACACTGGAATACTTAGAAAGGACGGACGTTTGGGGAGAATATTTTGTAGCTAAAACCACAGATTGAGATAAGCTAGTATAAGAACTAAAAAAAGGTGATGCAGCTTCCGAACTTTGCACTGAAGTGGTCGCCAGGGTGGAGGTGATGTTAGCAATGGAAGAGGAAAACCTGCTAGAGAAATGCGAAAACTGGAAAACAGAGGAAACAATGGAAACAGAAAGAGCTATAAGGTAGGATTTTACTTTGCTGGGGAATGAAGATGGAGTGCCTGAAACAGGAAAGGATGAAAGTGAAACACTAAGAAAAGGAGTTGAGAACAGTGAAGGTGACACGAGATTCTGTGACTCAGAGGTCACGTGACCCGATAGGGAAGGTGTGACAATGGTGCGCGATAGGGAAAGAGAGGCAGCGCTGGCGAAAGTCCCGGTTGTGAAGAAACTTGGCAAGGGAGGGCTCTTAAAAGAGCTTTTATGAATAACGCTAGACTTACGTGAAGAGAAAGAAACTGAACTCGACGAGCCCGTCGGAATAGGGCTTACAACGGTGGATTTCAACGACATCACAGAGGACATCGTAGATACTAAATCCACCACAGAAGACGACAAAGATATTGTCTTTTTCGAGGACAACGTTAGGCCACGGGTCGTGAGCACTGAAGGCGACAGGCGCTGGGTAACACTTGTCGTTGTAACTTGGCTGAATCTCGAAGACTGTCTTGAGGATGACAAAGCTGTTGAACTACTCAAACTAGTCCCTAAAACAGTCAGTAACGCAGTCTTGGTAGTCGTTAAAATAGTCTTAGTCAGAATTTGTGACGGTAACGCAGTCGTGGTAGACAACTGATTAGAGGATTGCGTTACGTTAACAACTGGGCTTGCTGTCGACCTCAGAGATGACATCTTCGACTTTGAACTTGAGGTTGATACTGTAGAAGTGACTGAGGATGGCCTGGAAAAGGATGACGTGATGCTAGTTTCGAAACTAGAAGTCACACTCTTGATCACGCCAGATGACACGCTTGGTGTTGCCAAAGAAGTCACGCTTACTGTCATTCTTAATGTCACAAAGGATATCACGCTTACAGATGCCGTCTGTGATTTTTGAATGGAGGATAATACAGTGAAAGTCGCTGAGGGTCGTTTGGAAAGGAACGGCGTGATACTGGTCTGAAAAATAGAAGTCATGCCCTCCGTCACACTAGCTGTCCCGCTTGGTGTTACCAAAGACGTCACGCTAGCTGTCGTCCTCGATGTCACGTTCGATATTTCGCTCAGAGATGACGTTTGTAACTTGGGAATGGAAGTCTCTAAGGATGGTTTGGAAAGGAACGTTGTCACTCTGGTCTGAAAGCTATAAGTCGACCTTGCCGTTACCAAAGAAGTCACGCTTGTCGTCTCCTTTGCAGTCACGGTGGATGTCACACTAGTGTTTTCAACTCTTGATGATTGCATCGTTACTCTGGTAGTTGAATCTGCCACCACACTACCGGTTAGAATACTCTGGGTCAGCTCTGAGCTGTTCGTTTCAGTGACAACTGAACTTGCCAACGTTACTGACAAGTTTAGGAAAGTTGAAGTGTTGGCGTGCGTGACTTCTGAACTAACCGATGTTTCTACAAAGCTGGAAGGTGTGACTACAGCTGTACTTCTCTCTGTTGTGACTAAAGGCGTGACAGTTGAAGTGTTACTTGGTGTAACAAAGGTGCTCCTTATCTGAGATGACGAAAACCTAACAGATGTCATCCTTGAGCCAACAGTTGGTGCAATAGACGAGTTCGTTTTCACAAGGGTACTGCTAAGCGTCACTCTAGCTGTGGTGCGTGGCGTGACAGGGGTGAAACCTTGGGACAAGAAACATTCGTAGTTACAATGAAGTGTGACAGGAAATAAACTGTTTTGCGTTGATATTAAACCGTAATCTATCAGTGCAGTTCAATCTTTTGTTGACATGCAAGTCTTGCACTGAACCAATAAACACGTATGCTTGAGCTGAAAAGTTGAAATACGACCTTGCTGGATATTCGCGTATGACAGCAATTCAAGGAAAGAAAAAACCCACAATGAATGAAAGAAAAAGGAGAGAGAAGAACGATAAGTAACATCCGCTCAAGAAAGGTGAAACATAGAAACGATCCTGGAACAACACCCCAACACCTCACAAGATAGGTGTACGTCTGAATAAAGACTTTAAAAGTTTTAATAAAGAAGGAATCTAAAAGAGTTTGAAGAGAGACAATAAGCGTTAGGCCGTCCGTGGATAGCTAATGAAAAATAGTGCACTGGACGCGAATAAATTTTAGGTGCTTTGGTACAAGCGACAAAAAGTGCAAAATGTTCCAAAATTTACAGTGCCTTGGAAGTGCGAATAAATTGAGGTCTTACCACTGGTTCTCAAACTGCTGACGGCAGACGTCCTGTTAACTGGTGTGACTGTGACACTTGGCTGCCTAGAACTGGGTATCCTGCTGGTAATACTAACAAGTCTACTGCTTGACTGTGGTGTGAGCGTGCTGCGTGGTGTAACTGTGCGTGTACTCACAGGTGTACTTAAGTCCGACTGCAATGTGCTTCTTGTAAAAACTGTTGTAATAGCAGAGCTTAGCGACAGTATTGTCGCATTTCGAACGCGTGATCTGCTTGGTGTTCCTGTGGCAGAGGTTGACAATTCTGTGGTAGAAGTTGGTGATAATATTGCAGACGTCGGGAAGACCGTGCCGTTTATTCCAAAGCTTGAACTCCTCAGAACCAATGAAGAACTAGTACGAAGGACTTCGGAGCTCTGAGAAACATCTCCGCTTGTTCTTAGCGCCGTGGTTGTATTTCTTAAGCTTGTACTGGACTCCAACATTTTACTTGTGCTCAATGCAGTGGTCAAGGTTTGTGAAGTCTTGAGAGAAGTAACTAAACTTGAATTGAACGCAGATGAGCTCCGTGTAAGGCTGGCTGTTCCACTGGAAGCCATTACTGTTCCGCTACTGGTGAATACCGCGGTTGTGAGCGGTGAGCTTGTGTTGAGGGCACTGCTTCTCTTAGTTGAAACACTCGAGAAGCTAACAGTGAACGACGAAGGAACGCTAGTGCTTGTGTTCGTAACACTGCTTTCTACAGACGTCACAAGACTAGAATAGGAAACGCTAGTTTGTGAAGCGTTTATTACGCTACTTGCATTCAGCAACAAACTGGTCGAAGAAGCTAAAATTGGTTTGCTGCTTGACGAAATTGCCCTAGTCAACAAGGAGCTATTTGGTAAGAGTTTGCTTGAGGTGGGAAGTAGAAATGTAGAATTCAGAACTTCTGTTGAAACTGTAGCGGAGATAACTTGTGTTGAGTTGGAGGGAAAACGGGTTCTTGAAAAAGAAACTGACGGAATCATAGTACTTGATAAGGTTGAAAAATTTCCTTGTGTCCTTGAAACGGCAGTAGAATTCACAATGGCAGAACTTCTTGATGAGCTCGGAGACAAGGTAACCAAAGATGAATTTGACACCATGGCACTTGTTAAGTCTGGGGTGAACGTAGAACTTGTCAACACGGTTGTAACCGGGAAACTTCTTAGCGACGAGTTTGTGCTCATAACAGAAGAACCTGTAACGTTCACACTCGATTTAACAACTCCACTCGAAGTGGTAGCGATGACAGTTCGATTGCTGGTGAAGGTACTCGGAAATGTTCGGCTTTCACTCGTCTCTGTTGGCGAAAACGCCGACGTTGATATCGTCGTAAATGACGACCTATCGATTTTAGATGTTGAATTCATCAGTGCAGTTCTTCTGGCTGTGGAGGGTAAGTGTGAAATACAAACATAAATAAACTAAAATAACAAACGAGAATCCTTCCATTTTAGCCATGCAGTTATAGGTTCCTGGTCAGGAGCATGCTGACAATTGGTGATGTTTATCATGCATGCACACTCTGGCCTCGGGAAGCCGCTGGTCCCAGAAAGAAGAGATAAAACTTAAATAAACTGTCGTCTCAATAAAAAACGTTAAATAAAATGCATGTTTTCTTGGCAGGGGTGTTAAATGTAAAGCATTCTTTGCAAAACATGTTCGACACCAGTTCTGCCATCTTGTTCAAGCTACAAAGACAAGGTAAGTCTTGATGAGCCACACAAAGTCTGAAAGAACTTGAATGTGTGAGTGCAAACGTTTAGAGATGAATGAATGAGAAAGTTGTCAAGCCAAGAGAAAACTGGGAGGTTTCGCTGTGAAGAGTCATAGAATGAGAATAACGTCTGCAGATCTCTGAAACAATGACTAGAAAAAAAGAAAGAGTTAAAAAGCAAGTCAGGTTTAGTAGCAGTTTAGGCTATAAGCTTAAATCTTAGCAAGCAATTGATAAAATGTAGCTGAAGTCAAATTGAAATAATACAGTTCGATGCTTGGGTACCTTCGGAACCTTAAAATTCTGGCTCAAGTCGTAAGATTCTTTTCTAAGAGGAAGACATTGGACAACACCTATAATACGTCAACTGTTATAATATTATAAGTTACACACAGTACAAAAGTGAAGTTAGGTTAGACAGTGTTCAGTTATCCAGATAAATCAAAGCAGTGGTTTATAACTTATGGCTAGTGATGAAATACCTTTATCGTTAGTAACTTCAGTGCAATTAAAAATTAGTACCATTACGTTTTTAGCCTACCTTCAGTATAGTTTGCACAGAGAAGTTTTAAACGCAAGACAGTTTGACCCTCGTTGTCCAATACATGTCTTCTACATCTTATGTCAAAAAGTATCCCATATCTCTTTTGCCCTTAACTTAGCGATGATAGAAACTGTATAATAAAAGACTTTAGGTACGTTCTCAAAGGAAGGCTGTGAATGGTTCTACGTAAGCAATGTACTAGGTGGCTAGAGAGGATGAATGGGTGACTTAACGAATGTTGTTTAATTGTTCAAGTCCGGATAGTAAGTGCATGATTAAACCGAATACTGAATGAAGCAGCATATACTGCTTAATGTTAATTTAAGGCAAAGTAATATTATTAGCCAAACCCCGATATAATGAAGATTTTAAATCATTTTCTCACAAATTCGTTCCAACGGGATTTCATTTATAATGAACCTCTCTTATAATGAACCCATTTTCACAGTCTCTTGGTGCTTCGTTATACCAGGGTTTACCCTGTGTAGCAAGCGTTTCCGTAGGTTTTTCCGCCCGTTCGAGGCATTTTTCGCTTTTTGGCGGCGCAAAAATTGGGGCAAGTGCAACACTAATGGAAGGAGCAGGGAGGTGGAGGGGACCCTTCGGAAAGCCCTACGGAAGCGCTTGCTATGCAGGCTAACCGGGGTCAACTGCATTGACAAAACTAAGGTAAACTTACTGGTGCTTGAATTCACGGACATCACCACACTAGAAAAGAAGGAAAACAACAAAGTGAATTATTGCACATACTTATACGAGTGATTATCATAATGGTATCTATGCACCAACAGTACTCCTTAAAAGTAACTTTATACCAATTTTGCCTTGTTCTCTCAAAACCAAAATCTTTTCCTGTGATAAATGCAATTCTCATATTGTGGACAAAGACAAGGCATCTACACTTAAAGTACACCCAAGACCAAAAAGATTGAAGGTTGTTTGATGCAGTAATAATCATTTGAACTTATAAACGTCACTTTTGAATTTTGATGAATTGTAGGGGAGTAAAATAAAAACATCTAAATGACTGTGACTAAATTATGACAATTACCTGTATATTTCCTTACCTTGATAAGTTCAAACTCGTTGCAAGAGGGGAAGCCGTAAATGATGACAAGACAATAGCTGTAGACGTAGCATTTGGCTGTAAGGTGGAGCTTGTAAAGTTCCTGATGATGGATGTCACGTTTACTCTCACAGATCTTGATGAGAACACTACAGCGCTTGATGGCAGAAACAAAGAACTTGACAAAATCATGCTGGAACTGCTTAATGACAGTGGCAATGAGGAACTGGTGTTCATGACAGAACTTTTAATACTGCTCAATGTTGGAATACTGCTAACTGATGGAGCAATAGTGCTCAATGGTGGAACACTACTGTTCAATGTTGGAACAACAGTGCTTAATGATGTTTGAATTGGTGTCACAGAAGTACTGTTCAACACAGTTGTGCTGTTCAGGTGAGGCGTTGAAATCACGGGAGAACTTGTGCGAAGGCTACTCAAAACAAGCGATGAAGATGCATTTTCCACTGCAGTTGAATTCAGAAGAATCACCAAACTGGAAGACAAAGACGTTAAGAAAGAACTTGACAGCATCACTGTGGAACTTGAAGTCACACTTCTTGAAGTTACAATTGTTTGGTTGACAGAACTTGTTATTAGAACAGATGAGTTGCTAATGAATGCGAAGCTACTTGAAATACTCAATGTAAGGGATGATTGTGTTGATCTTGTCATCGACGGTGACACTGCAGTTGTTGTTACATTTAACTGTGATGTGCTGACTGTTAAAGAAGTTTGTTGAGGCGTGGTGAGATTTGGGGTGGCACTAGATAATAGACTAGAATTCAAAACCAGCATAGGTGTGCTAGAAGAAACACCAAATGAAGATGTCCTTATAACCACTGAACTATTCTCTTGTGACGTTGATGGCTTAAGTGTGAATGAAGCTGTAATTACTCTTGTACTGTTTACTGAAAGGAAAGTGCTCAAACTAGAGACAAATGTTGTTTCATTTGGTGGCACCACTATGCTTGAACTGTTCCTTTCTCTTGTTGTTGAAAGTGAAAAACTGGTAATTGCAGATGAGGCATTAGTAGTTGCTGTTCTTGTTATAAATGTTGAATTCAGTGATGGAGTGATGACTAAAGATGATGTGATCAATGTAGTTCTGTTTACAGAAGATACCAGCGATGAACTTTCAATTGACAGTGTTGCATTTCTTGATAATACAACTGTTGAACTATTTACCGCCAGTGTTTCCGTCAAAAGTGTAAAAGATGGTGAAAAAACTGTTGGTCTGCTTATGTTGACAATGCTCGAGGACTGGACATCAGTCCTGCTTAAAGTCGGGCTCAATGTTGTTGAATTAACTCTGATGGTAGATGGTCCAACAACAGTTCTGTTTGGTCCCACACTTGATGCAGCTGAGGTTGATAACTGGACTGTAGTGTTGTCACTAAACGCAGATGTTAAGGTAACAGTCTTTGAGATGATCACTGTGGTGGATATATTTGGCATTCTCGATGGTGGGGTGCTAGATGTCATGGGTGTAGCAGTCACTCCCAGCACTTGTCTTCTAACCCTGTGTCTTGCCATGCTCTTTTGGGCTCCAGACACAACATGCCATCCCACAACAGGGACACCAAGTAGAGTACTGATGGTGCCATCTTGAGCACTGGTTTCCAGTTTGGAGAAAGCCAAATCTTCAAGCTTGACAGCACCACACCCTATGTACCATGTCAGAAGGCTTCGGGGCCCCTTGGCAAATCTTCCATCTCCTGCACCTGCTGCCATCACAGCTGGATTGTCAAGCTGTCCCATGATTGGATGAGATGCTCCACCAGAGAAGAAACTAACTTTACTTGAGTGGACGTTAAGGTGGTCAGCCATTTTCAGCAATAACATCATCCGTTCATGGCCATTTAAACCATGCATGTCAGCACTGAGGATGACAGTTCCTTGGACTACTTGAGTGCCAGGAACACAAGGCAGTCTTTGTGTAGACTTGATTTCGCTTGTTGAGGTTTCAGTTCCAGCGTAAACTGATGCTGGTAATTCTTCACTCACAGGCACAACCTTCATAAAGAACGACTTTGAACCACATATATGACCTCTGTCCCCTCCATCCTTTGCCAAAGCTACCACCAGAATGTTGTATGTTCCTTCATCCTTTTCTGATGGGACACCACACAGCTGTTTCTTGTTACTGTTGTAGGCTAGCCAGTGTGAAAGAAACCTGTCTGCAGTTTCTGAGACCTGAAACATTCAAATAAACATGATCACTGTTTAATAATCAGTTTGAAAATGGGTATGCATGGGCAGGGCTTGAAATAACGGCCGGTCAACGGACAATGTCCGGTCAAAAATAGGTTTTGTCCGGTCAAATCCTTGGATGGCCGGACAATTTGTCCGGTCGTTTACCCTTGTAAAGAAAATTTTAAATTTTTAAAGCTTCAACATTATTGGCGTTCGTGAATGAAAAGGAGAAAGACAGAACGAGATACTACCAGACCAAAAACTTTTAACAAATGATTCATAATAGTGGTTGTAAAATTTCCGGTGGTTGCAAATTTTCGCTTTGTCATTCATCAAGCCGTCACCACAAATTAGCGGGTGTTCCGGAGAAAGCGTGTGTAGCGGTGTGAATTAACAGTGCCTCTCAGTGTCGGTACAAAGGTCCGGTCCAATAAAAAGAAAGCAAGTTTACATTTATTTGTCGACTTGTCGACATTTTGTGTGAATCACTCTAGGTCTAAATTCCGAGATTGACGAAACATCCCTGAGAGGTGATTTTCAAGGGAAACAAACCATTTAAACAGAAAGTTCACATATTCCATCAACTTCACGACTTAAGTAGGTATTAAAATTTAACCGTATAGAAGACAAAGAACTGAAGCGATAGTTGTATGCACAAATGTAATATTGATTCTGCCGAACTTTGCGGCTGTACCGTGCGTTCCAGCATTGAGTTCAAGGCTGCATGTACAATAAAGGCGTAGAAAATGTACTTGCTTGATATGTAAACATTATGCGGGGGGAGGGGGGATTTTATAGAGATATGACGTAATGGATATTTGTCCGGCCAAAAATGGGTTGTGTCCGAGCAAAAATAAGTTTGACCGGACAACTTGACCGGCGCCAGCCGGGAAATTATTTCAAGCTCTGCATGGGTATGGCGCAGTGGAGCGCAGTGGTGTAGTGGTTAGCACATTGGACTTCTGAGGGTCGATAACTCGAGGCCTGGTCCCTGCCAACCTGTTTTTTCCTTAGATGAGAAACTTTACTCAACATATATTGTCTCTCTACCGGTGTACAAAGTTGTAATGGCAACATACTCCTGGAGGTAACCCTACAATGGACTGGCATCCCATCCAGGGGCAAAAGCAATACTCTCATTTGCTTTATGCGACAGAAACCAGATTAAGCTCTGGTGATGTGGGCCTCCTGTCACTTGTGTGAGACTTTACCCAAGGCATGCATGGGTGTGTATCTACATGTATTCCAGAGAGAAAACTGTCAGGGCAGAGCAAATGTCATGTTACCACAACAACGGAACTTGTTTGTATTCTCTAGTGTAAGAAGCCTTTCGTGACCTTACTAAGTGGCCTAATAATGGTTCATGAGAATAAGCCTTGTACTGCCAGGAGCGATTAAAATAAAAAATTATTCAAGACAAATCCCAAATTTCATTTTGTAAAATACTTAAATGTAAATAGTGCCATGTGAAAGTGTGCCCATTAGCAAATAATGGCACAAAATTGTGGTCTGTCCGTTCACATTCAGTTTGAAGCCATTTTCAGTGTGTTGTGCAAAGCAGAGAGAAAAACAACCACGTTTCAACATGCATGCAATCTTTAGACATGCTACAACAATGCATAAAAACAACTGAAATACCATTAAAACTGGCAAGTTGGCAATTTTTAGCCTAAAATGGCTGAAGAAGAAGAAGTGTGATTTTGCATAGCTCCCAGTTTACATCGTAATTACATTTTATCAGCACACTATTTCACGCTCTCATCCACAGCTTCTGCTAGAATCGGGCCACTTTATTTGCAGGACAAAGCAAAACGGTCAATTTATCATTAATGGAAAGACTTCTTGAAATTTTCAGCTTAGTTTGTCATCTAATTCCATAGTCATCACAAAAATTTGACTTAACAATTTTTACACAGCCCTTTGGACCAAAGGGTGAAAACTTTGATCGATGTGCTAGCTTTAGCTTGATGCACTAACTATGCACTTAATTCAATTAGCTTGTCAAAGTTTTGAATGTAAGGTTTGAAACTCTTTACATTAACATTTTGAGTCTTAGTTCAAAACTTTGATGCACACCTTAGTGTGAAGTTGGTGCTACACTAATAATTTGCAAAAAGGCTTGAAACACTCTTGGTTAAGAACGTCATGTTGGACAGTTTAAGAATTCATACCACATCTGCTGCCCCCCTGCTGTTAACTTTTTTTAACGAGACCACAAGTTATAGGGAAATACATTACATTTGTCTTGAGGAGAGTGTCTCAACCATTTTCCAACTGCTTATTTGTAGCTTTAGCTCTTATAAGTCAGTTTCTTTTTACTGCTATTGCCAAAGATTGAATTTGGAAACTGATAATTTGATAACTTACCACAATGTTGTCCACTTCACAATCAAATGCACTCTCTGAAATGTTATAGGTAAACGGAGAACCAACGTATACTACGACATTAGGTAGCTGCAGACTTTTAACAGATGGGGTGGGTTGTACTCTGTCTTGACCTGATGCCAGAGGTAAAAAAATTCCTCCAAATAAAGTGATTAAAAGCAATACCCAGTGAGGTGTTAGTCTTGAATTTTTCTTCATAGAATTAGTTCTACTTAAAACGTGAAACACTCCTTGAAAGATGTTTGTAAGAAGCAACATCAGTGTTGTCCATGGCATTGAGTTGACCCACGTACATTCCGAAGTAGCAGTTAATAATGATTTTCTTCTCCATGGTTTGGACTTAAAGTTTCTGCTACATGACACACATGGGTGTGCAAGTGGATTTGAACTCTGCAAGAAGTCTGTACATTCATGATGGAATGTCCATTCAGTCAATTCAGACATCCTTTTATTCTTGAGACAATATAAACAGGGTGACCCATCCATTGATAAATCTCCAATCATGGGTTTTCATTAGAAAAAACTTCCTTGATCTCTTCTTTCTGATTCCAAAATCTTCATTAGTAATCTACTTCTAAGAAAAAAGAATGGAAAAAGACTAAGATCCAGTACAAATAATATTATGAAAATTAGTATTACACTGTCAACACAGAAATCCAGGAGTCTTAAGTATTTATAAACGGTTAAGTTCTAGCTTTTATGAATGGTTTAATTCCATTCCTAGATGTTTCAAAAAGTAAAGCCAGAGACTATGACAGATATCAAGTCAAGAAATCTAACAAATATTAAATCATAAGTTATATACGAGATGTAGGACCTGTTGCGGTATAGTTTTTGGAAGGAGTTGTCGTACAATTGACACTTCACTGATCTAACCAAGCAGCAAAAATAGCCAACGCAAAGATATCAAAAAACACAAATATCACTGAAATGAACAACTGTAGATGGGATATCTAGTTTCGTTTCCTTGTTTTCATGGTTACGAATGCAAATTAGGTGAAACACACAACAGCGTAACGGCAAATTTTTTCTCTTGTAAACATTTTAAACTCAATTGTCATTTGATAGAGCGAAATTTGTTTCTTCTTGTTTTAGAAAAGGGAAAAACGACAACAAAAAGTCGATTTTGACGATATGGGACTTGTTCCTCCTACTTGTGAAACAAACATCGAGAATTGAGATTTGTGAAATCGATCGACAAGTAGCTAAATTAAGCATCTACTTCAATATGCATGACTTTATACTTGAAGCAGTTTTCAAGCTCTCCAAAAATGCCGAAAAACACATCGCCGTGTTGCTAAAAACTATATATTCCAGCAATTTACAATACACAGCTCAGAAAAGGTTACATTCGTTGGCTGCTAAGCTTATTTTCAGCTGAATGTACGATCGAACGGCTGCGTTCAAAATCAACGCGTTGCATTTCAAGCTGTTTTTCACAATTTATCAGACAGTCTGCCTCACCTTTATTTTCTCCGACCACGAACAAAACTTTTTTACGGCATTTCTTTCAATTCCCTTCCACTGACATACGAGGAAAGCGCTCTGGATATTGTCTGACTACTCGGGCGAACAGTGACCGATTCAAATTTCTTTCTTTGGAATCAATCAATAAACAGCGTCGTTCGGTTACCCAGGTCCCGAGGCATTTTCGAATGCCGCATCATATTCCAAATTTGGAACAGATGTCCATTGTGATTGGAATGAAAATTATGAGCAGTGGACGGGACTGTTGGAATGGTTGCCGGAGCTTGGAATGGTTTGGGTTTTCGAATTTTCATTTTAGGCTTTTAATTTTCATGTTCATTTCGAAGTTTTCGAGTTACATACTTGGTTCAAAAAATTGGCCTGATAGCCATGACCAAGAAAGGGGCAAAGAGGCAGGGGGGTGGGGGAAGGGTGTTGGAGGAGGGTGGGTAGCCAATGTTACCTTCCCGCAGATTTCAAACTTTTTAAGGCATTTTTTGACTGCTTGTGTCATCCATATTAAAGCGGCTATGTTTTTTCGGATCATTAATGGAAAATTAATGTCACCGGAAAAATCTCCAGTAAATTGGCAGGTACTTTGGAGTAAGCAGATAGGGAGGTACAATGTGCTTTTTGAATTTGTATTGGGGAATTTGAATTTTAGGGGTTCGTAAGGTGGTGTATTTCTTTGGGGGAAGGGGAGGTCATTTCTGGACTCAATCGTTCTGTTTCTATTTCCATATACTAAAATTATCTGAAAAGGTGTCCCCATCACCACACCCTTCCCCCACCCATCACTGCAAAAATAAAAATAAAAATAAAATCCAATTTGGGATAAAAAATGATAAGAGACTGGCTTTGAACACTTCGATGGTGGGCTGATTGATTATAATAATATAATCAATCAGCCCATGAAACTCAATATAGCCAGTATTGAGTTTCATGGCTCTTTACAGCGGTGCATATGTGGCATGGGAGATGTATGCAAAAGTTAATGGTATTCTTTGTTGAGGGGAGGGGCCTTTGATGAGGAGAAAGGTACCTCTGGGAATGAAATTGTGTCTCTCTCACACCTTTTCATCACTCTCCTTGTGCACTGGTGGGTTTGAAGATAATAAGCTTCCTGTTCAGCTATTCTTTGGGCTAAGACAAGCCTTAAGAATGTCTACATGGGAGTCTAGTAAGTAACTGGCTATTGTTTACAATGACAAACATGTCTTCTAAAAACAAGAAAGAAAAACTCAAATGTGAAAATGTGTTTATTCTACCACTGAGAAAATACTAATTTTTACAATACTTAACTGATTAGCTTATTGAATATTAAAAATATATATTTTCCCTTAACCTTCCCTTTTTTTACAACATTATGACCTTAGAGGCATTAAAGTCTCTCATAAATTTTACACAGGAGGAGACACGATTAAAACCTGAATGTCCATAACATTAGTTCCTGTCAGGCCAGTGACAACATGATCTCGACCATTCTTAAACTTTGAATAAAATGTATAGGAGTCATTATTTTCCAGCAATTCTTGAGGATTGAGTCCATCATTTAAAGCTTCCATCACTTGATGTGGATCCATGATTGCCCCAGCTGCTGGTGTGGGCCCATCTTGTCCATCAGTACCTGCGCTAAGTAAGACCACACCTCCCTGATGTTCACCACTCTCATCAGATGTACTGGGGAACTGTTCTATTTTTTGATTGATATCCACAGCTAAGGCAAGTGCCATTTCCTGGCTGCGGCCACCAGTGCCTTTTCCTTTCAAAGTGACAGTAGTTTCGCCAGCTCCAATGATACACATGGGCTTCTTGTCATTTCGTGCACTTATTATCTTGTTGAAAATATCGTCTGTTAATACATCTTTGCTAACAGTGGAGAGCTTAGACAGATTCCCATTCCAAGCCAAATACGCAAGATCAGAGAACATGTGGCCAACTTCTCCTGCCTCGCCACTTAATGTTGTTGATACCACAATGGGTGCATACCCAAGATTTTCTGCTCTTTTCACTGCAGCTTCAACAGCAAACCGATTACTTCCCACAATAACATTTTGAACGTGTGGAAATTCATCAAGTTTAACATGGACTCTATTTTGTTCTGCTTGTTGCAGATACTGAATAACTGTCTCAGGAATCTTTTCCGTGGCATTCAGTTTTTTGAATATTTCTAGGCAGTCAGCTGGTGTTGATGGATCAGGAACTGTTGGGCCACTGGCAATAATATCAAGAGGGTCACCTATTACATCTGATAGAATGAGTGTCACAACCTGCAAGAGGAAGGGTTAAGACCACAGATGATAAAGTAATTACAAATTAATGATCCTGGTTTTTTATTAACATTATATTATGGGTCATCACAAGACGTCACACTGATTAACTACATAAAATAATAAATATCCCTAACTTTTTATAAAATTAATAATATCATCATCTTAAGACACAACATTACTTTCATTAAATGTTTTAACATGCAATTAAAACCTAACAAAACAATAACAGTCAAATCCCCTTAATCAGGGACACATCTCTGACCAGAAAACAGTGTCATTACTAACAGGGAATCCATATTAAGCAGATTAATTTTAGAGAAAATGTACACGTTGGGCCCAATAAACTGTCCGTATTAAGCAGATTTCCATAAAGTGGGGTACGTCTTTATCTTAACAAATTGACAGTTATATTTCTATCATTTGCTGCTTCACTAAGCTCCCACGTTAAAAACATTTGAGCATCACATCAAAAGATTTTTCGTTCCCCATCAGTTGTTTTTGCAGCCTAGATG
The DNA here is from genome assembly GCA_964030785.1 of Siderastrea siderea. NCBI lineage: Eukaryota > Metazoa > Cnidaria > Anthozoa > Scleractinia > Rhizangiidae > Siderastrea > Siderastrea siderea. The sequence goes on along the minus strand of OZ034972.1, from coordinate 12,320,410 downwards.
GTAAATTTTGTGTGGAATTAGTATGGAATGCAGATATGTGGACTGTTTTCTCTGGCTGAGTCTACCTGGCAAGCAGTGAAAGAGGTAGGAGAAGGGAATTCAAGTGGGAAACACCCTTGGTAGAAATTCTGCACAGGATCTTAATAGGATCGTAATAGGATCTTATCAGGATCCAAACCCAGGATCCTGATAAGATCCTACTTAAGATCCCGTAGGGACCTATTAACATCCTGAAGGATCCTATAGGATCCTACAAGATCTTTTCTAGGATCTTGTACGATTCTATAGGATCCTCTTTAAGATCCTATAGGATCCTACAGGATCCTAAACAGGATCCTATATGATCTTAAGCAGGATCTTGAAAGTTTTTACAGGATCCTGGGTAGAATCCTTTAAAACATGGTTAGGATTATTGCCATTTAGGATCCTGGGTAGGATCCTGTGTGAACATACAGGATCCTGTAGGATCTTATAGGATCCTAGAAAATCCTGTAGGATCCTGTAAAGGATTTCTACCAGGGACAAAAAAAAAAGAAAGAAAGAAAGAATAGAAAGGGAGGGAAAAAGAGAAATGAGCTCCTCTCACACTTGGCTCCTTGTAATTCTTGGTCAGGCTTGAGTCCCCCCTATCCCCTCCCCCTCTCCCTCCCTGTTTGGTGCCTGCCACACAGACTATCTCTAGCTAATTAGTGGTGTACAAACCTTAGCAGGGAATGCAGCCTTAGCCAGCTTTCCTCCTTTAAGATCAGACAGGTTCTTTCTGACAGTGTTCAGCTCATGAATGGTGGCTCCACTAGATGCTAATGCTTTGACTGTTTTAAGCTTCTCTTCAAGTGTGATTCCTGGGATAGGAAATGGAAGAAGTGCTGATCCACCCCCTGAAATGAGGACGAGAAGGACGTCGTCATCCCCTGCACTCTCTGCTACTTCCTTAATCCTGCCTGCAGCATACTGTGCCTTCTCATCTGGCAGATTGTTTTTTGCTCCTTCCAAGATTGTAATAGGACTGTTCTCACTCAGAATTGATTTTTCAATCAGTTCTTTGTTTCCAGATGCCTGCAAAAAATTAATCAAGCAAAGATACTGGCTTACTCTTCTGTGTGAGAGTTTCACATCCTCATTAATCGATGCTGACTAGTCAATCCAGCATTCCTCCACCCTAGTGACACATGCCTTCTATGAGGGTGTCAATGCGGTGTACCTCTAGTCAGTAAACAGTTAGAAAAATCCCTTTTAGTCAGTAAACAGTAAAAAAAATCCCTTTTTACTCAGTAAACAGCAAACGGGGAAAAAAGTCAGTTAATAATTAACGTTTACTAACTTTTTTCTCACAAAATTATGTAGTCAACAGCAATGTTGATCACAACCTTTCATCTTCTTAGTGTTAGGAAAAAAATACCAGAATCAATAAAATGGTCTTAAATAAAAAAATAAAAATAAAAAACAGCATGGAAAATACTTCACTGACGAACGGGTGAGTTTCTGACGAGTGAACAAAAATCACATGCGCGCATTTTTCTATGGCTTAAACTCTATTTGGGTGGGGGGTGGGTGGTACTCCTATATGTAAGCTACATGGGTATGTACCACTGTGAAGGGTATGGTTTTCAAGCAGTTTGGTCCTGGATGGGGTACAGAAATCAGAGGGTTTTGGTTTAGAATAGGGTGTCTTTTACCGGGAAAAAAATTTATCAATTTGCCAAGAAACTTTAGCATGTGTGCTAATTGGTGACACAAAGTAATTAAAGTAACTAAAATAATTAACTAAAATAATTAAATACAAAACACAAGTGCGTATCCAATAATATAATAAACCAGGGATTCACGCTCGGTGAGTCCAGGATGGGGATAGCGATTTTGTTGTCTAGTCTAAAATAGGGTTGCACAAAGTAGCTGAACATGGTCTGGAATAGCTTTAGGGTCTCAGAGTCCCGGTGGCCAGTACACTCCCACCCAAAAATGGATACAGCACTCCTCCCAGGGGAGTGAAACATAAGTTTTTGAAGTATCAGAGTCTAGAAACAAAAGATCGGTGTCACGTTTCTGTCAGAATTTTTAGAGGCTGTTAGAACTAGAATTTCTGGAGACGTGAAGTGTTCAAACCAATTACCATCTGTGGGGTGGGGTGGGGGGGGGGGGGGTGAATATTTTCTAGAACCACCCACTTCCAGATCCTCTAGTAGGTGGAAGGGCGAGATGTTGGATAGGATAGATTGTTAGAATTCAGCTAATTTTCTAAGGCTTCCGGTGTGTTCGTACCTTAATGGCATCCGGTAGACCAATAGGAATACTGGCAACTCCCCTGGTGATGTGATCTTTCAGAATGTCTTCCACTGCTTTAGCCATCCCTAACACAGCTTTACCAAAAGCAACAACGGACACGTTCTTATCGACAGCGTATTCCCGCTCCTTGATGGAGAGGATGTTCTGGTGAAACAGCAAGTTATTTTTCACCATTTCTTGAGGGGATACGGCGCTTAGAGCTGCCTTGTAGATTATTTGGGCGTCCGACCTCAGCTTGAGCTGAACATCTTTGTTGAAAGACGAGTAACTGAACCATCTTGCCTTCCATAGAGCTGATAATGCTCTTCCTTGAACATTTATATTCCTTGCCACACAAAAGAAAGCCATAAATCTTGTTTTATGGTGGCAAAATAAAATATTTCGCAAAAGGAATTACATTGAAGGCCAGCGAAGACGGCAAACTCCATAAGCATCCCGTGTGGGGTCTCCTAGGTAGATTATTTTCTACCAGAACCCAGTCCTTTCTGTAAACAGCGCGCGGTGCAGTTCTCGATTTAGGTGGCGAGTTTTGAGTGCAACATCTTTACAAACTTGGTTATATTCAGTTTGTTTATTTTTACGTTGGATTCCTTTGTAGAGCAGTGCAAAGAAACAGCCACGAAAATCACGACATGACCGTCTATACTGCCTCCGCATTTCCGTGGAATTCCGGAGTTATGTGATGTTTTGACGCGCGCAAATTCGAAGTTCGCGTTGTAGGATGGCACAGCAGACAAGCTTTCTCCATATCGGAGATATCGTTTCGCTTTTTGCTGAAGGCACTGTAAATGGATTCATTAGCACACTCGGGTAAAGGGCCGAGATGGATACAATGTTGTCAATCTGTTTATTAGTCCTTTTGTTTCGTGCTTTCCTGTTTAAATCGAAGATGTTCTTTTTCCAGTCTCATTGATGACCGATGTGTAGTACAACCATCCGCCGGAGACCTTAACAATCCTCCGAAGAAGTTTCGTGGTAAGTCTAGTTAATCGTCCGTTTATAAACACGCCTTGAGCATATTTAGATTGTGAATGTGATAGATCATGATAGAAACAAGCGACTCAAACATCCTTGTTTTCAATTCCTCTTTATATTATTCCAGACTGCTTGTTCAAGATTTGCCCGTCGAATCGTTACTCTGCTCAGAAGCAATTCTGGAAGGCTGCTAAGCCAACTACAAGTGCAACAGATGCAGTTTTGCTGAAAAAACTCCATGTAAGCGTGGGATATTTATTTGTAATGTTACTGTAGTGTTCCATGTTTTTCTAATTCGTCTCTAATCTTCCTGAGGGACAAGCGGGATTCACACCTCATAACCCGCAGTCGTTTCCTGCACAAGCAAGCTCAAAGTTATCGTAGAGGAGTTAGTTAATTCATTTCTCGTACATTTCGTCAATTACCTTCCTTACATATTATACTTGTCTATTTGCGACTATAAACAGGGCAGGAGTAGATTTTAAAAGCATCGTAAAGATCTTGCGCGAATTATTGTTGAACTAATTAGACATTTTATTTCTTCACATCTCCTTGTGCGGGAATTATATTTTACCACTGTGTGATCTCCAGGGTTTTGCGCGCAGTTGTCTGCTCGCAGCCAATATAACTGCTTTGCGCTAATGTTTGTTTGTAAAGTAGTTCTCGATCAAAGTACATCTGAACACTGCCATATGTGTACACAGGGAGTGAGGAAATGACGGCTGTTCCGTGTTTCAGCAGTTGGGGAAATATTTTAAGGCTGTATTTTCTGTTAATTTTTCAGTATCGAAGACAGAGGAAAACTCTATAAGCCTTAAGCTTAAGTTTGTTACAAAACTGGTTCGGACATAAAAAAACATGGTTCGACTTCCAAGAACTCTTTTTCTTAATTATTTATTTTCCAGAGAAAAATCGCTAGCGTCGGCCTTATGTGAGGATAAATACATCCAATTTATTTTGTAATAGTTTTCGCTTGATTTGCATAATGGTTTGTAAGAAAATGTTTTGTCCGCACAAGTGTTGACTTTCTGTTTGAGTTTAATTAAGCGTAAATTGGGCTTAAGGCGCTAAGGAAGACAATTTTAAAGACAAAAATATTCAAACATTTGGTAAGGTCTTTGATTTCAGATGGTGTACAACTGTGCTTAAAAAAATTATTGCAGCTGTTTTATTTATTTTTATCGTTTTTGTGTCTTGGGTTCAATAATCCCATCACGGACATGCACACCTGGTGTTACAGAAAGTGCATTTGGGAAATATACGCCTCTTGAACTTTTTTCGTTTGATCATTCAGGTATTTTTCACAATTAAACAGGGTCATATGCCAGCAATATAATTTTCATTCAGTCATTTACTGTAATATTGTTTTGTGTTGTTAATTGGCCCACGGGCTATTGTCTTTTAATTTTGATTTGGAAGGAATTTTTTACCTTGTTTCTTATTGATCATTGTTAGCCAAATGCTTCCTGCATGCATTGAAAGCTATAGAATTATAAAATGTTAAAAAATATTTCTCTATTCCTGTTGTGCATCTCACACAGCTTTTCCAAAATCACAAATTATTATTAGGTTGTTTTGATACCAACATGTATATGTTTAATTGACTTTTATTTATCTGAAATGTAATACACCCCTGCAGGAATCATTTTAAAAAATTAATTTCCATGTTAATCTGCTATAAGATAAATCTGTGTTCAGTATTGGCTAGACAAGAGTTTTTTATTTTGATTATTTTTATGAAAAAGGAAGTTGTTACGTTTTTTACTTTTTAATGATGTTATGAGTTTTTGGCTCTCCACAAACTGCTATGAGTGTGCGTCTGGCTATGTTTCTGACATCAGTGGAATTCAGTTTAACAGACAAAAGCTTTGACATCACAAAATGACTTCTCAGCTCATTTTCACATTTATTTTTAATAGCGGTATAAAATACCAGACAATAGATTGCCTTGTAATGGAAAATTCAATGTTGGAGCCTGGTTGATGCCTTAAAAGCCTTCTAACAACCCCCATATTGTGTTCTTTAGACTAGCCACTTTTGGATATTGTCTCAACCCATGTAGGTCTAGATAAATGGGTACCATATTAACCCAAGGCATATAAATTTATTACAAAGTCAGTACTTTAGAGGAAGCAGTTATCTTTACGACCTCTGGGGGACACAGCGCAAGTTAACCAAGTACCCCTGGTTAAATAAAGCGTATTATTTTTATTTAAGAGACGTGGTTAATTGTAAAGGGGTATTTATTTTTTGAGTGCTAGTGTTGAAATTGACATAAACCCTGGTCTATCGGGTCAAGTTTTGAATAAATGTCCCTGGCATTTGATAAACGTACCAGGGGTGAGCATTTACCTAAGGATCTGCATTCATTTTCAGTTCAACTTCACAAACCCCTGAGGTACACTGGTACAATAATATTATTTATTTATCTCCTGGTTTCTCAAACCTCAATGGTGCAAATCTGGACCCTACCTCACTCCCAAATGGTCCAAGTCTGTTTCCAATTTGAGACCAAATGGTCCAAATTCATGCCCTATTTTGGACCAAAATGGTCCAAATCTGTATGCTATCTCAGGCCTAAAAGGTGTAAATGGTCCAAATCAGAACCCTTTTTGAAGCCAAAATGCTCCAAATCTGTACCTTGTCTCAATCCAAAATGGTCCAAATCTAAAATGGATAAATGAAACAAATTCACAGAGAAGTAACTCATGGAAAGGAAAGGGTAGAGAGAGGAAGTAGTATGTAATGAACTATTTCCAAGTATACAGTCATTGTTAAAGTACTGATTTGAAAATTACATTCCTTGTCAATTTAATTTGAAGGGCCCTGTGGAAAAAGGGCGTAAGTGATGATGTGAGGTTAAAATTGAAATTGCTCCTATTTAGCTGAACATTGGCACACAGGCTGGTTTTCATGTGAGGAATGCTGTTGCGCACTTATTTCTTGACCTGAGATCTAAAATTTGAAGAATTAGCGTATTACTTTTGCGTGAAAAGTTTTGTTGAACTGAACTCACTCAAGTGATGCGTGAGAGATTTCTTTTGTTCTCTGCCTGAACTAAAACAAAGGAATTCATCCTAGAATCCACGGTCCTGTTGTTTTCTTTGTGTCAGTTTTAAGCAAAAGTAATGCGCTAATTCTTCAAATTGAAGCTCTCAGGTCAAGAAATGACTGCACAACAATGTTCCTTACAGGAAAACCAGCCTGTGTGCCAATGTTCAGCTAAAAAGCAGCAATTAAGATTTTCAACCTGCAATCATCACTTACGCCCTTTTTCCACCGGGCCCTTCATTTGTTAATTGGGTGTTAATTAACTTAATGTTTATTTAATAGCTAACACACATTCCTTTTGTCTCAGAAAACAGTGAACACTATTTAGATCAACTTGAAGTTCAAGAAGCTGTGTTTACAACATATTTTAAATGCATGACTTTTGAAGTCTATTTTTCAATTTTGTTCCATATTCTACCCTAAGCATACCGGTATCATTGTAGGCCTTGTGATATTCTGCACATTTTAACAAATGAGTATATTCAAGGATTGACTTGATATTGTTCTAGAAGGAAATGATCTTAATGCCAGTGATATTGGACTCTAAAGTTATGTTTTCTTTCATTGGAAGTGATTGAAGTGCTGTTGTTGTACGTGCAGTTCCATATTAATGTGTTATTTTTCATTTGCATTTGGATAATAAAAGTTAATGGATTTTATACACTGAACTGTGTTATCAGACTACATATGTCTGGTGTTTCTGTAGTTAGTTGCTTAGAGTTAATAACGTGGTATAGATTAATTCATTAGTCAGTCCATTTTGCATAACCCAAGCGTGTCCATTGTACTCACCACTTGTTCAAGTCGTGAAAGTGGTGATTCAACTCGTACCAGTCGTACGAGTTGCGAAACAATGGTTACAAGTGGTTCGACTTGTTCAAGTCGTGTTGTGGTATTTTTCGGTGAAATAAAATGAAGTGTTACTTGTTCATGCATCTCATTAAGGCAGGGACCCACTCAACTTGCACAAGTTGTACGACTCGTTCAAGTGGTGAAACTGCATCTCATTAAGAAAGACAGGGGCCCAGTCAACTCATACGAGTCATTCAACTCGTTCAAGTGGTGAAACTGCATCTCTTTAAGGAAGGCAGGGGCCAGGTCAACTCGTGTGAGTCTTGACTGTGCCTCGTTCTTTAAGCGTATGACCCCAAAACATTCGTTGCATGAAACAAACCGAACACCGAGCTCCTGTGCATATGCGGGTACACGAAATAGAAGATGATAACATGTCTATTACTCGTTCTATAAGCGTCACGCAAACTGATAATAGGGTTGTAAAAGCGAACTGTTATGTTGATTACTGCTTCTATTAAAGCCTTGTGAAACTGCGGTCTCATTATTTAAGCATACGTACGAAGCGAGGGAGATACACGAAAGATCGACATACATTCGAAGCGAGATAGAAGGCGGTAATATGTCTGTTACTCGTTCTATAAGCGTTGCGCAAATTGATAATCGGTTCAAAGCGAGATATAAGGCGGTAATGTGTCTATTACTCATTCTGTAAGCGTTGCGCAAACTGATAACAGATTTCTAAAAGCAAACACAAAATAGAAGACGATAACATGTCTATTACTCGTTGTATGAGCATTGTGCAAACTGATTACAGAGTTCTAAAAGAGAACTGTTATGTCGATTACTGCTTCTATTGAAGCATTGTGAAACTGGCCAAGGGAAGACAACTATGATTTTGCTTCGTTATTTAAGCGTACATACGAAGTGAGTGAGATACACGAAAGAATTATGTTCGAAGCGAGGTAGAAGGTGGTAATATGTCTGTTACTCGTTCTGTAAGGGTCGCGCAAACTGATAATAACTTTCTAAAAGGGGACTGTTAGGTCGATCACTCCCTCCAATGAAGCATTGTGAAACTGGCCAAGGGAAGGCAACTATGATTTTGCGTCGTTATTTAAGCGGTGAAACGAAGTGATCGAGATACACGAAAAAGACATGTGCGAAGCGAGTGAGGTACACGAAATAAAAGACCATAATAAATTCCCAATATTACTTTATGTTTGAAATGAAATTTAACACCTTTCTCAAATATTCGAACAGAGCAACTTTGCTCTTTACAAAACATTGCTCTATAACTACAGCTCCAAAAACATTGCCAATAACTTTCCTTCCTAATCAAGTCGTCAGATCAACTATATTATGCATATTAGAGTCATTTTACTTCACCTCTGAAATAGCCAATAAACTGCAGTATTACACACTATAAACGCTAATTCCAGTGTTTTCACAATATTTGTGAAGCCGATTCACCTAACACTTTTTGAGTAGGGTTGTAAGGAGTTAACTGAAGGTATTGGACATCATAGGGTTGTGTGGGAGCTGATATGCTGTGTGAGCTACTTGTGAAATGTCTTATTTTTCAATTTTCCTATTTTCTTGAGCCTATGTGCTGCTTGACACCCTGAACTTATTTTAAAATATATGTTTTTGTATGTTTTAATGTAGAGGTATCCTGAATGAGAAATAATAAAGTTAAGTTAATAGTCAATTCATAAAGTTGTGTAAAATAATGTAAATTTACACGTATGTAAAAAAGTGAGAATTTGAAAGTTGATCTTGGTTTCGTTTGGTACATTTTTCAGCATGCAGCAGAATTGGAGAAGAAGCAGAATGACTCTGAATACAAGAAGTGTTTGGGAAGTGTGGTGGAATACGGAGGAGTGATACAGGTACAGTAAAATGTGATAATTAACTACAAAGTTAGTTATGGTAATTGGACTGAGTGGAGTACAATTCAGGGAGTAATCGGCCAAGCGCGTAGCACGAGGAGGATTTGAAATTATGAGCACGATTATCCCTGAATTGTACAACACGAAGTCCAGTTACCAATTAACAGTATCTACAACAAAATGCGAGATTAGAAAATCTATGTGCCCTTCAGAGAGATATTAATTTAATAATCAGTTTTGCAAGCAGTGGAGAAACAACCATAAAAAGAACCCATTTCAGTGCACCTGATTGACGTGCATGCAGTGTAGTTATCTGATTAAAGCTATCCAATTACAAAAAGTTTAAATTGGATGGCTGTAATTGGACACCCATGTGATCACCCTCCAATTACGCATCAAATAGGCATGCTGAGAACCAATCAGTCAAGCATTTTGTTATAGACACGATTAATGTTATAGTCCCTCCTACACCCCTCCCCCACTCCACCCCTCTCCCACTCCACCCCTCCCCCACTCCACCCCCACTTATTGACTAATCTTTGGTGCTGAGTTGGTAATGGAATTGGCATTGATTCCTGAAGTTTGGATACCTTTTATCAAGAAGCACAATAGCAGATCTGTACTGAGTACCTGCATGTACCAGGAAACATTTTCTATTCAAAATAATAACAAGTAAAGTCCACCAATTGCAAGTAACCACAGTGCTACGTGAAGTGATATGTAATGTAACTGTCCTACCTTATCACCTGATGAAGACATGGTGTGAGAGGCTGAAATGTTATTCACATCTAATTGAAGTACATGGTGAGACAAGTGATGAGAACTTCCAGTACTGTCATAAAGGGCCTTAACCTGTTATGGCTGAGTAGCGTATTTCCTAGAATAATAGCCAGCCAAATGTGGGTGATTTTTCGAGGGAGGGCGACTGATCGAGGAGGGGAGGGGGTGACTTTTTCAAATATAACTTGCAGGAAGTCGTTCCATAGTAAATATTTTGTTCTGTTGTCCCATTTAATCATAAAACAGTCACAATAAGTAAACTGAACAAGGGCTTTGTAGGTGTTCTTAGTTACTAGTTTCTGTGACTAATTTTTAATGTCAACATCCTCGGCATCAGTCGTCACTCTGTCTCGCTGGATCAGACCCCACTTCAGCATCAACCTCCAGGTTGATTATTCAAGGGAGGTGAGGGGGTTGGGGCAGTAATTCAAGGGTGGTAATTATTTCAAATATTTCACCAAAGGGGGGCAATAAATTTATTAATTATTGGAGGGAGGCGATTAATAGAGGGATGGCTATTATTTGAGGAAATATGGTATACTTGATGAGACCTTGATGTCGTGGCTGATCTCAACTGTTGTAGAAGAAATTTACTCACAAAACAAGGAGATTATTATGAGTGTGTAGTTCAGTGCAACATGCAATTCAAAACTCAATGGCAGCACTGAAACTCTATTATTATTTTCATCTTATGGAAACTTTTTTTTTAATGATGGTACTTTTTTTTAATGAGGGTATGCAAAAATCACTTTTTCTATGTGCCTAATACCTTTAACTTTTAGCTTCTTCATGTGAAGAGCAATAAGTTCCTGACAGTGAACAAGCGGCTTCCAGCACTGAGGGAGAAGAATGCTATGAGAGTCACTTTGGATACCAATGGCAATGAGGTAAAAGAACTGACCGTAAATTTTCAATATTAATGCATTAATCCAGTTTAACAACCACATTGCTTTTTATCTTACCTAAGGGATCTTGGTTTTATGTTGTTCCATTCTACAAGCTTCGTTCATCTGGAGATAAGGTTAGTAACCATTTTGTTTAAGAGTTTCCAATGGTTTTCTACGTATCTAAGTTTGATTCTAAGGATTTTCTTCCACACTGAAGGAGGGTTATATACCCAAAACGTCTGTTTATTTTTTAGAAAAAATTTCTGACACTTCTTGATATTTATCCTACAATATCAGTCCTTTTTATTTATACAATTGCAAGTGTCACATCACCAACGAATTTTCAATTCACCATTTTATGTAGCCTGAGAAAACAGACGACTTTTCACCCTTCCCACCAACAGTCCTCCTGTGAAACGACGTCACTACATTTTGTTTCAATACAAAATAAATAAATAAATAAATAAATTTTGCTTTCAGAGGAAAAATCTCTGCCAATGGAGGTCTATCCTATCTTAAGTCATGTTAGAAATGTTTCAGTTTGAGTACTCTTAAACTGGAACCTTTCTAACCTTCTATAAACTTGTTCCTATAAATTGTTAATTGTTGTTATAAACTAGGTTGTTATTGGTGACAAAGTTATACTGAATCCAGTGAATGCTGGTCAGCCTCTTCATGCCAGCAATCAGGAGCTGATTGATAATCCAGGCTGCAAAGAGGTTAGACTTAACCCTTTTACTCCCAAGAGTGCCTAAAATCAAAATTCAAGACAAATCTCAAATTTCATTTCGTAAAATACTTAAATATAAATACTACCATGCGAAAGTACTGCTGACGAGGTTTCATTTGAATGGTCACACCATAGGATTTCATCCACAGACTCAGAAGTTAGAACCACCTTAATGTCTCGGCCCATAACTGACTCTGGGAGTGAAAGGGTTATTAATTTTCATTATCTGCAAACTATTTTTCATAGGGACAGTTAATAGTTTACAGGTTTTACTGGGGTGGAAATATTAAAACTTAAGATGTGTTACATTTTCAACACCCATCAGACAAATATTTCAGGGCCCATAACATTTCTACCGCTACTAAATTTGATTTGGTATTTTATTACAATTAACCCATCACAAGTGTTTTTTCAATATATCTGACTTTTTGATTGACATCTTTTTTTCTACCGTTTTGTCCTAACTTGAGTGATTTTCTCTTAACTAAACAATCTAAAACCGTTTGTGATGACAAGTCTTACTCTTTTGAGACAGATTTTGGTTGGTCAATCAGGTTTAATGGAAAAAAACATTTGAAACAAAATATCCTTTTCTATAAAACATTGTTAGTTGGTTCTGGTGAGTTATGGGACAAGTCAGCATTTTTAGCAAATCTTAAGAACGGTGCCTCCTTTTGTTACTGCGCATACATTCTGCGCATCTCAGGACATTCGGGTTTCTTAAGGAATTTGCCCACTAATACAACAATTTTTTCATGCAGTTTATGGCTATGTGGAAAAAGCAGATCTTAGCAAGGGCTATCTGAATCCAAAAAGAAAATTGGGGGTGACCATACATTTTTCAGAGATAATCGAGCTTAAATTTGGAAAGAAATTGTCATACATTCTTTGTATTTTAATGCTTTTTTAGAATTATGGTTGCTTAATTATCTCTGAAAAATGCATGGTTACCCACATTTTTCTTTTTGGATTCCAATAACCCTTTCTAAGATCTGCTTTTTCCCCATAGTCCTAACCTTTGCAAAAATACATCTGAATATTTAGGAGGCACCATCCTTAAGGCGGGAAAAGCTTTTACGTTTAAAACCCAGTTAAATTTTTCCTGACCAAGCCATCAGAAGAAAATAATAATGTTGAAACTTACTACAGGGTAGCTGTCCTGGGCACTATTTTCAGGCCATAGTTGTCCTTGGGTTTTTTTTGTAGTATAATTCCTCACTGAATTATATTCAATTTACCAAATGTTTTATAATTATTTTTTATTAAGCACTCTGGGATAAGATGAAAGACAAGTTTTTCTGTGATTGATTCTATTTGTTGTACTATATTTTTCTTTGAAAGGTCAATGCTGTTAACTGCAACACAAGTTGGAAAATATCTCTTTTTCTTGCATTTGAGGATAACAGTGAAGAAGTGTTAAAAGGGGTGAGTTCATTAATAAAAAGGCTACAGTGGAATACAGGATTCTACTACGTAATAACATGGCATATTTTGTGTTCGTGGTAGTGTAAAGTAATGTCGCACACGAGCCCAGAAGGCCCACACAGCCGGAGCTTATCCCGGTTTCTGTAGCATGAAGCAACTAAGAGTATTGCTACTCCCCCCTGGATGGGATGCTAGTCCATCGTAGGGTTACCCCCAGCAGTATGTCACCGGTTCCCGTTTATACACCTGGGTGGAGAGAGACAATGTGGAGTAAAGTTTCTTGTCTAACGAAACAACATGATGGTAAGGACTGGGCGTTGAACCATTGACCTTCAGATCTGAAGTCCAATGCACTAACCACTACACCACTGTGCCCCCACACGTAAAAAAATGTTATATATTATGTAAGATAGAACCAACTCACCTAGTTTGTAGCCACCAGCTGTTCAAGAAAGATGACTAACATTTGATTGAATGTTCTTTCCCATACCTTAAGGGTGATGTCGTCAGATTATTCCATGCCGAACAGGAGAAGTTTCTGACTTGTGATGACTACAAGAAGAAGTCCTATGTCTTTCTAAGGACCACAGCAAGGCAAACAGCAACCTCTGCAACAAGCTCCAAGGCATTGTGGGAAGTGGAGGTGATAAAATCAATCTTAACTTTAAAATGTTGAATATAGACTGCAAAATATTGAACAGACTAACAGGCAACCCAGTTGAGCTTCTATGATTGTATAGTGCCCACTGGATTTGCTCTGAGGAAGGGGTAACGCTCAAAACATCAGCTTTGAATTTACCTTTAGTTATTAACTCAGTTGATAGATCCAAACTTTTGTATTTCACTTCCCCACCAATACAGCCCCACAGTTTCTATAGAAACTAGCCCCTTTACTCATTTATAGTGCCCATTGTGTTGATTTTGGCAGGTTGTTCAACATGATCCTTGTCGCGGTGGAGCAGGGCATTGGAATGGGTTATTCAGATTTAAACATCTTGCTACAGGAGACTATCTGGCAGCAGAGGTATGTTATTTGTAACTGCTGTTATTATTTCATTTAATACAATGGAATTTCCCTGTGCGACCACCTCTTGAATGCAACCTCTTTACCAAAATACCAGCAGGGTTGTAGCCAGGTTTTCTCACTGGGATGTCCCATGTGAAGATACACTAGCAAACTTGTGTTATACTTGGCTGTGCAATAAGCACTGTGCCAATTTGAAAGCCTATTATTTTGTACGGCTATAAATCACTGAACGGAAAAGAACCAAAAAGTGTGACTGGTTTTTTGCAAGATAGCTGATTTGATAAGACCAGCATTAATTTTTACTTGTCTTTGTATAACAAAACCTTTGCTTGTAACAACAACAATAATAATAATAATAATAATAATACTCTTGATTTCTATAGCACTGACCATTTCTACTAATAAACCAATAGCATTTAACAAAACTACTCAGCTATATAAACCTTACGTTACTAATATGATAATTTACTAATATAAAGACAGTTAAAAGTTTACAAAGATCTAAAAAGGGCAGCTAAATAAAAGCGTCTTTGCTCTACTCTTAAAAGTACGTAAGCATGCTTTGGTTCTGATATAATCTGGTAAGTTATTCCACAGTATAGGTGCGACTACCGACTACCATATGTTTCAAGATTGTACTTGGGGACTACTAACTGACAGTTCTTTATTGGCAGAGCAAAGTTTCCTGCTTGGCACATATTTAATTAAAGTGTCCATTAAATATTTATGTCAAATTTCATAGTAAGCTTAAAAAGTCAATTGATTTGCTTTATTATTATTATTATTATTATTATTATTATTATTATTATTATTATTATTATTATTATTATTATTATTATTATTTCATTCCCAAGAGGGAGTCAGGGCACCCTACCCGTACGAAAATTTATGGCCTGACACAAGCGAAATTCCAGCCAGACAAATGTCCCGCTAAACAGAGAGAATTGAGCGAGAAAAAACTCAGCGAAAATTAGGCTGACACGAGCGGGAAAAATGAACGAGAATGGAACGAGACATTTGTACCGCCGCGAAATTGGAGCGCCTTTATAAGCGGTAATCTGGCGAGATTCAGGCCCGATTCACGGTAGGAAAAATCCCGCTGGCGAGCGAGACGACAACAGCGGTTTTAGTGGTTCGAGTAGCTCTATATCTCTATATATAACTAGTACAACGAACAACAATTTCAAAATACATGCGTTAGGTTTATTTTGTAACCTTTGTACACAATAAAATTGCATTTATTTAGTGGTGTAAGACGCTAAACTAGCACACGTTGTAATAAAGGTAAGACCCACAACATTTTTTATAGCTAGGCAAAGGTTAACCTGGAATTGATATTTTTACGGTACGGAGCTTGAAGGAAACTACAATTATTTCTCATGATCAATGTCAAACTCGGCAGTATAAAATGTAGATAATCATGTGCCACTGATAATTATAATTTTCAAGGACACTTTGCTCACCTCAGTATTAATTGTGGTCAGTTCTTCCATATTCTTTCCCTTGTGGAAAAATGGACTTCAATACAATTCGAGAGTGACTTCAATTTGCAGCAATTTGCAGCAGATCAAAGAACCTAAATTTATCGTGGCGAACATTATCCTTTGGAGCCAATCCGACTGAGCAAACATTTGCAAAACGGCTTCAGATCTCTCCAGGAAAGCGAAACATTAAAATCGTTTCCCAACTGAACTGCATAAGTACTTCACGCTAAAACTGTCTGCGCTTTTCTACGTTGTAAGTCAAATTACCAACGGTCGAGAATGTTTTCACTTCAATTTTGTAATGCGATCGGGCAGGATAATAAGAAAACAATCGTTTCACAAAAGTTGGCCAATTACATTTACGTCTCAGCTGTCCCAAGGGAACTTTGCGATAAAATCCGACGCATGCCTGTCACGAAATGTGGAGTAATGGTTCAGAATCTTCCACTTGGAAAAATATTTTTTCATTGCATTGTCATAAAATAAAACACACCTATAACGGATAGCCGTTGGCACCAAAACGGACCGTAATATGAAACCAGTGAGACTGAATCGTTCCGGATCAGTCGGATAACTACAAAATCTAAGCTTAAATCGTGGTGAGTTTTGGCTCGTGTTCAGTCTGTTATATATTGTATTGAGAAAGATATAATGAAATAATGAATCCTAATTAATTTAAGGTTTGACTTCGTAAACAAAACACATTAGATGTTGGGCTTTTGTTACGTTTCTCACTAATTCAGGCTAGAGTTAGGCTTGAATAAGACTTTGTCAAGCCAGACATTTTCGTACGGGAAGCACTCGGACCAGATATACAATCAACAAATTTCTCTTTATCTTTGTCTTGTTGATTCTGGCCGCATTCTCGCTCATAATACAGCCAGGCAAATGTCTCGTTGAGTTTTACGTAGCTTTTCAATAATGATAAGTTCAGTCTCGCCCTGTCACGTTCAAATCTAGCCAAATTCCCGCTCGGACAGTGGCAAGACAAATGTCTCATTCTTGTTGCAAAGCAAGACAAATTTCGTGTCGCGCTTTGTCCCGTTCCATTCTCGCCGCGAAAAAGCCTTTCTGGCCAGAATCAGGCTGGATTCTTGCCGTGTCTGGCTGTAAATTTTTGTACGGGTAGGACCTTTCCCCCTGGCTACACCCCTGACCTAAATAAATTTTCTTGTTCGGATCACTATGGTTCGAACCTCTGGTTAGTGCATGATGATCATCACTCATCCAGTGTAATTAAGTGGCTGCAACTGCCTTTAGGGTTCATGGTCTGAAATTTTCTATGGTTTATTGGTTTGTGACATCTTGTTAATTAAGTACTGAACACACAATTCAAAGTCATTTTGACACAAGTGGATGATAATATGCTATACAACCCACTATGTCTAATTTGCAACTGTTTTTTATTGTACTTGTATATTTATACAACCTAAGTGACACCTGCAGTCTCCAAAAACATCATGTTGTGACTATTGTGAGGTTAACGTAGCTCTTGTGGTGAACCAGTCCTTAATCAGTTGTAATAAACTACCAGTTCTTTATTGCTAGTGCCTAGAGAGCACAAGCTATTTAGATATTGTTAACCTGTCCCACAGACTGTGTTAGGAAATTCATACAGCAAATGGTTGTAAGTTAATTCAGTGATGATCCTGGAATTTCTGTGGATTTACAGTGTGGGGGTTGTGGAGGGGGTAATTTTATTCCAGTTACTTTATGACAAGAAGCTCAGGAAAGCACCACCGTGGGCTCTTGGGATTCACTAGAGTACACTGGCCAGGTGGTTTCTTTGTAACAGATCTTGAATTTTAAGTCAAACTCTAGCACAGGGAACCCACATGGCCAGCGTTAACTCCAGTTTTGTGTGGCCTCAGGGTTCTACGTCTCATTTAAACATTACCACATTCAAACTAAACCATTTAGGCTTGATAGCAATTTGTCTCAAGTTTTTAAGTTCAACAAATCAGAATTTTATCTCAGTGAAGGTGAAAGAGAAAACCCAGAGAGAAACAGAGAGAGTAGCATACAGAGAAAACATGTCACATGTATGAAGTCAGCATTTATAGTGATTTATAGTGAACCTTGTAAATACCTAGTGCAGAAGGTGAATAAATAAGTTAGGATAAAACAATGTGACATAGGAAAACTGAAAAATGTGGAAATGCACTCATAAAAGCAAAACGAAACTAAGGGGCTTACCAATGCTGAAGTACTGACAACTTTACATAACTTGAAAATGAATTACAGTAGAACCCCACTATCTCGAACTCTTAGACGGGAAAAAAAAATGGTGCGAGATACCAGGGTTTGAAATAGTGAGGGTAGTATCAAATGTCACAATTTCAGCTCAATTGAACTTTAGTAGTGCTTCCAGAGTCTGCTTCACAGATCCCTTAACACATTCAGTGAACAAAACATGCTTTATTGTAAAGATAAAAACGTCTTTCGTACAAAGTGTAGTATATGTGTAACTGTGACTACTATTTAAGAGAGTTTATATGTAAAAAAGAACAGTTAAGATGCACTACAAAAAAAAAACTTTATCTCTTGCTGGTGCTGTGAATTGGTGAAATTCCTCTCTAAGAGAGAAGGTACTTTATTTGTATGTTGTGGCAACTCATCAGCGTGGTCATCGATGAACATGCTATACAATGCAAGAATGTCTATCGCACTTCTGAGTTTGCTCTTGATGGGTTGTTTCAGTGGTTCATCTACAACTTCCATATCATCATCATCATCATCATCATCATCTTTCTCTGCAGGTGCCTGTCTAAATTCCCCATGAATATCTTTATCACTTGGGGGCACAACATCAGATGTGAAAGCAAGGTCATCTGTTTCTATCAGAATGTCACCTGTGATTTCTTCATGTACAAGCTCAGCGTCTCTTTCTCTCAAGATGCTTAATTAATTCAGTTTCTAATGCTTAAGTGGGTCGTCTTCATCAGTCAATGCAGCTTCTTGTGCATCTTTTCCAATGTCTTGTGTTCTAAAGTTTAGCAACAAATCCAAATATACTGACCTCCTTCAAAGACAACTGTCTACTGCTGATCAGATGTAATTTGTGCCTGGATGATGGTATATACAGTACTGTTTTGCGTCTTAATAGCAAAATGGTAAACATTAAATAAGATGTTGTTGTTTATTTAAGTCACGTTTTTATTGTTTGTAATGTTGCATCCTGTTGTCATTCAGTCAAAGTCAAAATAATTGGTAAAGTTCAAGATAAAAGGTGTTAATTTTGGCCACAGGAAGGCAAACTTATAGGGGCACCCACCCATGTCTGTTCGGCAGGACTAAATCGCTTGCAACATTTCGATTTAAGTGCAGTGGAAACTAGAAATTTCTGTGAGGAAACATCACCTCAGACTTTCGTAACAAGGGGACTGATTAATTCCTATTGTTTTCGTTGGGACAAATATGTCATTTAGAGTGTAAACCGGAATCCCATTCGGCAAATGGGATTCCGCTTCCTAAAATTTTCTGCAGTCTAAATTTTCAGCTAAAAACTCTGAACAGATCAACCTGTATTAACTTACACAAATATGCCTTCAAAAAGCTCTAAAATAAACTAAGAAAGCAGAAAGTGCCATTTCAAGTATTTGCTAAAATTTTCTCGCGGGTGCCCCTGAACTTAGTTCGAGATAGCAAGGTGTTTGAGGTAACCGAGTTTGAGATAGCAGGTTTCTATTGTACAAAATGCTGGCAAAATCAATAAATGCTAGAAGTTTACATATGGCATGAATGAAATAGAAGCATGCAGAATTTAAATAAGCATAACCCAAAATACAATTAATGCAAAAATTAGTGTGATAACAAAAACCTAACTCAAAAACAAATTAATACATATAAGCCAAAACATTATACTTTCTTGCAGACTGATGATGACCCAACCAAAGACACAACCAGACAGAAATTGAAAGGAAATGGTGCAGTTTGTCACCTTGTACCTGTTCCACATGGAACTGATGTAGCATCCATCTTTGAACTTGATCCAACCACCCTTACAAGACCAGACTCAGTAGTGCCAAGGTGATAGTTAAATTTTGTTTGTCAATGTACAATGAAACCCTTGTACATGACCACCTGAAAGGTTTCATCATCAGCATCATCATCATCATTTCTCTTCACGCTATGAGGCTGTACCTGAAAGGTTGGCCTGCACTAAATGTTTAACCCTTCAAGCCCCAACATCATTATACAACTTCTCCTTACTAGTTTCCACATATTTTGTTGATTACTAGTTGGGAGAACTTGTTTAAACATCAAGACAATTGATCTGTGGTGATCATGTCCTTAATTCTCATGACCAGTATGTGCTTTGGTACACAAATACGGTGAGGAGAAATTTGATGCTGATCACTGTTGGGGCTTAAAGGGTTAAAAGGCTATGTCAGGAATTTTTACATTCTGGAACAAAACTACAAGGAACAAAACTAAGCGCCTTTTCTTGTGCATAGAATGCCCCTAGAACAGCAAATGGAAAATACTGAGAGATCTTCACAAAGGGAAAGCCAGGTTTTAGTAATTTTTCAAGTTGCAATCCATGGCTTCTGTAGCCAAAGACACTTACAGTATTTATATTTTTAGAAATATTTCAAACAAAGTGGACCATTATTTTCTTAAAATTCAGCTAATTTTCTTTAATGTATTATTGGGACTTTTCTTAATTTGTAAGGTAATACCAAAATAGGTGATTTAAGCACTTTAATATGCACAGCAGTCACTTTGTCTTTTATGAACCTTGTTAATCCATCCACCTCCTTAATATGACCTTAATAGTGACTAGTGAATTTAATGATTGACTAATTCAAGAGAGACATTAGTCTCACAAAGAGAAAACTTTTCCTTTTGGGTAAAAAGAAACCTCCATGGCAAACTCATTCAACCTGATAATTATGAAATTACAACTTCACACCCTTCAATGTTGTTATTCACTGACTTGCAAGCATGTTTTTTGTGTTGTTGCAGATCGTCATATGTGCGTCTAAGGCATTTGTGCACTAACACATGGGTCCACTCCACCTCAATACCTATTGACAAGAGTGAAGAGAGACCTGTTATGCAAAAGGTACCATTCATTATAGTACAATGCAAAATTTTGGTGTACTCCCATTGGTGGAAATTGAGCACGTGACACGATAGTGTCTCTCCTCAGCAGGTGCCTATCAGCGCATAGTGCCTGTTTTTGGCAATTTTTTCTCAAAATTTAGCATTGTACAATAAAAAATACTTAAAATAAGTACCATGTGAAAGTACTGCTGAAGTGGTTTCATTTGAATGGTCACACCGTAGGATTTCATCCACAGACTCAACAGTTAGAACCACCTTAATGTCTCCATAACTGACTCTGGGAGTGAAAGGGTTAAGTACCTGTTCTCACACAAAATGCTCCCGTAACACTAGGAGGAAGATTTCAAGCGAATTTTCACAGGGAGATCGAGCAAACCGTCATAAGTTGCATACAACCACACAGAACCTTAATAAAGTTAGTCCAACGTTTTCAAGTTGTAATTTAATTGCATTTGTCTTACTTTCTAGTGTAGTGTATTTTAACCAAGTGGACCATTATTTTACGGTTTTCATTGATGTAAATGGGACTTTAGACTTCTCAGAGTGTTAACAAAATAGCTGTCAAACTTGTCAAGTCCAACCTTAATTAATGTATAAATAAATTTAATATGTTTTAAATAAGCTTTTGAGTTTTTTTCGTTTATGAATGAATTCTAACATAATTTGTCACCATTCCACTGATATTTCACAGTTCTTTCAATTTGACGTATGGTAGTGTCTGTTGTTGTCGTTGTTTAATGTTTTTAACATTGCTAGCGTATTTGTGAACTTTAAAACTGGAGTTTGTTTGCCTTGTTTTCATTTGTTTCATACTTCTCGTGTTTTTAGGTTGGCACAGCGAGTATCAAGGAAGACAAAGAAGCATTTGCTATTGTCCCTGTTCCACCAGCAGAAGTACGAGATTTGGATTTTGCTAATGATGCCAGTAAAGTTTTGGCTTCATTCGCGAACAAGATGGAGACTGGAAGCTATACTCAGCATGAAAGGCGGTAGGAAAAATTAAAAAAATTAATTGTTTCTTAAGTCAACTCTGTGTCTCACAGCAAACAAGTTATGAGACTAGGATAGCCAGGAAGCCAAAGACTACTGAAACATGAGGATGCATTTCCACTAGACGTTTTGACAGCAACCAGAAAACATTAGAGTATCAGGTCGAAAACAAACTAATAAGCAGTTTCAGGAAATGCAAAAAGATTGGAAAGCTGAACAGTAGATGAAGAAAATTTGGTAATACAATTCAACAGTGGACTTTAAGTGGAGATTTTCTTTATTCTTGGCATTTTTTTTTTACAAAAAATGAACTAATATTAGACGGAGAAATAATTAGATGTTGATTTTTCAGCATTTATTGTTTCCTAGGTTTGTGACGCAGCTGTTGACAGACCTTGTTTACTTTGTGACGGAGCATGACACTCAACGAGAAGATGTCTTAAACATTTCTGTTCAAAACCCCAACAGAGATCGTCAGAAATTGATGAGGGAACAGTACATTTTGAAGGAGGTACGTTTATTCATTTTCAAGTTGTAGTTGAAAGGTAGTTAAGGGGCTTTGTCACAAGGATTTTCACGTTTTGAGGAGAAAAAGTCATGCTGAAATTCAAATTAAATATATTTTCTCATTTGTGAAATCCTCTTAGAACTTCAAGGGAGGGAAAACGAATGATTTTGACGAAGGGAGAACAAACCATTGTCAGTTTCTGGCAAATTTTCGAAGAAACAAAGGGGAAACTTGAAAACGTTAGCCTTAAATGTTTTCAAGTTGCAATCTATTTCTTCAGCCAGACACAAGTAATTACAGTTTCAGAAACATGTAGAGTAACTTGAAACCAAACTGAATCAGTATTGTTGGGTTTCCTCCGATTACAATACATCTTTCGGCTTTTAAAATTAATCCTAAAAATAAGTCTTTACCTGATCACTACTTGTTCAAACATTTAAGTGACAAGAATAAAGGAAGTGATTGCTGAGGATGAGGTGTCTTGATATTTAGGCAAATTCTCCTTACTAGTTCCATAAGAAATACGTGGAGATCAGTAATGAGAATATGCATTTTTAGGGTTAAAAGGTATCAATGTGATCAAGTTATCAACATGTATGTCATTTTCAATAACTTTCTCTGTGTATCTAGGTGTTCCATCTTTTAAAAGCGCCTTTCACAGACAAGGGCTCTGGTCCTGTCATGAGGATAGAGGAACTCTCTGACCCCAGACACGCCCCTCTCAGACACATCTTCAGACTGTGTTACAGGGTTTTGCGGCACTCACAACAGACTTATCGGAAAAATCAGGTAAAAGCCAGCATCTTAATGTATAGTTTCGGGAATTCTCCCCGGACTGAATTCAATTTTAATCCAATGTCATAGTGGGTTATAAGCCAGGTTTTTCTTCTCAAACAGAGTTGGAGTTAAGGAGAAGAAATCACCTAGTAAACTTCTCGTGAAAGCTCACAAACACTTTGGTTGTGTTCAATCAGAGTTGCAGGCATCAGAGTTGTTCATAGGTGGCCAAATCACCTGTTATTTACACAAGAGGAGAAATCCTGAAATACATGTCAAATTTTAAGTTAATTTAACCCTTGCTGAGGTACACAATGTTTGCCACTGATGTTAACTTTCCCTAGTGATAATTTTCTGAATTTAACATTCAACCATGGAATGTGTTCCTTAAGGCCTGGCTTAACTAGGAAACATTGTTGGGAAAACGTTGTTGCAGACGCAGAAAAAAAAAAAACAAGAAACGTGTTACAGCAGCTAAGTTTGCAGGAAGCAAGAATATCTTTTTTAATCAAGTAGAAAACATTGTTGCTTTATGAACACTAACTTTGCTTCCGAAACTTTTTTTCCCAGTTTACCCATGGAAGAAACAACTAAAAGAAAGAATGTTTCTGCAACAGTGTTTCCTTGTTTATCCAGGCCTATACGTACATTGATAGTATTTTGAGTGCTGTGGCCATTTACGTTTTCACTCAAAATTTAAATGGATGTTTTTAATTTAATGTTTGTTGCAGGAGTATATTGCCAAACAGTTTGGCTTCATGCAGGCACAGATAGGCTATGACATTCTTGCTGAGGATACCATCACCGATCTTGTCCATAACAACAGAAAGCTGTTAGAAAAACACATCACTCGCACGGAGATTGAGACATTTGTGAACTTAGTTCGTAAGAAAAAGGAATGCAGGCAAGTGGGATAATTCTTATTAATAATAACAGTGGCATAATTTTTCAATTAATCTTGACAACGTCTGGCTCACCCAAACATTGAAGGTGATCCTGTGACATTTATCTGCAAAAGAAGGCTTTCTCTGTAACCTAAAGATTAAAATTAAACTTCTTTCATTATGTGGTTCTAGGTTTCTTGACTACCTCTCTGACCTCTGTGTGTCAAACAACACAGCCATTCCTGCAACACAGGAGTTGATTTGCAAGACAGTGTTGTACTCCACTAATTCAGACTTGCTGATTGAAACCAAGTAAGGTCAAAAGTACCCACTGCAGTGGAACCCTGATATGGCAAAGTGCTAAGGGACTGAGAAATCGTGTTCGTTATAACGTTACACGTTCAATTTCAGTTGCATGATGACGTTTATTCGTCATAACAGGGAGCTTTTTATGTTTGGACCTCTGGATTGTGTTCGTTATGTTGGGTATCTCATCATACCGGGGTTCGTTATGCTGGGGTTCTGTTCCAGACATTTTACTGTTCATAACTTTGGTCGGGCTGAGTATTTTTAATTATGACTGGGACTTCGTTGTACCAGGATTTCCTTATACCAGGGTTTCATTATACCGGTTTTCATTATACCAGGGTTTCGTTATACCAGGGATTCGTTATATCGGGGTTTCGTTATACCGGGGTTTCGTTATACCAGGGTTTCTTTATATCGGGGTTTTGTTATACCAGGGTTTTGTTATACCAGGGTTTCGTTATATCGTGGTTTCGTTATACCAGGGTATGGTTATAGCAGGGTTTCGTTATATCGGGGTTTCATTATACCAGGGTTTCATTATATCGGAATTTCATTATACCAGGGTTTCATTATACCGGGGTTTCATTATATCGGAGTTTCGTTATACCGGGGCTAAATTATACCGGGGTTTCGTTATATCGGGGTTTCACTGTCCCATACAGCCTTTATTTTGCAGGTGTAACTCGAGAGTTGTTGCAATTTATGATTTTAATAACGAAGCTGTTGTTTATTCCAAGTATTCTTTGCACTTTTTTTTTAAGGATAATTGAAGGAGAGGTGTTTCTTGTGTGGGATGGTGGTAACAAAATGAAGTCGCAGAGAGATTTAGCCAAAGGAGCCAAACTTGGCGTTAAGGATGACGTCAAAATCCTAGACTATTACAGGTTTATTTGAACATTTAATATTGTCATTGTCATTTAATGTTACCACAACACAAGCACTAAACGTTTTATTAAATACCGAAATGCCCATTGTCACAGGGTTGTCAACTTAGGGCCAGGATTTTCCCTGAATACTACAATATTTTATTTTTTCAGCCCCAGCTATTAACAGAACGTTTTTTTCCCTGCATGGCTACTTTTGTCATTTTCCCAGCAACTTCAAAAACCAGTAGACTAACAAGCAGTCTGCCTTTCCGCTCAAGGATAGTTGAGCAAAAAAAAAAAAGTAAACACGCACGCACGCACGCACACACACACTGCAGCATGGGCGAATGTCACCTACCACGTGCGGAAGCCTGGAGCAATTATAGTGAGTCGACGGGCGATTTTCGCGCTCACTCGCATGTTCTTTTCACTGGACAATCCCTGAGAGAAAAGGGAGGATGTAGCCTCGTCCCTAGGCCTTGATGCGCTATCGAGTGACTGAGGGAGGCTTGGAACCGAACGCGATAGCGAACTTTCCCGCCGAGCTCGCGGGTGACGTCAAAATTGATATTCCGCCGAGGACGACTAGGAACGAGGCTCGGGAGGATTCTCATAGTCTGGGCGATGAGGCCCATGTTTAGTCCACACCCCAGCATTCAAAATTCAAAATGTTCACAGTATATGCAACACTTACATTACTGTGTCTAGCACAGTAGGTTCATCACAGTAGGTTCATCCCTCTTAATTCTTTTCTTATATTTCAATATCAGCATTTTAGTATTTTTAGTTAAATTTTATCTTGTTATATTTTCACAGTGCCCCATTGAAAACCACCTTGCGTGATATAGACCATCTGTATAAAGAATTGTATTATTATTATTATTATTATTATTATTATTATTATTATTATTATTATTATTATTATTATTATTATTATTACTATTATTATTATTATTATCACGTTGAATACTCATCTCATGTTTTGCCTCCTTTTTTTAAAGATACCAGCTAAACCTGTTTTCCCGGATGTGCCTGGACAGACAGTACCTTGCTATTAACAGCATCAGCAAGCAGCTTGATGTCGAACTCATACTCAGGTTTGTGCTGTAACGTGTTTTTTAAATATTATTTTAGAATGACCGATTTTTCGCTGACAAAGATCAAGGGAGGGGATACCTCCTCTGACAGGAATGTTGGTGACTTTTAAGGGTGCGGGTGCGGACATGCATGCTGTAGTCGGAATGCGAACAAGTGGTGACCTCTTGTATTATCTTTTCTCTCTTAAATTGGTGCTGCTTTCGTAGAAGTTGACTGATTTTGTTGCTTGTGGTTTTCTTTAGCGACATTGTGCTTAGTAGTCTTTAAAGGGTGTGGACGTACATGTTCTAGTCGTTTGGCAATTAGGAAAAGTCACCTCTTGAATTATCTCGACTTTCTTCAATTTACTGTCTTGATATGGTGGTGCTTTGGTAGAAATGGACTGATTCTGCTGCCAGTGCTTTTCTTTAGCAGCATCATGCTTGGTCAGTGTTCTCCCTAGTTTTCAGGGTAACAGGTAAGTCAGTTTTTTAGACCGGTAAAGCAGCTCTGTTGAAAATCGTTTTCTACCCTGGTGTGGAATTGTCGTCATGAGACCCGGAATGTAGCCGGCATGACACTAGGCTAACACACGTCTCGAAAACCCTTCAAAACAGTTGACGTTTGTAATTCCTGTCACATGGAACGTATTAATGTACAGATAAACGTCGAGAAGAAAAAGCTTACAGCAGCCTAAAAAACGTACTGAGAAACGCCTAGAAGATGAGACATACTCCTTACAAAGGCACAAACGAAGAACTTCGAGGAGAAGACAATACTAAGAGTACGTTACGAACAAACCTGAACAAACCAACGTACGGATATACTTTAGACATCAAGTTGACGACGCTTATATCTTACGACAATGCTAATGTACGGAGAAATGTTAAAGGAACTATGTCACGGCGTTTTCATTCATTTTTTTGATCTGACAGAATTATTTTCTCATTGAAGGAAACCTCAAATAATAGTTTCCCAAGGTAGAAAAACACCAAAGAAGTAATAATAAACCAAAACTATACAAGGATGGTTACGACTGAGGGAGATTAAGAAGGATTATGAATGACAAACTTGAAAAAGCTTGCCAATTTTTTCAAGATGCGTTATACGTGACGTAGCTCCTTTAAGGAGATACAACTAACAACATCTAAATTACGAATATACTAGCACACGGACAAACGTCGAGAAGATAACAATAATATTTTTCGAATGTTTTAACCTACGGAGAAATGTCGACAGTCGAGAAGATAAGACCTTACACCACTGACGAACACACTATCGCATGGCATGGAAAATGTCGAGAAGACTAATACCTTAAGAATGTACTAGCGTACGGAGAAGCGTTAAAAAGATACAAATAACATCTTACTAAGGTAGAAACGTGCGGAGAAACGTAGAGAAGATGAGACTATTATCTAACGAACTTAGAAATGTCGAGATGATAAGACTACGTCTAATATTGTACAAACGCATGGACAGTGAGAAAAGTTACTAAAACTAGACTTGCGTGGTACGTAGTAGCCTGCGTCGCAGACGTAATCTAACGGTCATATTCTGTCTGCGGCGCAGGCTAGGTACGCAGTACGACGGACATAAATCTTTTCATAATTCAATCCGATAATAAATCTTTCACGATCAAAAACTGTTAGATGTTTCTAATCCAGGCCTTTATCTGGTTCCGGCTAACTGGTAACAAGCGGTGCTACAAGCGGTAAATTTTACCGGTTTCCGCCTGAAAAGGAGAACACTGAAATTGGTAATCTCCAACCATTGTTTAGTACATCACGCAACGCTCCACCCCAGAAGTGTTGTGTGACAACCCACACAACAGCTGTGCAGTTTTACTTTGAACCACTGTCCAGTCTGACATCTACCTCCATAACATGAACGTGTTTATTTATTTTCAATAGCCCTGGTCCTACCATTATTACTCTTTTCCCTATTGAAACTTCTTCGTAACGGCCACCTCACTAATTGGGTGGGGGGGGGGGGGGGTTATCAGGTGGGCTGGAAGCCGAGGGAAAAGGGAATGGGAAGCAAGAAAAGAGAAGGCGGGAAGCAGGAAAAGTAGGGGAAAATTACGCAGCGTTACCTAATATTTCACAAGCGAAGGTGACGGAATTGGAGTTAAAAGGTACGAAAGGTGGCAAGTTTGGAACCGCTGTCTCTCTCTCCCCCACCCCCACCCTCCTCTGTACAGCACGTACTACCATAGAGCGTCCTACCAGACTTTCATCACTACAATAACATTATTTCAAGAACTAATAATTTGTTCCCATGGTATATTCAGATGTATGGCAGATAAGGAGTTGTCATGTGACCTGCGAGCTGCGTTCTGTCGGCTGATGCTACACATGCATATTGACCGTGACCCTCAAGAACCTGTTACGCCGGTTAAGTACGCAAGACTGTGGTCTGAGATCCCCACAGAGATGAGCATTGAAATGTGAGTAGAACAAACGAATTTTCGGCAACCGGCTATGTTTTCCTTACAGGCAACACTTTTTGGTAATCTGATATCAAAATCACTAGAATGGTTGAAAGGCCGTTGGGAAATTGAACTGGCGGCGGCTCAATTCTTATCACGTGGCTTTAAAAACATTAGTCACATGGTCAAAAAAATTGTCATGTGGTTCGTGTTGAGACCCGCCGATCGGAAACCTCTTTTGCAAAGTAGTCATTAGCTTTTGTAAGAACACTTCG
Source organism: Siderastrea siderea (assembly GCA_964030785.1). NCBI lineage: Eukaryota > Metazoa > Cnidaria > Anthozoa > Scleractinia > Rhizangiidae > Siderastrea > Siderastrea siderea. The sequence continues at coordinate 12,291,900 of OZ034972.1, read as the reverse complement.
GTCAAGAAAAGTTTTCGTACCCTCTGAACCCCATTAGCATTGAAATGCACTTTCAATTGGAATTTTAGGCATTTTTCGTTGGAAGCGATGGACGCGACTCCGAAACTCAGTGCGATCACGACACATTTTTTTTTTAAACCACGTGATAAGCCGCTCGAGTGATTTTGGGAACAAACAGTAAGAAAGTGCAAGTGATTGATGGGAGGCTATTAACAATTCGGAAAACGTGTCAAATTCTCATGTGCCTGGGTTGTGATACCATGTAAATAGCCAATATCTAAGTATTTCATCTAGGCTTGCAGTTTTTTAAAGTTGTGATCGATTCATCTTGCAGAGGCAAAGTGTCAAACAAAGAATGAAAGCAAATGCCTTTTTAATAAAGTTCCTTTTTCCCCCTGTTGAGAAACCTTCTCCTTTTTGTTGACTGTAGCACCTAATTTTCAGGTACGACCAGCACTTAGCAGTGGGAGAGGAAAGAGAAGAAAACAGACTGAGGTTTGCAGGAGTGATCACATTTGTGGAGAATTACCTTCAAAATATCAGCAGCAACATCTGGTCATTTAGTGATAAGGAGCAGAACAAACTCACTTTTGAGGTGACTAAGGACACTTTTTGAACGGTTTTCAATCGAGTGTCGTAAAACTGAAACCAATGCAATTTCTCTGGCGAATCAAAACAGATGTAAACAACACAACGAACCAATCAGAACAAACGCAAATATTGGTGACAGCTCCAAGCGCGGGAAAACGCGTGCGGGCAAGTCGCCATTGGGTCCGATTAGTTTTGGTTCACTTCTGATTAGTCGAGAAAGTGGCGAGAGTTTTTTAACCAATCACAAAACGAAGTAAAGCAAAACCAAAACAAACACGAATTACTTTCGACACTCAACTGAAGACCGCTCTTTAAACATTTTATTTCCAGAGAGGTTCAACCTAACAACTTGGAGGAATGGCAGTGTGCAGTGGTTAGCGTGTTGTAGTTACAATCGGACTTTCGAGTGAAAAATCAGAGAGTCGCTGACATCATTTAACATTGTTGAATACAATTGTGTTGACCAACTGAGAACAAAAAAAAGTTGAATCAACCTCATTCAACGGGGTGGCCAAACGTGTTCAACATGTTGATTTCCGCGATGTCGAAAGGTGTTGAATAGAAATGTTGAATTCGTTTGTCCGAAGCCTTAGACAAGAAACATTACTCCATTTAGTCCAGCAAACAGCTAGGAAAAAAATTTAAAAAAATTAAGGGAGGGGGGGGGGGGCTCTAACACTACAATGGAGTAGCTTCCCAACCAGGAGTGGGGTGATAGTGCTCCTAGTCACTTCACTCTACATAAACTGGGTTCAGCCGTTATGGTATGCGCCACCAGGCCAGTTAACAACCTAACATTTGTTATTTTGATGTTCCTTTTCAGGTTGTGCAGATTGCAAGAAATTTGATCTACTTTGGTTTTTATGGCTTCAGCGAGTTACTGCGTTTGACGCAAACAGTGTTGTCAATAGTCGATTGTGAACAGCGAGCTCACGGTGGGGTCAGAACGTCTGGAAAACAAGAAGGTGAGAGGTCAAATTTCATGAGCACCGTTTCTGCCTTTCTGTAATGCCCCTTCACCCACTTTTCCGATTTTTATTTCGCTCAAGTTTCCTACATAACCCTTTCATATAAATGAGGTCTTATATGACTGTGACCTTACTCTGGGCTTGTCACCTTGTCGAAGTGGTAAAACTTGGCCATCATGGGCCTCAGTAAGGGTAAAAAGATGATAATAATAAAAATCAAATTTAACGTCATAGTGTGGGGAGTAGTCACCTAATCTTCCGAGCCAGGGGCTCATGTGTAACCACTTGACGTCCAGGTCGAATAGGAATTTGGAAATGTTGGTTTTTATGGAGGGGGGAAAACCGGAGTACCCGGAGAAAAACCCTCGGAGCAAGGACGAGAACCAGCAACAAACTCAACCCACATATGACACCGGGACCGGGAATCGAACGCGGGCCACATTGGTGGAAGGGGAGTGCTCTCACCACTGCGCCATCCCTGCTCCCGTCAGTTACTGGCAGATTCAACCAGATCATGTTAGTCGAGGGAGGGAGGCCTGACAAATGACAGTCCTCTGCCCTCCAGGTTGGGGGTTGGGAGTGGGGCCAATCACCACACCCTGCAAAAACCCCTCCCTATAACAGAAACCCCTGGGAAGCTTTATGTGTCACACGGCACGATGAAAACTGATGTTAATAACTTGAGACATGTGACAGGGGAAAGCCGTTTTTCCTTTCAAGGGTCAAAAGTTGTGGTTTGGTATTGCTGGAAGTGTTGAAATCTAAAATGACAAGCGATAGGGTTATCCAGCTATCTTTTAGGCTATTGCTGTTCTTTTTCATCTTGAAGACCGAATAAAAAAGAACTACACATCAGAAAGAACAGGTACTGCCTTCAAGAATGGAAATAAATTTGAGCCTCGCCTACAAAACCAAATTGTGGTAGTTTATCAGGCTCGTTAAAACATTTCCACTTTATCTAGGAGTGCCCCACCCTCCCCCCGATAGGAGAGAATGTACTTGGCTAAGTACATTTACCCTGATCAATCATATTTTTCAGCTGAAAGCGGAGGCGAGAAGATCAACGTAATGCGAAGTATTCACAACCTGGGCGCTATCATGACGCGCATGGCTTTAGGAGGGAGCCAGGATCCCTGGGGGCTCTCACAGCAACCTGAAGGAAGTCCCAAGCAGGAAACGGAAATCGATCATGTTGTTATGGAAACCAAGTTGAAGATCATCGAAATCCTGGAGTTCATTATGAATGTGCGACTTGATTACCGCATCTCGAGTCTGCTGACGATCTTCAAGAGAGATTTTGATGAAAGCAATGCTGGCTTGGCAGAAATGAATGGTGAAAATGGTATTGCTAACCTTGAACCTTAAAAGAAGTGTTTCATCAAACTCGTTCCCAGGATCCCTCCTCTTTCCTTCTTCTCTCCAAGGGGAGGAAGAAGAGAGACCCTAGGAACAAGATTGTGTTGTGAGTCGAGCCTCTTGCTGAAAGAGGAGGGGGAGGTGTAAGTGACGATTTTGGCCAAAAAAAAAACTTGCTCAAATATTTAAACATCGCACAGTTTTTGGAACCGGAGTGTTGCTGTTTTTCAATTTTTTTTTCTGAAGTCAAATTTCTATGGCGTATTTGCTGTGTTTTCTGCATATTTTTCAGTTAAATTTCTAAGAATTTTTTGAGGAGCAACTGCTCGTTCTTCCAGTACAAGAAAACAATGGTCACATGATTATTGGTTCAAGTGTTACGGCTGAGAAGGGCGCAAAGACCTGTACTACCACTAGACTGCGAAAATTCTGATTTGCCCCGACCAGCTGTATCTTTCTGAAATCTGGCAAGGGGCACTGGACAGGGACAGTTGGCATTGAGTGGTTATAGCGTCCTACCGGACCACATAGTAAGCCGGAGTCGACCAAGAGAGACTCTGGTTGGGAAATCAGCCTGAAGGAAGGGAAAAAAAAAAAGAAATTGGGCGAAAGTTTAGTTCATATGCAGACGCTGAGTAACTCTGAGCGTTTCTTCGAAACTTTTCCTCAAGTAGTCAATTTAATACATTCCTCTAAACTCTCTCAATGTCTGTTTTTTGGCGAACGTTTCGAACTCCATCATTGTGGGTAGTGTAACACTCCTCTTGCACCAACCCTGCCGTTGTGATAGTTGTGAGCTCCATATTTAGTTGAAATTCTAACACTGCTAACTTCACGACTCATACTGGCTACCAGAACAGTTTGTAAACCATACATGATGAATAACACAACTTAGATCTAAAATTGACGTTAAAAAGTTGTATTGTCAAAATTGACGATGTAAGTAAAAAAACATTCGCCTATTGTATAACACATCCAATACTTTAGTTCTTTCATTCGATAATGTTTCACATCTGTATTACAGGGTTTTTAAATTTTTGTCGCTAGCATTACAATACAATTGGACGTAAATTTGAAGCAGTTTCGGGCGATTGTGTGGTTGCTGCCCGAAATAACCACAGATCCGTGTTCGGTTTCATTTCAAACTATTTTTAATGCACAATTGAGAAACGTTATTGAAAAGGGCTACTGATTCATGTTTTATGGTCTTAAATCGTTAATTGCCTAATTTTTACACTTTATTTCAGGGACTAAACTCAGACAGCGCTGTAAAATTGATAAAGATGGTGTACCTCATTATCTGGGGCAACCTAACTGTATGTCATAAATATTGTTTAAAAAATAAATCGTGCTTAATCTTGACGTTTCTTGTTAAACTCCACATAAACTTTAAGTTCTCGTTAAAAGTATGTTAAGTTCACGCAGGACATTTTTATCGGTAAACTCTCGTTAAAAGTCACAAAAAATAAAGATTTGGAAAAGAAACAGAAAAAAGTAAAAATTGATATTTAAAACTGAAGAACTGAATAACTTAGCTTGCATTTAATACACTTCTAACGAGAAAATAAAAAATAAAGATTTGAAAATTAACAGAGAAAAGTGTAGAAATCGATATTTAAAACTGAAGAACTGAATAACTTCAAGTTTCAAGTAAACAATAATACTCTTAAATCGAGTGTTTAAACAGACCCCGAACAATTTCAAGTCAAGTCATTTTTATCTGCTTTATTGACTAATACTGCCAGCTAATATAACAGACGTTACAATTTCATGCTAATTTCATTTTGATGTAAAATCTGACATTTCTCGCTGATAACAGTAAAAAGCCTCATGTGACATGAGAAATGAAGTGAAAAGTTATCGTCTCTCACTGCACAAGTTATAGATTGTGTTTTTATTTTCAGGGATTGACCTGGAAAATATCAGTGCCCAAGCTGAGGCCATTTTCGGAGGCTCGATGTAAGTTTTTGATGCAACTTTTTGAGATCTCTTTTATGCCAACTGGCGGGGTCATAACGAGGTATATGGGATCAGGGATCAAAAGGGGTAGGTTCAGTGATCAGAAGGGTGGGATCTGGGAACACAGCCCATGAGATCGGGGATTAGGTTGTACCATATTTGTGGGATCAGGCACAAAAATCGGTCACGCTTTTGGAATCAAGGATCAGAAAATTTGCGTGCAAAAATGAGATAAGCAATGAAAAAACATACCTCGTTGCCACCCTGAACTGGCCTGTTAAAATGAAAGAACTGTGACAGGCGGAGTTGTCACGTTCGCGCTCGCGACTCCTGCTGTCATATGTCATGGTATTTAGATGTGATTGCTCAGTTGAAACCTAAGGTTTACGGTGTAAGCACTTAGAGTGTGGATGGCACCGTTTCAACTGCGCTTCAGCGATGAGGGCGACCTCACGTGGCATGGACAAGCGGTAAAAGTGTAAGCATTGCGGTGTACATGCTAAGTGGCTACATCGTAAAACAAAGGATAACAGACTTTTTTATTGCCTTAACGTTTAAGCTGTCTGAACGTATTCCAGTACATCTAACTGTAACTACAAAAAGGTTCCATTTTGTTTCAGGGGTCTAAAGGGAATTGACCTTGACCTTGATGGTCAGGGAGGCCGCACGTTTCTACGTGTGTTGTTGTACCTTTGCATGCATGACTATCCACCGCTGGTGACTGGTGCATTACAGCTGCTCTTCAGACACTTTAGTCAAAGACAAGAGGTGCTTCAAGCCTTTAAACAGGTCTGTAAATCTTAAGTGTTCCTTAGAATGGAGTGGAATCCATGGTTTATATGCATGGCTTCAGTGCTTGGTGCTCAGCAGTCAGTTGAAGTAGTGCTGTTGACGTTTATGAAATGGAGTCCGATTTAAGAAATAAACAAAAGCGAGATTGCACTTGGTGTTGATAGAGACCGTTTTGGTGTCCGTCTATTAATTTTATTGTCAACTTATTCTAATTTTAAAACTTCATTAAATCTTCATTATTTCTTAATTTTAGAAATTTAGCAACTTCCCACCCATTTTTCTTTTTTCTTCTCAAGAGCAATTTAAGCTCCCAAACATCACCAGAAAATTGACGAAACTTCACATAACATCGAACCACATGCTGGTGGAGGTATTTTTGGATTGGTGGAAATGCTGGCCAGATAATTCCATTAAACTTTTCTAAGAAAGAAGAAAAATTGTATGTGACTAGACCGCCTCATTCAGACACAAAAAGAAAACAACCAAAATCCCAGTTAAAAAAGGCTATTCCATCTGGAATGCCTCAGAAAAAAAAATTAGGGTAGATATTGTTCATAGCAAAAATAAATGATTAAAACAAAATAGGAAAAACATTTTTCGTTGAGAGAGGTAAAAAACAACAGACATGCACTTTGCCTTTTTTTTATGTGTTAAAATTCGCTTCATTTCCATAGTGCATTTCGTTTGTTGACGTTGAGTGTTTGTTCTCTTCACACAGGTTCAGCTGTTAGTCTCCAACAGTGATGTGGAGAATTACAAACAGATCAAGTCAGATTTAGACGAGTTGAGGCTTCTAGTGGAGAAATCCGAGCTATGGGTGTACAAAAGCAAGAAAGATCTTCCTACAGAAACAAGGGTTAGAAAGATTACTACAGGACTTGTGGGACTGCGGAAGGACGGAGGGAGCAGCAAAGTCGAGCCGGAGTCTCCCCGGAAAGACAGCCTGGAACAGGAGCCTATAACAGCGAATGCTTCACAGGATCCACACAGCAGTGATAGTGAGAGCGGAAGCTCCAAGGTGCGTTAGCGTCAAATGCCGTACTTCCACGGAGTGGAAGTTGAGCCTGCTTGCAGGCGGTTTGAGGGTATTTTTATCGCGGAGAACCCAGGAAAACGCGGAGTTCGCGATCGCCGGCGCCATCTTGGTCGCAAACGAAAATCGGATTGGGGGCCCACCCGCCTCTTCCTCGCTTTGTCACTCGCCCCAGACCGATTTTTCGCGCGCGTCCAAGATGGCGCCGGTGATCGCGACGTCCACGTTTTCCGGGATTTTTCCGCGATAAAAATACCCTCAAACCGCCTGTAAGCGTGCTGGAGTGGAACTCAGCATGCGTTTTTTATGTAGACCATTCTGGAATAAGAATACGTGGAATGGTAGTCTGAAATGTCAGTGGTCTTGTCCTACTAGACCACAGTGAGCGCGGGTTAGGGGGAAAAGACGGCTGACATTTCATACTATTAGAATGGCTGTTTGCGTGTTGCCGCCTAAAGCCAACAAAATACACTCGTTTCGTACCTTTATATCCATATAATTTACAAATTTTACATTAGTCCAGTTTCGAGTTGGTAGGTACTTCGTATGTGTACACTATAATGCCCCGGTACACTACAATGTATCATATATGAACTGCCTACCTTCGAGTTCACAAAGGCCGCTGGATAAAAAAATGAAGACGCATTTTTACAGGGTTAGTCTAAATCTGCAGTAAAATTTGCACAAATGCCTGCCGGAGAGTGCTGAATTCTGAAATAAAACAATAGACAGAGTTGTGGACAGTTCATCTTCTTGCTGGTATTTGTGAACATTTTACGTCAGATTGAGACTAACCCTACCAAAAATGCGTCTTTTGTGTTTTTATCCATCGGTAGTGGTGAACTGGACTATTAATAATTTGAGTAGCTTGGTATTTTCAAACGAAATACTGATTTCAATTTTGAAATCAGCTCTTAAGATTCGGGACCAAAGAAACCACTAGTTTTGTTCTCTATACTCACTGTTCGTCTTTTTCACTTTTCGCTTTTCAGCCTGAGCGCCAAAGGATGGTTAGTGATGGATCCATTGAGTTCGAGGTTGAACACTCGGACACCATGTCACTGAAAAACTACAAGAAAACAGAAACGGTAAGACACCGGAGACAAGTTTTCTTCTTCTTTTCTTAACATGTTATCACTTTTCTCTACTTCATACTTGAGTTACCGGGAGAGTTCGAGCTGTCCAAATGCAGCACTCTCTCGGGCAGCCTTTTCCACTTTGGTGTATGATTGGGAACCTGATAAATGGAGTAGGGATCGGCAATGCTCTTGGTAACGTTAAGGAACCAGGGGCCCATTTCTTGAAACTCCCGATAACTTTCCAGGCCCGAAAACTATTTTAGGTGCACAGTATTCTCCAATAGCTATAAAATTTTTATTTCAATTGAATGCTAAATTTTAATCTTTGTAATTTCGTGAATCATATTGCTAAGTTTGCGCCAATAATTACCATTAGCTGATAAATAAATGAGCTCAAAAAAATACTTACCAGGCCCAGAAAGTTATCGGGAGTTTCGAGAAACGGGCCCCAGGGTAGATTGGTGACTGTGTAGGCCACTTTTTCTGTGAAAATAAGTTGATCTTTCGCATTATTTGACTTTCAAGTGCCACTATTTTATTTGAATCATTTTGTTGCTTTTCTATTCACAGATTCTTGAAAGACTAAGCAGTCTCTGTGTAACACATGGCCCCAGCGGTACAAAGAACCGTAAACATGAGCAGAGATTACTTCGAAACATGGGCGCTCACACAGTGGTTTTGGAACTGTTGCAGATACCCTACGATAAGGTAAACAACAGGCACGGCATGAGGGGTTCTTTCCAGCGATCAAAAAATCCACCAGCAAGTGTTTGCTAGTAACTGCAACAATTATAAGTAAGGAAGAGATTCTTTGTTGTCAAAAGTCATGCAGAATCTTTTTTTTTTTTTTTTCATATTTAGACCAGTTTCTAGTAATTCGAGTTGAACCAGACATCCAAAACTTTCTAGTTGCTGAGAATTTAATAATCTTGCTTGCAGCTTTAGAAAATTAAGAAAACAAAAGCAAGAGAATTCTTGCTTAAAAGTACAGTAGTTAGTTTTAGATGGATCTTATTTTCATGTGGCTGATTTATTACCTATCATTTGTGTATTAAGTCTCTTCGTTTCTTTTTTTCTGCGTATTTAGCTTTGCGCAAAAAAACCCTCTTCTAGTGGATTAAAAAGTTAAGTTCGAACCCTGCTTCTTGGTCAAATCTCCCTAGTAGCCTCCCTTGTTGAAATTAAATTGGCTTGTCTTTTTTTCCTTTCTTTATAGATCGAGGATTTAAGAATGGAGGAGATTATGGCGCAAGCTCACGAGTTCTTACGGAACTTCTGTCTTAGCAATCCCCAGAACCAGGCCCTGCTCCACAAGCATCTGGACTTGTTCCTTACTCCGGGGGTAAGTTTATAAGCTCCTCGTTCATTACTCATGGGATAAACTTTTAACCCTTTGCATACCAACTACGCATATATGCGTAGTTATATACAGGACCCCTTCCGGCGGCCCTGGAAGAAAGATCTTAGGGCTTGGGTACTACTATCACATTTAATTGTAATTTACAAGAAGTAGTTTCTTAGTTTTATCAACATTTGCTCTATTTGCCTTGTATTTGGACGAGTTTTGAGAGGTTTTTTCGGCTGTAATGATTGTTGACGTGGCGATTTAAAAATGGCAGCTCTAACAGATGCTTCTTCGTGAGATTTTCACTCTGGAAACGATCAAAACGATGTAAAACTTTGCTTTGTTGAAGATGATGACTTGTTGGCGAAGGTGACTTGTAATGCCATTGAGTATTCAATCTCGTCGAGGCTGTGAAGAGTAGCTTTTCTTTGATGTATCAGAATCCAGTCAAAAGGATTCAAATTAAGAGTCAAATGATGAGGAAAAAGCTGTGGAAATTGTTTTTGTGGACTTAGAATGGCCCAGAGAAGTCAAACACAACGTGGACACCGATTTAAGTGAACCTTACCGAAGAAATGTCAACAATAGAGAGCTAAATCATGTTTGGATTTCTTCACACTAATTATTATGCAAGAGGTGTGGTAGTTCGTTTCTCCTAAAAAAAAAAGATTGATTTCTGTATTATTGTTTAATTTCCCTTCAAAGATTAATTGGAAATGTTTTGTATTTGTAGTAAGAAGCCAAAAGAATATTTTTTTTCTTGTTCAGAGCTTGCAGTAGTGTAGTGTTAAAAAAGTTTCTTTAAACATTTGCATAATTATGCTAATTATGCTGCTCGAGACGTCATAATTTTGATATATCCTATAATTTCTCTATTCGATATGAAAGTATATTTTATATACTTTCTAAATATGTATGGGTCTGTGGGGTTTTGTTGTTAATAATGAGCATGACAAACATCTGTGTTGACATTCTCATTTTTGTAAGAAATAAATACCACCCCCTTGGTATGCACCTAATCCCCAGGGGCAAGTGCACTGCTAGATTTCACTAGTCAGGGTTAAGTCTTGAAACCCTTGTTCCTAATCCCAGGGGTACGTTTATTTTGTTTCATGTCTCAGAAGTTAGTTTGCAGACCACTTGTTCCTTTCCCCAGGGGTAAGTTTATAAACGGTTGGTTAATTCAAAAACCCTTGTTCCTTAGCCATGTTTAACTCAATACGTGTCCGCCTAATTCCCCACTTTGGGAGTCTCATGGAGGTTCCTCGTCCCGTTTTAATTACCCATCAAGTAGCTGTATTCATTATCATAGTTCGCGTACAGCGCTTAAGTGATTGTAGCACTGTAGCAGTAACTTTATCATAAACTCTGGTGAAGGAACACATGTGCATACTTCACGGACTCACGTACACGTATTGCAAACGCCCTGAATTGGAGCATAACTTACATGCTTTGTCATCACTTTTTTGTCTTTTATTTTACAGCTGAAGGAAGCTCACACGCTAAGATACATTTTCATGGAGAACTCAGCCCTGTGTTATGAGGTCACCGAGAAAGTTGTTCAACACATCGTGCACTGTGTTGAGACACAAGGCCGCCATGTTGAATACCTGAAAGCTTTGCAGACCCTGGTGAAGGCAGAAGGACAGTCCATTAGAAAAACACAAGACATGGTCATGGCAGAGGTACAGTGTTAAATTCATTGCAAATTGCATGAATGGTGACTTTAAATAATCGTGAAAAAATGAAAAATGTTGAAGAGTTGTATAAAACTGAAAATAGAAACATAGGATGCCGAGTTCAGGTTATCGCAAAAAGGGTCTCAACAGATTGTCTGTGTAGGATTGTAGCTGTCTTAACTGTTTTACTCGTTATCTATTCAGATGGTGGCTGTGGGAAGAAGGATTGTAATTTTACAGGATTGTAGTTCTTTTAGCTGCTTTACGCATACAAATTTTCTTAATTGGTGAGTGTGGGTGAAAGAAGGAATGAAATTCTACAGGATTGTAATTCTTGTGACTGCTTTACTTATTCTCCTCTCAGTTGGTGAATGTGCGTGAAGAAGGATTGCAACTCTACACGACTGTAATTCTTTTAACTGCTTTCACTTGGTAAATGTGGGTGAAGAAGAACTGTGTTTTTAATGATTGATTGATCTCTTTTAACTTCTCTGCTCATTCTTTCCTCAGTTAGTGAATGTAGGAGAAGAAGTGCTGGTATTCTACAGTGATCCACAGTCCTTCAACTCACTTGTGGATATGATGCAATCTGAACGAGAGAGACTGGATCAATCAGGGCCTCTTCTATATCATATTAACCTGGTAGAACTGCTGGCCTGTTGTACCGAGGGCAAGAATGTGTACACGGAAATCAAGTGTCACAGTTTACTGCCATTAGACGACATCGTGCGAGTTGTCACGCATCCGGATTGTATTCCTGAGGTGAGAAGGAGGTGTGATTAGGCACATAAGAGCCCAGCTTAGTTAGAAGGCAGGTCTTATTTCGCTTCTGTTGAAAAACGGTCAAATTTTTGGCAGCTAGGAAAGAGTTTATTGTGCATTTTATAGAGAACAGAACTTTCACAGCTGTGTTTGTCAGAGACTTTGAAATCTACTATATCTCTAGAATTCGTTGGTTTCCAAATTCTGCCACCCATTTTCTCTTTTCTCTGCATGATCGTCCCTACACTGATCAGTGCAGAAAGGTGTTATTTGTCTATTAGCGGTTGCTCGTCTCTCACAAAAATACTCATTGTTCAGTTTGGTTATAAGATGCATAGATGTTTAAAGAAGTGATAGAGCAATCAGTGCTATTCTTCCAGTTTTGTTAGGGAATAAATAATCGATTCGACTTGCCATTGTAAGATGCAGAAGAATGCAAACACCTTTGCTATGTTTTGTTTCACGAGAAAAGAAAAGAGAAACATTTTACTTCCCCATTCGCTTTTCCAAATAATTTGATTTCCCTTCTTAACAGAGTTTTTAATAAGAGGTGATGGCCAGTGAAATGTACCTGCTAAGAGCTGAACAGCAGTAGCCAGCTAGAGTGGGAACCTTCTTACGGTCACCATAAGAGCACCTCGTTATTACGTCGAATAATTTTGGCCCAAGCAAAAACTCATGCAGTTTTTTCCTTCTGTAAAAATCCCTTTAATCCAGCTAGCTCGTTAATGTGGTCAGATTTCTGTGGCCTATCGGTGGCCGGTTTCACGGGTTCGCAATTTTTGCCATCTACTGCAAAGTGTAAAAATCTTGTTAAAACCCTGTATTCTTGTTCATAAGAAGCTTAGAAAAACAAATGTCTGTTCCGGTTGTCTTAGGTAAAGAACGCGTACATCAACTTTCTGAATCACTGCTATGTTGACACCGAGGTCGAGATGAAGGAGATTTACACCAGCAATCACATCTGGACTTTGTTTGAGGACTTCTTAGTTGATATGGCCCGGGTAAGATATATGTAATTTGCCATAGATTTTTGGTCTGTAGTTTGCATTCTTCAGGCCTCATTCCTTCCATTCTCCAAGCAGGGGCACAGGTGACGTCTTTGTTTTGTCCCTTTCCCGGCCGCATCTCCGCTCCATTCGATGGCAATATCAAAGAAGCCTCAGCGGAGTAGAGATGTCTTACCTTAAAGCACAGTTGATATTTTTCAGGTCTGTAACAATACTTTGGATCGAAATCATGCTGATGTCATGTTGGAAAAGTACGCCACCGAGACTATCATGAATTTGTTGACCTTCTTTTTCAACTCGCCTTTCTCCGACTCCAGCACCACCATAAAGGTACTTGTAAATCGTTTCATGGTTATGTTGAAAAGTAAAAACCATTTTCCGCGTTTCTTTGGAGTTTCTACAACAGATTCGAGTTCTACAAAACTTCTTCAAGTTTTTCGATGAATTCTGGTTGGTTAGTCAAAACATGGTCACACCGAAAAAATTATCTGATTTTTGTGTCTGTTGTTCTTGTCTAGTCACGTCAACCCGTCTTTGTTCGGCTTCTTCGCGGAGCTTTCCGCCTTTCCCAGTCTTCGTGGATGTCAGGCTCGCAAAAATACCATGTGGAGACTTGTATCAAGACGCTCTCCGACGTGGGTGAGTGGAAAACCTGTCATAACGGGACTCGATATACCGTATTTTGTGCAGATTAGAGGGGGGGGCGGGGGGGGTAGGTAGATTAAAGTTAGTAGTTGAACACCATTTATCATGGGGAAATTAATTTGTCAGCGTTGTTGTTGTTGTTTTTTTTTTTGTTTTTTGTTTTTGCCATTTTTGTAAATATATCTTATTAGATGTTTCGGTGTGAAGTATCGCCGTTTTTTTTACGAGTTGTGCTGTACTTTAATTATTATCCAACTGTATACGTTATTGTACAGAAAGCGCACGAAACGAGTACCATTGGTTATTGTACAGTACCGTGCGCGCGCTCATCCTGTTACACTTGTAGTTTTCTTTCAAGTTACTGAAAAGGTTGACAAAGGTTAAGTTGGATGATAAATCTCTTATTAGATGTTTCGATGTGAAGTATCACCGTATATTTTTACTCGTTGTTTGTATTTTTGACTCGCCCTGCGGGCTCGCATAAGTAGCCGTTGATAAACAGATGTTTATTCAGATGCAAATCTTAAAATTATTTTATTTCGACTCACTAGCCAATTAGCAGCTGCGAGGACATTGCCGATTTCTCCTTACATTATCAATACATTGAAATCATCAACCAGACGATACTGTTTTTGATGTACTCCAAATCTAATGATCAAAGACTAATTTCTCCTTAAAATACCAGTTCATTGTATTTCATTGCAGTTCGGGCGCCCTTCACAAAGAGTGTTTCGTACCTGCCACTTGCACGGAAATGACCTCAGTAAGACAAATAAAAATGCGACAAAATATTAGTTTTTGAGCAAAAAACTAGAGTGGTTACGTTAACACCGACGTAACGTTTTAACAGCCGCACAGATTATCGGTGCGTTTGAGGTATGACAGACAAAAAATCAAAATGAAATACAAAAGCTAGTGATATTTTAATATGCCTGAAAAGAGAAAGCAAGTCCGCATGCAATTCTGTTTTGGCTGTTCCAGTTTTCTCGGTGCAGATCTTTTAATCAGCATAATACATAGATTGGACTCTATATTTTTTTTTTTGACTGCAAAACGTTATTTCTCTTTACTAAACAGGAAATATGTTTCCGTGCGTAACTTTCTTATTTTTTCTAAATTGTTTTCTTTTTAGATATTTTGTGTAATCACTCCCCTGTTGCCTGCGCTTTACAGTGGTTTTTGTTTCGGCGAGTGAAAGGTCAATCCGAGAATTGGTGTAATGTTTTAATTTATGTTTGTAAGTAAAAGACTTCACACGCCTCCCTGATAAAAGTTTATTGGATATTATTAGCATGTCCCGATGGTAAAAGAAAAAAGTAAAATATTCCTTCAAACACCATTCGTAGTGAGAAAAATTGATTGCACGGCGCAAACCTGATCCTCACAGAAGTATATCAGAAATGACTTTTGGGGAGGCGTTCAACAAAACGGATTAAGTTCGAAGAAAACAAGGATTTAAAATTGGCTAACCAAACTAATCACTTCAATTCGGTGATAAATGTCATATGGCATGCATTAGTAACATGGAAACGGTCATCAAATTACTGACGAAAACGGGCAATATGGTCGGAAAATAGTTTTGTGACGTTTAGGAAATTTGAAGACGGATAGTTGTACTTACAGCTAAAAAGAACAAGTTTTTTCCCGGAACGGGACAGGTGAAAAAGGGTGACCAACGGTTCGTGTTTGATCCGGGGGAGGGAGGGAGGGGGCAGAAGGGGGGAGGGGTCGATTGATTGATTGATTGATTGATTGATTGACTGATTGATTGATTGATTGATTGATTGATTCATTGATTGATTCATTGATTGATTCATTGATTGATTCATTGATTGATCGATCGACCGATCGATCGATTGATTCAATCGATTGATTGATTGATTCGATCGATTGATTCATTCGATTCGATTCGATTGAATCAATCAATTCATTGAATTTATCCAATCGATTTGATTCGACTCGATTCGATTCGATTCAATCGATTCAATTCAATCGATCGATTGAATCAGTCGATCGATCGATCGCTCGATTGATTGATTGATTATTTTTTTGATGTGTTTAGACAAAAATCTTTAAAACTTTCGGGGGAGAGCTGAAGGGGAGCTGGAGCTGAGGTGGGGATAGGAGCGTAGAAAAGAGTAGACTGCAAACAATCGCTTTTTCTCTTAAAACTCGGAAAAGGACAACTCACGGATACTCGCGAGACACGGTGGGCTAAAAGCGAGGGAGTTTCCTTTAGGCCTCCTCGTCACTTTTTTTCTTTCCTTGTTCTTTAATTGTTATCTTTGTATTGTTGTCTGTGGTGTGGCAAAATAAAATAAAATAAATAAAAAATAAACGTCGTAACAATTTACGCAAAAGCACGGATTGTTTTGCAGTTTAGGGAAAGGACGTTTCAAACCTTACCTTCTCCAACGATTCCGGCCCCGTTTCATATGAAGCAAATTGAAATCTCCCGATTTCTCCGGAGAGGCAAACGCGTACAACAAACAGAAACAATTTGGTGCTATAATTCACGTAGAAAATGGTTGAAAACCAATTCTTATTTCTTGGCAGGTGCATAAATTTCACCTGAAGAACCCAATTCCAATTTTGTGGCAAAAAGAAAGACAAACGTCAATTTTCAGGTTCTACCCCATTTCGTAAGTGAGGTAGTAATTCCTGACCCACTCTTATATGATTTGGCTTTTTCTTGGAAAGGTCAATGCTTCAATTTCCATCTTGTCTGGTAATTAAAAGGCCTTGATCCTAGTCATATAACACAACAACAAAGTTCACGCGATGTCACCACGGACTTTTAATAACGATACTCCTTGATCAACGAATTCTACATTTAGTATAATCTGGCAAAAAAAAACTGACGTACTTAACGAACCGTTTTGACCAAAGCTTTGCTCTATGATTAAAACATGTTAACGTACAACGTGAGTGAGTCTACAATCTTTTAACTTCCACAAAGTTACTAAAAGTTATCTTTTTATCATTTACTGAACACAAAGTTCAACGTGTCGAATTGGACGTGATGACTTACACTTCTACAAATTGAACATCTTGCGCAGCTCCTTTCTTATATCCCTCTTGATAAAGGTGTACACAATCGGATTCACTGCTGAGTTGGCGATCAGAGTGAGGTAGACCATCTTCCTCAGGACACCAGCAAAAGGACACATCTTGCTCAGCAAACAAACGCACCGGTAGTTTCCTCCCAGGTAAGTGATGTTGAAAGCCGTGATGATCAGGAGCATCATGATGGTTGTACTTTTCTTATCTGTACTCTGCGGTGCTGGAGAGGCGGGGATGTTCACTTCTTCAGCGGCGTGGTTGAAACGAACCTGGGCGACCAAATTCCTCATCTCGCGGGCACGTTTGCGAGCCAACTGAAGCAGATGGCATGTTACGGCGACAAAGGCTAGCAACGGGAAAACCTGGAAGATGACCACACGGGAAATCTCGACGACCATGGTGTACGATGGGTTTTCTTGATAGGTAAAGATGGCGGGAAGAAAGAAGAGAAGGAATGGCGCGACCCATGCTGTGGCGATAAGGTTCCAGATAGCTTCTCTTTTCATCAAGGCCATGTACCTCAGAGGACGTGTAATGGCGATGTAGCGATCCACTGTCATGGCGAAGAGATTGGTGTTTGAGCAGTACATCAACGTAAAGCTGATTTTGAAGAAGGCGCCAGCGTGGGTTGTATCGATCGTGAAGAGGAAATTGGCTCCAAACAGCGGTGGGAAAAACGCCAGAGCGGCACACAAGTCGGCCACTGCCACGGAGAGGACAAACCAGTTGGCATTGGTCTGCAGGCGAGTGGTAGTGGTGATGAGATAAATGACAACACCATTGCCAGCCACCGCTAAAGCAACGATGAACCAGCCACAGATCCAGAACCACATGGGGACGCCAACTACAAAAACATAAGCATTCTTGAGAAAAAATTGTACATATCAGAATTGTTTTCATTTTCGTTTCGTTGTTTAACCTGCAAAACGTTTATCAGCTAGTTTTGCAGAAATGAGAATGGTAGACTGAATTCAACTACGTAAAGTGACTTACCGTCGTTTCCCTGCTTGAATGACCTCTTGCATTGAAGGCGCTGTATATCGTGCAGTCACAACTGATTTCTTGCACTAGAAAACCTGCTCCATTTTACGCATTTCGGGCGCTCTTCACAAAGAGTGTTTCACACCTGCCACTTGCACGAAAGTTACCGTACAAATAAACATGCCACAAAATAACAATTTTTGAGCAAGAACTAGAGTGTTTACGTTAATACCGACGCGATAATTTTAACAAGAGCCGAACAGATTATCGGTGCGTTTGAGGTATGGCAGACAAGAAATCAAAATGAAGTACAAAATCTGGTGACATTATAATATGCCTGAAAGGAGAAACCAAGTCCACATGCAATTCTGTTTTGGTTGTTCCAAATTTCTCGGTGTCGTTCTTTTAATCAGCGTAATACATAGATTGGACTCTGTTTTCTTAGATGACTGCAAAACGGCATTTCTCCTTGCTAAGCAGAAAGTATGTTTCCGTGCATAATTTTCATATTTTTTCCTTTGTTATATGTTAAATAATTTCAATTTGTTTAGGCGAATGAAAGGTCAATCTGAGAATTCGCAAAATTTTTTAATTTGTGCTTTTAGTAAAAGAGGTCACACGCCTCCAAGATAAAAGTTTATTGAGTATTATTGGCATGTCCCAATGGTAAAAAAAGTAAAATATTTCTTCAGGCACTATCTAACGAGAAAAATTGACTGCATGGCGCAAACCTGATCCTCACAGAAGTATATATCAGAAATGACTTGTTTGTGAGGATTCAAGAAAACGAATGAAGTTCAAAGACAACAAGGATTTAAAATTGGCTGGCCAAGCTAAATAATTACATTAATTCAGCAATAAATGTCACATGGCCATGCATTAGTAACACATGGAATCGATCCCCAGTAACGAAAACCGAAAAGAAGGTTAGAAAATGATGTTGAGACGTTTAGGGAAATTGAAGATAGCTAGCTGAACAGTTTCCTGAAATGGGGCAGCTAAAAAGGATAACCAACAGCTACCCTGCAATGCAGGCGTTTTCTGGAGACGCGCGAGTTAGCCGCCATGTTGGGTTTGCAAAATCTCGGGGTCGGTTACTCTTTCTACTCTCCCCAGTCTTCCTCTGCTTCTAAAATCCAAGATGGCGGCCATAGCGTTCCCTCGCCCAAAAAAAACGCCTGCATTGCGGGCTAACCAACAGCCTAACCAATGATGATGATGATGATGATGATGATGATGATGATGATGATGATGATCATCCGATCATCATCATCATCATCATCATCATCATGAAATCTGAAGAAAAAAGGTTGGCGACGAATTAAACTGCAACTCAAATAAGCTGCATGTAAACTCATAAATGAGCTCGTTGTTTGTATTTTGACTCGCCCTGCGGGCTCGTCAACTTACAGCACAACTCGTAAAAATATACGGCGATACTTCACACCGAAACGCCTAACAAGATATATATACTTGACGGGAATCCAGTACGTGATCTGGCATGTTCTATTCTACCGGAATTTACTGGGTATGCCTGGAACCGATCTGAGGCAAAATTAGTACAAAACCTGTATCTCGCTGGGATATTCTTATGACATTCCTAGCTACTTTTAAGACTTCCTTGTTTATTCGGGAAAATTTGCGGTTGACAAATCAAAGTATTCTTTTAGATATAGTGTAACTTGAAAATTGAGGATTCTCTTTGTAATTGTGAACAACCTGTGTTTCTTCTTTACAGCGCGGAATCGTGGGATTGCAATCCCAGCAGACCTTGAGAGCCAGATTCAAGCGTTGTTCACTCGGTCCCAGTTGGTTATGAAGCACACTCGGCAATGGCTCAGTCACGGCAAAGTCCGCAGGGACTCCATGATGAACCTCTCCAGGGACTATAGGAGCATTATTGAGGGACTGCAGGTGAGACCCATCACACGTGTCATGAGTGGAATCCACAGAAACATGGGCGCTAAACCTCAGACTCAAAAAATAGGAAAGTAGCTCTCAATGGCTTTCATTTGAATGGTCACACTTTAGGATTTCATCCACAGACTTTAAAGTTAGAACCACCTTGTTCAGCATAATAAACAGTACCACAGGGAAGTACTGCTCAAAAGCTTTCATTTCAATGGTCACACTTCAAAAGACTCAAAAGTTAGAACCATCTAAAGTTGTTTCTTGGTATAGCCGTGTTCAACTCTTCGGTCACGCTTGTGTAGATAGCCAGTTGGTTTGCCTCCTGCCAGTTGGGATTTTTAACCTCTTATGTTTTATTCTTGTAGTAATTGTTTCTGATTACCTGAGTGGAGTTCCTGTAAACTAGCTTGAAGTAGCTAAGTGCACATCCACTATGAACATAGCATTTACACTATCACATTTTTCTTGCCTTGTAAAGCACAATAAACAGCACCACAGGAAAGTACTGCTCAGAAGCTTTTATTTGAATGGTCACACTAGAGGATTTCATCAACAGACTCAAAAGATAGAACCACCTTGTACAGCGTAATTAATAGCACCACAGTAAAGTACTGCTCAATAGCTTTCATTTGAATGGTCACACTTTAGGATTTTATCCACAGACTCAAAAGTTAGCACCATCTTGTACAGCATTATAAACAGCACCACAGGAAAGTACTGCTCAGTAGCTTTCATTTGAATGGTCACACTTTAGGATCTCATCCATAGATTCAAAGTTTGAACCATCTTGTACAGCTTTATAAACGGCGCCACAGGAAAGTACTGCTCAATAGCTTTTATTTGAATGGTCACACTTAAGGATTTTATCCACAGACTCAAAAGTTAGAACCACCTTGTACAGCGTAATAAACAGCACCACAAGAAAGTACTGCTCAGTAACTTTCATTTGAAATGTATTAATGTTTTTTTGTTTCTTTGTTTTTTATTTTATTTTTTTTTATTCTTTTTGCTTCCTTTCATTTCGCTTCTTGTGCTGATTAGCTAATTAGTGTTTTTTTTTACTGTTAAATAAAGCATTGTTAAAAAAGTAGTGTATTGTAAATAATTTCTTGTAAGGGATTTATTGTAAGTAAACGTGTATTGAAAGTAAGAGTAAGTTATTGTAAGTAATGTATTGTGAGTACTGTGACGTGTATTGTAAGTTACTGCAAGTAATGTATTGTAAGTACTGTAACGCGTATTGTAAGTTAAGTGAATGGTCACACTTCAGGGTTTCATCCACAGTCTCAAAGTTAGAAACACCTTGTTGGCATAGTAAAAAGCATGCTCTATAGCTTTTCTTTTAATACTCCACTTTAGGAGTTATCCACATACGCAAACGTTTGAGCCACAATACAGGGATCAAGATTTGTTGCGACGAAAGAGAGGTTTAAAGTGATAATTTGTTATTTCAAATCGCAGGATATCGTTTCTCTGTTGGAAGACCAGCTTCGCCCTCTCGTCCAATCAGAATTCTCAGTGTTAGGTGACGTTCTCTATCGACCAGAGTTCATGTTTCCTCGGCAGTCTGAGGCCTGGCACAAGTCAAAGTCTGGGGGATTCGTCTCCAGGTACAGGTCCCAAACTCAGAATGTCAGTTCTTCTGGCTATGTGTCATGTCTTACATTTCATCTTAGTGTAGAGAAATAAGTCGCATCTCCAAGTAGTTTACTGTCACACTTAATGGTTGTCAATATTGTAAGAAAAAAAATTGATTTTGTCCTTTTTGGCTGTGAAACATCGACTAGTTTTTTGTGTGGTTCATTCGATGAAGTAAGCTTCCTCTCAATAAAAAGGCCATAAAGTGGCTTCCGTGGCTTCCTCTCGATGAATACCACAGAGCTGGCACATGTTAAAGGGGCAGTATCACGAGGATTTTGCTCGCGTTTGACCCCACTGAAAAGCCAATAATCACATTAACATATATAAAAGCCTAAAAATATTGGTCATTTTCTTGTTCAGACACCATACTAACTCAGTGAAGCTATTACTAAGTGTCTTTGGCCACGGATGGCCAAGATGGAAGTGGATTACAACTTGAAAACGTCTGGCGAACGTTTTCAAATTCTGTGCTTGTATCTTGGAAAAATCATTGAAAACTTATCATGGTTTGTTCTCCTTGCACAAACTCACTTGATATTTTCCTCTTGATGTTCCAGGAGCATTTTGTGTGTGAGTGAAGGCATTTAATCTCAATTTCAGCGAAGTTTTGACGAAACGCGAGGAAAATCCCCGTGACACTGCCCCTTTAATGTTTTGTTAATCACGTCAGCTGAGTTAAACTGTGTAAAATGTTTGAAGGACTCTACAAAGACGCCATCACACTTCAGACTTAAGTTTTCATCCTTGTGTTGTCAAATACAGTTTGATGTGTGTACTTGTCGCAAAAACAGCTTTAAAAAACATGTTGGCAAACTGTTCTTGCGACGTTCGTACACGTCATTTTGTATTTGTCAACAGGAGTCGGCAATAATTTTTTAAGTCTGTATCGTGAAACACCATTTAAAAACTGTGGCGAGATTAAAGTTCGCAGCGCTCACGGTCCGTCTTTGATGGTGGAAGGGCTTGAATATGATGGAGAACATTTATTTTTGTTGTTTTGATTTCTGTTTGTTTGTTTTTTGCGTTCTTTCGTATCACATGAGTTTATATTTACTGCGACTGTATCTCTAGTTGTTCTCTTGGCTTTTGTAAGGCAATATTTAAAATAGCGTTGGATGATGCTGAAAGGTTGTGTTGTAAGAGGGGTTTGTCTCAAATGACAGAGAAATAAGAAACAATAATACTTGTTAAAAGAGTCGTTGTCTTTACCAGTAAAAAAAATCGGTACTGAGAAAGAAAAGAAAACAAAGAGGAGGTTTTGGTCAGGCTTGAAGTGGCCACCTTTTGCATGTAAAACAGACGTGATAACCACTAGACTTCGAATACATATTAAAAGGTTATGCTGGTTAGAAAATAGAGCTATTTAGTTTTGAGGTTAAGAATGAAAATTCTCTTTCACCATTTAGGCTGATAACTCACGCTAAGCAACTGCTGCAGGACAAAGAAGAGTCCCTGTGTGTGCGAGTGCTTCAGACAATCAAGGGAATGATGGCACGGGATATCGACTTTGGTGACAAGGTAGAGTTGTGGGAGGGGGACAGGGGAGGGGGAGGCGGGAGACCGGTAGAAAAGGGGGGTGGGAGGTATATGGGAGGCGGGAGAAGAAGGGGCGAGAAGCGGGATTCCAAAGACAGTGAGAAGCGGGAGAAAAAGGGGAAAATTACGCAACATTGTGCAATATTTCGCAATCGAAAAATGCAGGGAGGCGGTAGCCAACAAACAGCAGGGCGGGAACCGGGATTAAAGGGTACGGGAAGCGGGAGGTTTAAATCCCCCCCTCCCCCCCTAGAGTTGTGCATTGCTGAGATTTTTTAATAACATGCGATCTCTGATGTTCAAAGTACAACTAGTGATCTTCTTTTACTGGTACTGCCGTCAACCATTATAAGAAGCTCAAAGGAAACCCGCGATATACAAGTAGAAACGAACAACATTGGATCAAACGAGCTTGAATCTCCCATGAATTTTTTGAATGGATTCTGTTGTTTCCTGAGGAGTGTATTCTTACTTCGTTAAAACCTGGAAAATCCAATTTCTCCAAAAGAAAACCCTGTGAAACTTGTAGCTATCCAAAACTACCTAACGTTTAAAATTTCAAAGTGCTGCATAAAGATTAAAATTTCTCAATTGCCTGTTGAAAGAATTTGTGTCAACATGTTGCATGCACCTGCACTATAATGACACGTTTGTGAAGCTGAGTAGAGTAGCGTTCTATTTCGTGTAAGTTTAGAAGGAGTTTTACTCCATTTGCCACCCTTTTAAAAATTATGTGGGTAACAGCATAGTTGATTATATTGATCAAAAATTTGTCTGATGTCACAAAAAATTAGTCCGACAATCAGTTGTTCGTCCAAATAAAACATCTAAAATATTGGGTTGCACTGCGACTTTATTGCAGGGTGAAGCGTTACGTTTGTCGCTGTTGAGTCGTTACTTTGGTACAAATTATTACACTGTGATCACAAGAGAAAGCAACAGCAAAACCTCCGCAGAAGGTACAAGCAAAAAGAGCGCGAGTCAGCTGGTCAACTCGGGGCCCGGGGCTGACATGTTGTCGCGCGCGGGTGTCACGCTGTGTGAGATGCAAGCTCGATTGGACAAGTGTGGAGCCTCGGACCTGATCATCGACCTCATCATGGTGCATCCGAACCACAGAGTGTTTCTTGAGATTCTAGAGTTTTCTATCGCTCTGTTGGAAGGAGGAAATAGCTCGATTCAGGTAAACTTTCATGCAAATCGCTCGCATGTATGAGTTATTCAAATGTCGGGTGTAAAGATCTCGATTCTAGGATCCAGGAGTGGATTTTTGCGTTTCATTTTCTTACTGAAATTCAAAGACGGATTATGAATTCATTTAGATGAACTCTAAATGTAGATTTTTTGGCTTTATGATCTGAGGGCTCTGGGGGGAGTGATTCGAAAAAATAGTGTTTCTGTCAAATCCTCTTCCATGCAGATTTACTCGTTCCACCATTTTGTTTCTTGAACGATGTTTTTCTGTTATGAAAAGGAAAATTCAGTTGAGATTCATTGCCTTGTATTTGAAAAACGTTATCTCTAAAAAGGAAGACATTATTACTAACATTGGTAATATTTAAAAGATGAAAATGATATAACCTACACTTTAAAACAGCTCTTTTGAGGTGTTGTGGCCAAGAAAAAAGGTAACCCAGCCATTCAACTAAGAACTTAATAGTTATGTCAGGAAAGAAAATGTCAAGGAAATAGAGTAGCTCTCCACCAGTCTCTCTCGAACTTAGGAGGTCATCCGTTCGACTTTCGTTGGGGGTTAAGTACAGTCTATTTGTTGGTATTCCAACTGTTCTTACTGTTCTTAATGTTTTTGCAGAAATCATTTCTTCAGCGATTTGTGAACGGTAAATGCGAAGAATTCTTCAGATACATATTTGACAAAATGACGGACGCTGAGGCTGAAATTCGCGCCACAATCACAGTTCAGACCACAGAGTCAACTGCGGCAAAGAAAAGCGAAAAAGATGCATCGCATTGCAGAGCCGCTGATGGGCGACGAGGGACTGTGATCGGAGGACGACGAGACACTCTTGTTACAGGTAAACGGTGCAAGTTATTATTTATTTTTCCTTTGTGTTTTTTTTTTTTTTTTGAAAACTAACTATCTACAGAAAATTGCCCAGCTCTGGTTCAAGACAGCAGACTGAACAAGCCTAAGAAGGAGTGGCAACACTGGCGTTGTATATTGCATGTTATATTGCTTCTGTTTGTGATTCAGGAGATTTAATGTTTATAGACAGCTTGTAGAGTGCAATGCTTTTCTCTTTTTCTCTTTGCGGAACAACATTTCGATGCTGTGACCATCTGTAAACTACTTATTTAATTGGTGAATATGTTCTTTTTCTCAAGGATCATTGCTGGGTATTAGCGAAGACGTGAAGGAGCAATTATCAGACGCTGCAGCGCACACCAGTAAGGCGTACGCAGCGGTGAGAAGGGGCCGAGACCCAGACGCTGAAGTGGAACCTTCAAGACCCCTGACCAGTCCCTCACTGTTTGGAGCCGATATGCAAAGCGCATCAGGCAAACATGAAGTGAAGACCATGTCTCCGGAGGTCCTGGTAATGAAGCCTATTCTCAGGTTCCTGCAGCTCCTTTGTGAGAATCACAATAGAGACCTTCAGGTCAGTGTTCCACGAGACATCGATGGAAGGACACACTTTATAAAAAAGATCTTCGTTTTTACCGTCTAGGCGCAAACGACATACGTCAGTTTTAAAATATCTACGTTTTTACATTTTGAGCAGCGTTTATTTCATAGGGTTTTCGATCATTTATTGCGGACGGAAAAACCCGGGGGGGGGGGCGGGGTAGATTGGAAAGCACGAACAATCGCGCGCGACTCGCACACTTGTTGTGGCACGCATGGGAAGAACGTGGTTCTCCCCAGTCTTACTCTTTTTTAAAATCGTCGTCTCAGACCATGCGCGTTCGTTTTTTCGAAAGAATTCACACAGAAATAGACTACCTTGCATGACGTAGGGACATCGGAAATAAATGTTTCCGATCGTTTTCAGTCGTTTTCCTGTCGACAGAGAAAATGTTTTGAAAACGCCTCTTTAAACATCTCCGTTTTCAAAAAACTATCAAAAAAACGCATACTTGTCCTCGGGGCTCATGTTCCACTTAATATGTTCACTCTCGCCCCAGACCTTTTATTTTAAGTCGCATTTGTGCGTCATTCTAAATCACGCAAAATTTGGGACTGTTTGCCGTGTAAGTCAAAAGGCCGGTCCTACTAGTAACATGAACTATTTTTAACGTCACCGAGACCTTAGTAACGTGTTCGTCTTTTTCCCTGTTGTCATTCAGAATTACATTCGCAAGCAAGACCACAGTAAGACCAACTACAACCTGGTGCATGAGACACTGCAGTTTCTCGACTGTATCTGCGGCAGCACTTCCGGTGGACTGGGTCTGCTCGGTCTGTACATCAATGAAACTAACGTGGGGCTTATCAACCAGTGCCTCGAGAGCTTAACTGAGTATTGCCAGGGACCTTGTCACGAAAATCAGGTACGTGACAGATTGCATGACTAGTTGCGTGACATTTTGTACAATGTTTTGTCAGAAGTGTCCTTTGTTATTTTGGCTTGTCACGCACTCTTTCCTCCTCGTCAGTTGTTTAGGAAAAATCTAATTTTTATCTTGGCTTCTTTTCAGTCGGCAATTGCCCTTCACGAGTCAAATGGAATCGACATTATTATCGCTTTAGTTTTGAATGACATCAACCCTCTGGGTAAACAGCGAATGGATTTGGTGCTGGAACTCAAGGTTTGTGAAGCTGTTTATTTGCATTGCATTGTGACATTTTGCTGATACTCTCTTTCCTTCCCTTCCTCTCAATAACAGGATCGGCTCCTTCCACTACTTACTTGATCCTCTTCGCTCCCTGACGAGCATAGAGACTCTCCTGTCACTCTCCATCTCACTCTGTTTATACCGGTTCTCTTATCACTGTTCGGGTCGTTATGCAGTCTGCCGTCTCTTTCCGATATGATCTCCAAGGATTCCATTTCAAGCCCGATCCACTTCCGTTTCCTACGTTTACGAGCCAAAATCCTTTTATCCCTCCGCTAGACTGTCGGCTATATTACACTCGGTCCGTTGACTTGACAAGAATATTCGGAATAACCCTTTCTACGGTGTAAAACAGTTTTAACGGTTATCCTGATAAAGGGAGAATTTCTATGTCGATCAGTCCCAGTCCTAATCTCAAGCAATCTTCTAATTTTCAATCTCATTTGTTACCTTACTTTGCAGAACAACGCATCTAAAACTCTGTTGGCCATCATGGAAAGTCGGCACGACACGGAGAATGCTGAAAGGATTCTGTACAACATGACACCTCAGCAGCTGGTGGATGTGTGTAAACAGGCATACAACCAAGAAGATCTTGAAGACGAGAATGAGTGCGAGGTGTCCTGCCGGGATGTTGGACACAACATTTATATTCTTGCGCACCAGGTGCCATTTCATTAATGAACTAACTATAAGGGAAGTTCAGATCGGAGGACGAGCGCGAGAATGATAACGAATAGGACTTTTAAAACCTAGTGCGTTTGCGTTAGATTACCATAATCTGAATAGTCCTGGAAAATTGTTTTGAAAAAGATTATAAGCCCCGACTAACACGGACAGTTGTTGCCGGTCCTGTAGGTGTCCTTCTTAGAGAGAGTTGTTCGCAATTCTCTCAACTTCAACTTCAAACTTTATTGAATTCTTTAGTGCAGTGAATTCAATGGACTGGCCGGCCACAGATAGCAGCTGCTAGTCTAGGTGGATCAGTCGTACATACAAGAGGGAGGTCAAGTCAATTAAACACTCAAGTAAGGCTAAGCCCTGTTTCAATTTCTTTTGGTGTCTAATCGTCTCTTTGTTCATCAGCTTTCGCAGCAAAACAAAGAAATGGCAAATCTGCTAAAACCGAGCCAACCATCCGATCTGGAAGAGGTCAGCGGTGAAGGTGCATTGGAGTACTATGCGAAGCATACAGCACAAATTGAGGTAAAAACACTTTGGTTATTGGCACACACTGTTTCCAGTATTATCTGAGTAACAAATCGCGTCTGTTTTGCAGATTGTCCGTCGAGACCGCACGATGGAACAAATCGTGTTCCCAGTACCCAACATCTGTGAATTTTTGACCGCAGAAAGCAAAATTAACATTTACCAAACCTGCGAGCGGGATGACCAGAATAGCAAGGTGACGCAGTTTTTGTTTTGTATTTTTTATTATTGTAATTTTTTTTTTGGTCTTCTTCTTTTTCAAAAAATGTATTTTTGCATTTTTGCTTTCCTTGTAAGATCTCTTAGTCTGTTAAATGCCTTGAATTTTAACGAAAGTCCTTGAAGTGTAAACAAATCCTTACTGAAAAGTCCTAGAATTTCAGAAAATTTTTGTGAGGTCTTTGAATTCTATCGTATGGCCTAGAAAAGTCATTTAGTTTGCACCCAATCAGAACACGTAAAAATGCGAGTCTAAGCCCGATATACTCCATAGCACAGATATACAAGCAAGTATATTGTTCAAGTATTTTGCTCTCTCGATGCTCTTTTCGTGCCATCAGAAAACGTTCAATTTATAAGGCACCTTCCTTAGCAACACGACAAACCCAAGTTTTCAAACTCTTGTTGGAAAATACGGGTCGATGTGTGTGAGCGTGGCAAAAACTGGCTTCTGACATTGGCTATTGGCCATTGCTATTTTGAAGTATGTATTTCAAGTGAGGCGTAAATTTGGAGACTCAACTCAAATCTTCGAAATGCTGGTGACTTGTTTCGTGGCTGGAATGACGTTTTGAATGACAGTTAATAAAAGTATACAACATACACACTGAACAGGTCAGTTAAAAACTTCTTTGGTCCTTGAAAAGTCCATAAAGACAAAAAAATTTCGGTATGAACCATTCTTTCAGTGGGCTCAATTATGGCTTTGGCTCAATTATGCCTTTTTTGAGCCTTAAAAAGTTATTTGGTCCTTGAAAAATCCTTGAAAGTCCAGGAAAAACGTCAGTGAATTTTTGTATGAACCACACTTTCAGTCGGCTCAATCATGGCGACGAATAACCTTAATATGTAGACCTTTAAGAAAACAGCGAAGAAAACGTTCCGCAAGATGTCAGAAAGAAAAGACAAAGCGCAGTACTTAGGTTCTGAAAAAAAAATTTCTTAATCAAATAATTAATTAATTTATTTGTTTATTTATTTATTTATTTATTTATTTATTTTATTTTAGGTTTCTGACTTCTTTGATAGAACAGAGGCGCTGTTTAGGGAAATGCAGTGGCAGAAAAATCTAAGAGGTATCGAGTTGTTTAAAGCTGTAAAGGGGACACCCTTTGTTAGGCGGACAGTTAACAAAGTCCTAAAACGTTCCCATATTTACTTAGTGTAAAAATTGCACACCTAAGCGTATGCAGAAACCTGAAGTGACTAAAACGGTCATTTCTATTGCCTACATTAAATGGACACTTCTAGTAAGTTTCTTGGTCAGTTCGACACCTGATCTTACTGGAGCGAAAGAGCAACATATCTCCTTATGTTGTGTTTAATAGCTTTTGTTTTGCGTTTACAAAACTCTTTATAAT
Organism: Siderastrea siderea; assembly: GCA_964030785.1. Lineage (NCBI taxonomy): Eukaryota > Metazoa > Cnidaria > Anthozoa > Scleractinia > Rhizangiidae > Siderastrea > Siderastrea siderea. The sequence goes on along the minus strand of OZ034972.1, from coordinate 12,262,962 downwards.
AAAGTTTCGATATAACGCGCGCTCTGATTGGTTGAAACAGCGTGCTTTATCAGAGTACAGATGCACGGAGTAGCCCGTGACGCAAATGAGACGCCATTCTGCGCGCGCTGGGAAGCTGAAAACCTTTCTTGCGCACGCTTGCAAGCTATGAATAAAACTTGTTTTCTTGCAAATTAAAGCCAATTTCTTTACAAATGTGAGCAAAGCTATATTATAAAACAAATAAAAAAGCCAAAACCGTGCTTTGTTCTGTGATAAAGCACGCAAGGAAGTGACGAGAGCACTCAAGAAGTAGGGAGAAGCACTCGCCTGCGGCTCGTGTTCACCCTACACTTCTTTCGTGCTCTCGTCACTTCCTTGCGTGCTTTATCACAGAAGAAAGCACGGTTTTGGCTTTTTTATTTGTTAAATAATATTCTCTATAATTGGTCAGCAAGATCACTATTGCATCTTGCTGTAGCCAATCAGAGCAGACTTTGTGTTCTCCACCAATCACGAGCGAAAACAGAATCAATGGGGATCTGGATTGCCTGCGTTTTCCCAGGCTTGGCACTGAAGGCGTATTTTTCTGCGCTCGTAACCTTTGTATGGTTTCCCGTGCATGCCACAAGATGCATGTTTTCCCGCTCTTGGCAGTGTTTATCTGTTTCCCCGCGCTTGGCCGCCAGTTGCCTGCTTCCCTGCGTTTGGCATTGATTACTTGTTTTCCCGCGCTTGACACCGATTACTTGTTTTCCCGCGCTTGGCAACGGTTGCATACTTTTCGTCGCTTTGCACTGGTTGCTTGCTTCTGCTCCAGTCTTGGTTGGACCATGGCTTTGTTTGATTTATCCACTGCTTTGATTTTTTCAGCAATTCCTTTGCTTTTTACTTTAACAGACTTGACACGCATTTTAAATTATTAGTTCAGGCGAACTTTAAATGACCGTTTTACTCTTCGTTGCAGAGAGCCGATTCCTGTTCGGAGTGAGCAGCCGCATGAGTTTGTGGGAACAAATCTCCATCAACTTAGCAGTGCTCATCAACCTGCTTGTGGCGTTCTTTTATCCGTTTGCGGACGGACCGGGCGGTAGGTATCATTGTATAAATAGGGCATGGGGGGCTGGAGAGGATGATCTAGCATCTCTCGTCCGGGGAAAGTAGTAGTAATGTCCCTGGTGTCTGTGTCATGGAAACCGGTCACTCTGATGCTCAAAAGGTGATTTAATGAGACACTTTTCAGGTTTAAGCTTGCTTTATTGTCTGGAAATGTGAAGGAAAAAATCGCCAGAATTGACAAAACAATAGATAAAATTTACGAGACAAAATGAGGGCTAAAAAACTCAACATTGATTTCCAGACAACCTGTCTCAAAAATTAAATCTGATGAACTGTAATCCACTTCCTTACTTGTAATCCTGCATTTTATTCCCAAACTGCTTGTTCTTTTTTGCTGACAGAGTCTCTATCCAATGATGTAGTTGCGCACGCTGGTTTCCTAGGTAGACCTCATTCTGCATCATTCAACGTCGTTGAAAACAACTTTGTTGTACGGTGTTGAATGAGGGAGGCAAATCAGTTCACCATTTTTGTTCACTCCTGAGAGCAAAAGAAAAGTTGAATCAACGTCATCAACACGGAGGCCAAACGTGTTTAGTATATTAAATTCAATCAACAATATTGAACGATGTTCCATGGAAATGTTGAAACGATATTGTCCGAGGCCTTAAACAGGGTGGTCTAACGTGTTCAAGATATTAAATTCAGTGAACAATGTTGAACGCTGTTGGATGGAAATGTTGAAACGATATTGTCCGAGGCCTTAAACAGGGTGGTCTAACGTGTTCAACATATTAAATTCAGTCAACAATGTTGAACGGTGTTGAATAGAAATGTTGAAACGATATTGTCCGAGGCCTCAAACAGGGTGGCCAAACATGTTCAGCATATTAAATTCAGTCAACAATGTTGAACGGTGTTGAATGGAATGTTAAAACTATATTGTCCAAGGCCTTAAACACGGTGACCAAACGTGTTTATAATGATGAATTCAACAATGGTGAACGTTTCAATGGAAATCTTAAAACTATATTGCCTGAGGCCTTAAACAGGATGGCCAAACCCGTTCAACATGTTGAATTCAACAATGTCAAACGGTGTTAGCTTACGGTGCAGGGAAATTGGTTTTGTTTCAGAGCTGGACTCTCGCCTCTCTGTACTAGTGTGGCTGGCCATGCTGGTATCGTTTTCCATCATTGTGACGTTTCCTCGCCCATCAGGGATCAGAACATTTGTGGGCTCAACCATCCTCAGACTTATCTTCTCGCTTGGACTGCAACCCACTCTTAGGATATTAGGATTAGCAAATGTAAGAATATCCATAATCTATGAGAATGGACTTGTTAACTGTAATATTTGATAAAACGTCTGAAACACAAGGTTCAAGGTATTTTTCCTATTCTAGTGTCTCTGGGAGTAACCGCGCATTTTTCAGAGATCATCTAGCGTAAATTTCAGTTTGGAAAGAAATGGTCATACATTCTTTGTATTTTAAAGCATTTTTAGAATTATGGTTGCTTAGTTATCTCTGAAAAATGCGTGGTTACCCACATTTTTCTTTTTAGATTCCAATAACCCTTGCTAAGATCTGCTTTTTCCCCATAGTCATAACTTTTACAAAAATACTTTCGTATTAGGAGGCACCGTCCTTAATTAAAACCAACTCGCCTCGGTGGTTATTTATCACCTCTTATAACCAACCGATTAATTTTCGCGCGCGCTCATTGGACAAAGCACATCACGTGGTACAAAATCGGACGACGGGAATCAGGCGATACTCGTCGTCCGATTTTATTGACGAAAGAAAAACAAGAAAAGAAGTCACTTTTCAGGTTTTATCTTTTCAGATCTAATCACAGTGGAATAAAATCGAGTAAACTAACCAGCTTGGATTTGTTTAGCTATAAATGTGCTGTGGCCCTCACTGAATGTTTTCTCTTTACCACAGTAAAGCGTGTGCGCTGTGATAAATTAATCGGAGGTTTATAACCCCTTCCTGGCTTGCTGGTATATCGGAGGATAATGCCCCTGGCTAAAAGATTGTTCTCAAAACTTTTACAGTTGGCCGAGAAACGAACAATCCTTCAGTCTCGGGCATTATCCTCTGATACACCAGCCGCTGGAAGGGGTTTATTTACTAAACATCTAACGCGCACTCGTGGAATAAGGGTTAAGAACCAGAATGCCAGTCGAATGTGCCCTTACTGTAATCTCCTAAATGTAAGAAGTTTCGCGAAAGTAGCTATCAACAAAGAAGAAAACAGTGAATAGTTCGTGTGGTTTATCCGCCTCCGTCTGTCGAACCCTCCCCTTTACTAAAGTGAGAAGTACCGAAAAGATCTAACTATCAATTTGTTTCCTTTGCAGGTTATTATCAAAGCAATATTTATAGTTAGTTATGTTGGTAACCGCGGCACGTTTGAGCACAATGTACGCTGGCTCCTGTCTGACAGAAACCTTGTTCTCCATCTTATGTACTTAACCTTTGGCTTCCTTGGATTCACCGTGCATACTTTCTTCTATTCAATATTAGTAAGTGTTCACCTGTATTGGTAAGTGTTTGCTCAACACTGTCAAGTGTTGGCCCTTGCTTGACTTACCCTCTCACTTCTACAGCGCCTATTCGTGGATTACCACTGTAGATTGTACTGACGTAAATTTAATCGTCCTTGGGTACGCTAATAAAATTAATGACGAAGCACGGCTCAGCTTTTTACGTTTACGCAAGGCGCTTCCATGGTGGTTATTTTTTTTTTTGACTTACGTAAAGCCAGTTACTTTAAAGTTCGTAGAGACGTCTGACTTGAAGTTCGGTGGTTCAAGTCTACGTTTCTGATATCGTGCTTATTTTGGCTTTTTGTTTTGTCCTGTCTTGTCTAGTCTTGCCTTGCTTTCAGTGTCTTGTTTTGGTTTGCTTTGTTTTGTTTAGGTCAAGTAAACTTACTTCACGTTGTCTCTCTTCTTGCAAGATTTAGAAATAGCAAAATGCAGGGGATGTAAGCCTTGGATGGACTAGCCTCCTGTCGGAAACGGGGGTTGGGTGGGGGTAGTAATGCTCCTAGTCGCTACATGTCACAGAAACCGAGTTAAGGTCCAGCAGTTGTAGGCTATTGAGCCGAAAAAACTTGACCATTAGTGACACTGTTGTCTGTTTCAGCTCTTGGATGTGATCTTTCGTGAAGACACACTTTGGAACGTGATTCAAAGCGTCACACGGAATGGCCGTTCAATCATCTTGACCGCCATCTTGGCTCTCATCCTCGTCTATATGTTCTCCATTATCGGGTTTCTGTTCCTCAAGGATGACTTCCTTGTGGAAACTGATCCCTCTCCTCACCTACACTCAGGTGAGTTCCATTCCGTATTTTCCTCTTCAAAATCTTACTGGCTGTCTTCTGTCTGTGAAAGAGGTGTTATTTTTTGAAAACCGCATTGCCTCTGCTTCAAAGCGAGACTAAGTTCCTTTCGTTTCACGGCAACGTCACACAATAGAAAAACGTGTAGTTTTATGTTACGTGTAAAGAAGTCTCGGCTTTACGTGAAAAGGTTTGCACTAGGTCTCGCAAACAATAGAAAAAAGTACAGTTTTACATGCAAAGAAATCTTGCCTTTATGTGAAAAGGTTTGCACTGGGTGTCGCAAACAAACTATAAAACAGTTTACAGGCAAAGTGGTCATTTCTTACAATCCAAATCTGGCATTGGATTGTGTCAACGTCACAATTCTTCTGTTATTTGATTGAATGTTACTATCAATACACGCAGTGTCAAACTGCCTCTACCTCACGCACGTGACGATATGCGCGGTCTCGATTGAATAACCAGTTTAAGAAACAACTTTCGAAAACTCTGATTTATCTAAAAAATACAGTTAATCTGCCTGAAATGTTGCACAGACTGACGTTTTCCTAGTTTTCTTTTTCGTAATTGTCTGTTATCTTCTTTCTTTTCAGCGTCTTCCCCTCCAAATACGTGCTCGGCAGACGACAAATCGTGCCAAGGTTCCTTGTCTCTGGCGCAAACGAACACCGAAGCTGAGGATAGCACTAAGGAGCGCGCTTGTGATACCCTGTTAATGTGCATAGTGACTACTCTCAACCAGGGGCTCAGAAATGGGGGTGGTATTGGGGATGTGCTGAGGCGGCCCTCCCTGAAGGAAAGCATCTTCGTGGGGCGCGTCATTTATGATTTGTTATTCTTCTTCATCGTGATCATCATCGTATTGAACTTGATATTTGGTGTTATAATCGACACTTTTGCTGATCTGAGAAGCGAGAAACAGAACAAGGAGGAGATACTCAAGAACACTTGTTTTATCTGTGGTACGTAACTACGTATACATCTCTTTCAGAACACTTGTGTGAGATGCTATCAAGTAATAGCGACTGACTGTTGAAAGAATTTTTGTTTTATTTAATTCTGCCTTTCCTAAAAGTAAAACTTATCACCTTTTCTCGTACATGAATTCTCCTAAGAACACCAAGAGGAAGATAGCAAGTGATGAAAATGAAATTTCTCTTTACATTATCACTACTTGTTCAAACATTCAAGTGACGAGAATAAAGGAAGTGATCACTGTAAGGATAGGATGTCTGGATATTTAGACAAATTCTCCTTACTAGTTCCATAAGAAATGTATGGAGAACAGTAAGGAGAATATGCATTTTTATATCAGGGCTTAAAAGGTTAAAGTTGGTGACAAAGCCCCTTAAATTGGATTAAAAGACTCGTGTAACGTGCTCTAAGTGTTCTTGGCGAGTATTCACGATGCATTGGTGAGACCACTTCTCTCCTAATATATAGATAGATTTAGCCAAGCCTAAAAGCGAAGCCCCCCTTTTGTTTGTTTGTTGTTGTTGTTGTTTTTGTTTTGTTTTTTTTTTTGTTTTTTTGCTGGCACTTATTAATTTGTGAAAATACTCTCATTCAGGTCGTTAATTAAAAAAAGAAATAAGAAAAAAATTCATGTCCTCACTGAGAGCCGAATTCGGCTCGACGGCGTCATAAGGCGGCGATTAGTCCACTAGGCCATGAGTGATTATTGTTATCCTTGGATGTTAATTTTACTTCTTATTTCTTTTTTCGTGACAAGCCGCCTATCAACATGAAAATGCTGGTGTTTTTCCTGGCAAAATGTGTTCGGACCGCCGGAAAAACCATGGTTGTGGACAGAAAAAAAACAAAAACCACTAGCTCTGCTATATTTAGCGTCGAAACCGCTGCGAAATGCTGCGAACTCAAGCGGTGTGCCGACCGAGTTCGCAACAGAACCGACAAGGCAAATTTGAACTTTTCGCCTGAACTTTATCACCTAATTTTTTTCGTCTAAATTGAACTTTTCCCCTTCCACCAAAAAGACAAATGAGTATTCTTTTGAACTTTTTTTTGCCATTAACAAATTTGTTTCTGACTTTTGTTGTCTTTGCTCGTTTTGCTACAACGCGAGTCACCATGCGATTTCGCGCCAGGGGATTCAGCACAGGGTTATATCCAGTGTATGCACTTCATATTGGTGACCCTGTGGTGCGGACGGACGGACGGTCACGTGACTATTACGTCACTACCAAAATCTCTAGGCTTGATAGATTACCAAATTCGCTTAGCAATGGTGCTCCGCTGACGCGCTAGCGCGCGGGCTCCGCTATTAATGTCAGCCGACCAGGTGGCAATGTGGGTTGAGTTTGTTGATGGTTCTTGTCCTTACTTCGAGGGGTGTCCCCTCATGAAAAACCAACAGTTCGATCTCCAATCCGAGGTTCACGGGATTAAAAGTGTTCTAGGGTTTGTGGTGCAGTACATAGGGCTCAAGGAACGTGCATTTGAAAACGCTAGCCTCACATTTTCCAGTTTTCACTTGCTTGAAAACCCATTGCCACCCACGCCGTGGTTTAGTGAGGATCGTTAGGGCCGATTTTGACTGTGCGACTTAAGCTTACGACTGTCGTATGTTCAAAAAAATTGTTAACAACTCACATCCCTTAGCATTGCCTCTGCCTTCGCAGGCCTGCCTACACATGCCTCAAAATCCTACGACATTTCTTTTGTCGTGCGCGACAATCGAAATACATACTCTTTTCTTTACACAATTCTTAAGTGTTTCGAAGACTAGTAAACGTCTCTGATCTAGGATTGCTTAATGCTGTTTAAGCCATATTTAACGACGACGATCGTACTGACCGTACCCTGTTTAGTGCAGACTCGCATATAAATTATATACCCTGTTCAGGACAGAGGCCAAAAACCATACTCTGTCCAGCGGCACCTCCCCGTATAGGTCACATAAGGGAGTACCCCCCGGGATCGGCGAGCCCTTAGGGATGCCATTAATTATTGAAGTTCTTACGGATGTCATTCACTCACATGGTTATAGTTAGAACCATGTCCAGGCTCGACTCTAGGATGTAAAGAACTAATAAGTGATGTATTTCGTTGGCAGGTCTTGATCGGTCAGCATTTGACAACAAAACGGTGTCATTTGACGAGCACATCAACTCAGAACACAACATGTGGCATTACTTATACTTCATAGTCCTTCTCAAAGTCAAGGACACGACCGAGTTTACTGGGCCCGAGAGTTACGTCAGTCAAATGGTTAAGGTACGTCATCTGAGCATCTGAGCGTGCGAACAAAACAGGTGATATGGGTGCAAGTTTGAGGGGAGGCGCGTGTTAGATTACTCTGTCCCCTCGCGCGCACTCCTCGCGTCCCCCCTAGCGCTTTCTTTGCAGACTACTTGCGGTCTTGCTTGGGTCAAACGAGAGAGCTAACAATGTGAGGTGCCGCGTAGCAATCGTGTGAAAGATGTACGTATTTTTTTTTTTTTTGGAAAGTGTGTGATAGTGCTGTGAAGTGAACAAGGGCCCCTCTGAATTTCCCCCGGGCATACGGCCCCTAAAAGGGACCTGCTCTTAGCTTGGCCTCGTAGCTCAGTTGGTTAGAGCGACGGTGATCTGATCCGGATGTCATGGGCTCTCGGTGTTAATCTCTGATTTTCTTTTCAAAGCCGTATGGCCGGGGGAAATCCAATATGGCGTTTCGTAACTTCACAGCACTCTCACATACACTTAAAAAAAAAAACACGTACATCTTTCACACGAGAGAGCTTTTGAGAGCGCGTGAGTGTCGATAAAGCTTACGAGAGTTGCAAGTCAAATGTGAGAGAAACATTGACCTTTCTCCATTTTTGGTGTTTGAGAACGACATGGCGAAGAAAGGAGTAATAGGGCTATGCGCACGTCCGATAAGTCACCCTAAAAATTCGTTACCACAGTCTTTTGTTTCGGCAATTTTAGGCAATTATTTCCCTTCCACAAGCTAAACTTAGAAAGAAAGGAGGGGGTATTTAGCCACTTGGTTTTAGTGAACTCTTTTGCAACTGGAAAATACCTTGAAATGCCAGCCATTTTGAACAGCCCGCGTCTGATACAAGTGGCTAACCATTTGAACGTTCCTCATCTCTGTTCTTTTGCGTCCGCTTCACGTGGGATCACCAATTTATCAATTACAAAAATAAGCAAGTTAAATTTTCGTGTTTCGAGCCCTTCAGTTCGCAAAGTTCATTATCATTTTTTAATCTCGATTCACTTTCTCATCGCGTAGGAACACAATCTGGAGTGGTTTCCACGCATGCGTGCAATGAGCCTGGCGATGGACGAAGGAGAAAGCGAGCAAAATGAAATGAGGAACCTTCAGGAGAAGCTAGAGAGCACTACAAGGCTGGTCTTCACTTTATCACAGCAGCTGAATGAACTCAAAGAACAGGTGAGGCGCTGTCTTGAATTTCGTAGCAAGTGAAATATGGGAAGAGGATTAAGCCACCTACGGTACAGGGGAGGCAGGGCTGGAAATAACGGCCGGTCAACGGACAATGTCCGGCCTGATTGGGGGTTTGACCGGTCAAATGTTCGCCTTGCCGGTTATGTTGACCAGTCACATTCGATCATATTGAAATGAACTTAAGTTTCTATGCTGTACATGTCCGTATTTTTTTCAGTTACAAGCCGCACCGTTTCCTTTTTTTTTTCCACAAAAGCCAGTATTTCTGTCAAAAATTATCGCTAATTCAGGGTGCGCCTTATAGACGAATATTTTCCGCCAATAAATTCTAAAGATCTCGATTTTTCATTAAAATTAGGCCGATAACAAAACAGAAACATTGTTGGTCGTTGACGTTCCCGCAACATCAACATTCCGCTTAAATGCGAGAACGTTTTAAAAGAAACTTTAGCAACAGAACGGTTTGAGAAACAACATAACAAAGCCGTCGTTGCATATAGTGCGTGCTTGAAAGCACGTGCTCAGTAATATGATACTGTCACGCACTAAACCTCGAACACATCATCTTTCTTTTTGACAACATTGTTGGATTGTTAGTCGAGAAAGAAAACCCACCTTCTTCAACCACCCAATGACACTTTCATCCAAGGTAGCGCCTGGATTTTTAGATGTCTAATTCTTTTGAAGGTGACATTCGGGGCGAGTCAGTTTTCGGGTTTACTACTCACTGCGACGGTGGAACTTAACCGACACAGCAAGTTGTTCTCGGCACTTTTCTGCTCGTATTTATTCTAGTTTTCTTGCTGTACTTGGGCAACACGAATCAAAACAGCATTAACTGAAGATGTAAGTCATTGCAGTGTGACATTTTAGCTTTTATTTACGAGTGTGATAATTTCGCTTTTATTAATTGCCGATAACTTGTGTGCTTGTGTTTGTGCAAATGACTTTTACGCCGTTGTTTACGATCTCACTTTCGGCTGCCTTGATTGTAAGCGAATTCAGTTGTGATTGAAATAAACTTGAAAAAAGTTTTTCTTGAGTTCAGGATGCGTCCTGTGACCACGTATTTTAGTGATATTTTTTAGTTTGCAAACTTGAGTTGCGCAGTTTGGGGTGCGTCTAACGGCCGAGTGCGCCTTATAAAAGAAAAAGTACGTATAGATATATATTTGTCCGGTCAGAAACGAGGTATGACCGAGCTAGAATGTATTTGGCCGGTCACCTTGACCGGTGAATGTCCAAAAGTTATTTCCAGCCCTGGGAGGTGATGGCGGTCAACAGTAAAACACCTTGGAGGTCAACTGATCGGTACAGTATACAGCTACGTACTTACGGTTTAAGGACGGCGATGTTGGTTTTCTCAGTTTTCGCTTGAATCGCGTCTCGACGTCTTAGAGGTTCACCAAAGTTTTATTCCAGCGAACAAGAAATTGGTTCAATCAGGGAGGGGTTCCTTATGAAACCACTACATTTACATTATGTTTAACGCTCTCACTAAATCTGATTGGTTATTTTAACTCGGGTTCTCTTGTGTTAATTCTGTGCTTTGTTCCTACTACTCTACTCGTTTTTTTGTTTTCTTTTGCCTTCAGATGACAGAACAACGCAAGCAAAAACAGCGGATCGGTTTGTTAGGCCCGCACTCCGTCACCGCGTTGACCAACAGTCTTACGAGTAACAACTTCAAGATTTAAACAAGCAAGGTGCAGCGGAAGTGAATAGTGACAGTTTACCGGAAGTAACCACTACCGAACGGGAAGTGAATGGTGCGAAAGCACCGGAAGTGTACAGTACAAGGAACGTCGGAGGCTTCCACAGCTTCTAAGCACAGCTTCTTTGCTCGCGTGCTGAAGGCGATATAATATCACATGAACGTTTTAATGATTTGTTAAGTAGCTGGAGAAACTAGAAAGCAGACTCTGGCATATCATGTCGCAACGTCATGTATGATGTGACAGAGTATCATAATACGACGGCAAGAAATAGTCGTGTGTAGAAAGCTGAAGACGGAGTATTTTAATTGATGTGAATGTTTTTTTAGGTAGAAAATTGTTGATGCTGATTATTGCATTGTTAATAGGTTAATAGGTGTAGATAATACCATTCTTCGATGACTAATACTACAGGTTGTTAAATTATTTTAATTTAAAAACTATTTGTATGGATGATACTTAGTAAAGTTCATTTGGAGAAAGACGTTCAACTATTCTAGCCTGAAAATAGCGAAGTCGTAGTCTTATTAAGAATTTCAGCCCTGATGTTCTAACAGAAATTAACCTTACTGGACGCAGAGGTGCAACGTCTGAGAGTTTAATTGCAAGCAGGTAATTCTCCACCGCTGATTAATTTCTTTATTCTTGGACGCGACCTTGAAGATGCCTGCTTTGTATTGTTATGTGAAAGAAAAATTAAATAACAACCTTTGAACTGTTTGAGATGTTAGTGTTATCATTCTTCAGCGGACTCTGGTCATGATGATGGTGATTAGATTTATCACTTACATAGCGCATTTTGCGTACGTTTGTGTTCAAATGTGTGAGATATATTAACCCTTAAAGCCCCAGCATCATTACACAAATTCTCCTTACTGGGCTCCATACAATTCATTGAGTAGCTGTTGGGGGAACTCGTTTTAACATCAGGACAATTCATCTTTGGGGATCATTTCCTAAATTCTCGTGACATGTATGTGTTATAATACACTGATATGTTGAAAAGAAATTTCATTCTGGTCACTTTTGGGGCTTAGGGGGTTAAGGCACAAATGGCAGCGGCTATCAGCCCATTTGTGATCTCGTCCCACACAACCAGCCATGAATTAATGTTAACATGCCAGAGGAAAAGTGGGGATAACGTCCCCCACGTTACAATGGAAATTCTCTCCACGGGTTGCAGAAGTGCACTCAAGAGATTTTAAATTTTGCGCCCTTCTGTGATCACTTTAAAAAAAAGCGCCGATGGCAACCGCCATCAATCTAATTGTAGCCTTTGTTTGCAGTGCAGACCATAACACCTGTGGATAATGTCCCATACTTATTTAGTATGGTGCAGTTTAGAAGCAAGTCCAAAGGCTTAACTTCACCACCATATGACGCATTCGTCTCAACCGAGACAAGTTGTGTAACCAGACTCGTACCCAGTCGCCACTTATTTATTCCTTTTCGCACTAGAATATGGGAGGGCGATCAATGTGCGCAAAGCCTTTTGGGAAGGAGGGAGAGACCATCAGTTCCTACCCATAAACCACAGTGCGGACAAGAGAAGCGACTGGGTACGAGTCTGGTGTGTCGCACAGCCAACATGATCTCACTAGTTATTTTTAAGACCCTGGATAATGGTCCAGCTGGGATTTGAACTTGCGTCTTCCTGCTATACCGTCTAGCATGCTACCTACTGAGCTAACCACAGGTCGCGGGGAATCTATATTCGGAGCAACGATACAATTCAAATTAAGATTCCTCCGGTCTTTTAAACGAGCTGTTACTGTGCAAAATGTTAGACACCAGAACAGGGACGTCGCCAGGTTTTCTCACTGGGGGGTATAAAGATTCACTAATAAACGTGTTTGGCTGTGTAATAAACACTGCCAATTTGAAAGCCCATTATTCTGTACGACGGTAAATCACTGAACTTACAAATCCATAAAGCATGTACGGTAGCCCACAAGTGCACTCCGAATTCCAAACGACACTCCAAATTTGTAAACACACTCCCAATTCTTGAAAATCACTCCCAATTCTACAAACTCACTCCCAATTCTAAAAACTCACTCCTAATTCCAAAAACTCACTCCGAATTCTAAAAACTCACTCCGAATTCTAAAAACTCACGCCGAATTCTAAGACTTCACTCCGAATTTTATAATCTTACACTCCGCCGAATAATTCACCTCACCCAAACATTTTCACTCCGTTCAACTAAATAATCTCGCTCGGAAAAAACACTTCCGGTTTGAAACTAGAGTGTATCATCTGAAAACAAACTTGATATCCGATCTCCAATACAATTCAAATTAATCTGAGTTAGGGCAGGTGTGTCTGACACTGAAATAGTCAACTAGATGCATAGGTATAAAGATTACGGCAGAAATCTAAGGCTTCTCGCCAGTTTTGAAGGATTTGAAAGTCTTGCAGCTTGAAAGGCACACTGAAAATACTCCTGGTATTCACTGGTGCTCTCTGCAAGGGCAAGGTAATTCTCTGTGATATAGTCACACTGCTGTGCACTGACAGGAGCAAGAAAATCCTCAGTATTGTGCAGTTCAGGTAAGTAAAACAACTCACTGGCTGTTCCTTTTACGGTGTCGTAGCGCGACCCTCTGATTTAGTGGCTGTTCCAGTGTTCTTTTACCTTATCCAAATCTTGCTGAATCAGTCCGGAAAAACAGAACCACAAGCAATCCATCTGTAGTTATTTACCAGTAGTGAAGACTTGTTGTTCCAGTAAGACCTTGAAAAAAGTTGATCCACCAAGTAGTTGTGTGTTGTCTTAGGTACGACCACCACCCTTCTATTCGACGGTTATGGGGTGAGATTCCATAAATATGTGCCAAATCGTTGCCAATGAAATAGCATTGTGCTGCTGCTACAAGGCCATTCTCAGTACCACAGTCAGTTCTAACCTTCAGGGGCATCCTCGTATTCCTTCACAGCATCCATCTAATATCTCCCGATCACCACGGGATTATGGTTTGTTTTATCCAATCTTAACCATATTACCTTGCGGATGTAACCGCCAATACAGCCACGGATCGCGAAACCGTCCGGTTTAATTTTGTCATACCCATCAATCTGCCAACAGTAGTTCCACCCTGGATTAGTGTAAACTGTTCTCATGAGCTTCGGCCTTCGTCCTCTTTCGCAACCGCTCAGGATGCGTTTCTTGTTAGCATGTCGCCACTGCTTGCCTCGACAGCTGATAACCTTCACGGTGCAAAGTATGCTACATGCTCCTGTATCCCGATTAACAGCCAGGTCCGTCTAACTCTTCCTGCATTCTAGCTCTGACATCCTGGTTATTTGAATCTAATAGTTTTCGTCGCTGAGTGACTTGAATCTCTCCTTGAGCGTTCGCAGGCTCGTTCTATTCCGTGGCATTTCAGAGAAAAGCACAGAATGGCCTCGTACTCGTATCCTTCGCTGAAATAATATTTCAGTGTTAGCGTTTCTTCATCAAGTTCAGCACCACAGGTGGCACAAAAGTTGTTGTAAAGCGTCAATGTTGCTGTGCAAACTTTACATTTTAGTGATGTTGTCGACTTTGCCACCGCTATTGTGTGTGTGTGTGTGTGTGTGTGTGTGTGTGTGTGTGTGTGTGTGTGTGTGTGTGTGTGCCCACCCAACCGTACATACAAGGACCGGAACATGTTTCCACACCAACGCTGGGAGGACCATCGTAGTTGTGAGGACCGATATCGGGTCCTCATAAACCTTATGGGTCCAAACGACCCAAATCGCGCAGAAACGTGCTTACGAGCAGTTTTTACGGTGGTCCTTGTGAACCACCTAAAGTGTGTGTAAAATTGTGGTCCTCACAAACCACCCAACACGGGTTTCAGTGATTTTTGGACGTTTTATTGCTAAGTAATAACATTGGAAAGGCATCATAGTCTGTGGATACTGGGCGTTATACGTGTTACTCAAGGAACGTTTCCGACTACTTTTACTCTCCACTTTAATTTTTGGACTTAACACACCATTCAGCGGTCCTCACAACGTTGGTGTGTAAACAAACGAAATTTCTCCTTCACTGATAAACAGCAATCGATTTTTTAGAGTGACAATACTCCCTATTACTCTGTAATTAGTTTAGTATCATATATTTATATTCTAGTGCAATGACTACCAAATTTAGCTAGATTTCTCAAAACCAAGATAAGTTTACACACCAACTTTGTGAGGACCAACACCAAGTCCTCATAAACCTTATGAAAACTCCCTTTAAAAAAGAATAAGGTTACAATATACAGTCATATTGTCAGCAAGAACGAAAACAACGGAACTCAACAAATAAAATTTTATTCTGTTTTTCATTTTCAGGGATGGAAAAAACTATCCACAGGGTCTAGAACACTTTTTTTCTACGAGGGATTCTTCAATTAAGCCAAACTGAAAAAAAGATAAATAATATCAATTAAAATAACTACATACTAGTACAACAAACGTTAAATGACCTTTTCTCACCCAAGAAAAATAATTCCATAAAAAATAAAGCAAGACCGGTATTTCACGATAAATAATCACAAAGTAATCGCAAGTCATACTTCAAATATTAATTAAAGCGGCTATGAGCCACTGAGAATCTAAAACTACAATGTGACCTGACCAGAATTAGATTACGTCTGCAATTATTCAATCTGATCTGCTCAAACAGCTTGAATGGCAAGGACAATTCAATAGAAAAAAAATACATCAAGACTAAAAAAACATTGTAGCACAAGTTATCCATGTTATACAACAAGCGAAAGACTAGAACACTGCAAAAGTTTTGTTATGATGTGTTTGCCGATGGAAAATTAACTACAATTTAAAACAGTTGTTTTTTGTTTTACCCATGTCTGTCATGAACTGACGCCTCACATTAGCAGTAAATTTGCATATATATAGCCTTTGTATCATTGCATATATACCCGATTGAAGAATTGTTGACCCTGTCAAAAGCATAAACCATGAACGATGCGACCCAAATGCTTACTGGGAAATCGGATAAAAGTAATCTTTGTCTGTGACAATAAATATGATAATCAGACAGGTTGTATAAATCATGCTCTTGAGGCTCTCAAAGAAAGAAAAATATTGATTGTCAATAAAAGGAACATTACTAAGCTTGCCAATATTGTCTACCCAGAAACCCATTCGGTCGTATCGTTCATGGTGAATGCTTTTCACAGGCTCAACGTTTCTTCAATTAGGTGTATTCAACAATTTCCCAGTGGACACAGCAAGGAGCTTCTCACTCCTGCCCCTTCCCAGGAATGATTTATCAATTAATGTAAATTGAAGAGTTAAAAAGCAACACTGCAGAAATACAGAAAACCTGTTTTAGTCCCCTTTGCATGATCAAAAAAATCTTCCTGCTTTCATAAGTAATTCCGATTCTGACTGACTTCTCAAATGAAATAATTTTCTACAAGATCTCACACCTCCAGTTGCTTATAATGTGCTTAATAATATTGGGGGCACGTTATTGTTCAATGAAAATTTAAGGTGATACAGATTTTGAAACAAATATTTCACGGGACGCTTGAGTCATGAACGAGCTACAACTGAAGGAAGTCTTAATTTGATCAATTTTGTAGGTCACATCCTTTTATAGCAAAACGCCCTCTTAAATAGGCTACTTCAAGTATCATGTTCTACATTAACCGAGCATAATTGTTCAGCATTACAGAAAGTGAAAACTGCTTAATCGTATTCCTTCGTTACCAGTTAGTTCAGTAGATCTTTAAATTGTATAAAATTCAAATAGCTTTTCAAATACAGTCAAAGCTGATGATGGAAAGTCTATTAAAATAAGCATCAATCCAAATGTGCTGTTTTTCTTTGTTCACTCTTGTAGCGTCTAGTTCCTGAAATAGAACAACAGAGGGTTATGAGGGCTTGACAACCAACTTGAATTCCAACTTGCCCATCGGGCAAGCAAGCCTCAAAACCTGCTTGCCCAAGCTGATTTCACACTTGCCCGCATTTAAAAAAATAGTAAGCTCACTATTAATTCATGATCCAAGGACAATTACTGGCAACTTAATCCAAAAAAGGTCTGAATACAAAAGAAAAAGAAAAACAATTTTATCAAAGATTTAACGCAAGGAACCTCGAAGGAATCAACATGTCGGATAGCCACACATTACAAGAGACAGAATCTATGGGCATACATAACGTATTCAATGCTCAAAACATTACAGGCCGATTTAAAACACACGGTCGGCAATTGACAAGTTTTCCGACGTGACAGAATCTTTTACAGCAAAGGAAACGGATGGTTTGACATTTTTTTTCTTATTTTGAATGTTTTTAACCAAAGATCTTCCAACATAATTTTCTGGAAGAACACAATATCTGAGAAAAGTTATATATGCACTATTAACTTAAATGCGATACAAATGGGGGAAAAGGCAAAAAAAGAGAACACTAGAACAAGAGAACTTTGAACAATTATAGTAGCTTAATGATTTGTAAATTAACTTATTACACTCCATGAAATGTGTCGCTATAATTTATTTAGAATAACCAATTAACTAATAGAATAACTGATTTAGAATAATTTGGCAAAATGAGTTGTAACGTAGTGTAAATAATAAGTGTAGAGTACTCAATGTATACGTAATCAATGGATGTTATCAATAAAGATGTTTTTCCCTTCCCCCACCCCCCCAAAAAAAAATTTCTGAGAGACAGACGATTATTCATCATTAACAGAGAAATTGCGAGCACTTGCCCGTCAGGCAAGAGACTGTGAAAAGTTGCTTGCCTGGCCTCAAAATCTACTTGTCCGGCACGGAACTTTTGTCGAGCCCTGGTATTACAAAGAACTATTCAAGTATTCGTTCGTGTTCATGACTGGCCATAATGCTGACGAATTTCAGGTTGAACAATCTTCGCATTAATGGCTTCAACTGGCCCAAAATTCTCCAGAGAAAAAGGTGTACTTTTAGGTAAGCTATCTATGCTACTAAAATGCATTAACAAGTGCCAATAAAATATTCAGAAGCCATAGAATGAAAGGATGACTGTTCTATAATTTCAGGACATATTAACCCCAATATAACAAGACTCCACCCTCACCACAACAAAAACTTACCCTAAGTTTGACCCTCCCCTAAAACAAAAATCAGCCCCATAAAGGCTGTACCGCAAACACCCCACCTGCTAACCACAGCCTTACTTCTTTCCCAAAGCCTCTCCAAAGTTCGAAACCAAAATGGCGCTCACATGATCAAAATGCGCACTTGCTCGCTAAATTACACCTGCACTACAGGCACCACACCCAGACAACAAAGATTAACTCATTAGCATCTCTTCTACAAATCCAGGACATGCTAACCATATTGCAAGACTTTCATCTCCCACCACTTGGAGACCATTCTCTTATTTCTGGATGCTCAAAATAATTTACCAACACCACCCAACCCACAAACCAAAAACTCAAGACACAACCAACCCAACAAAACAAAAACTAACCCCTCGGAGTCTTTGCTTCAACTCCTGGACATGCTCAAAACAATTTACCAAGTCTCAACCCATCCAACAAAACAAAAATTAACCCCTTGAAGTCTGTTCTTGATATTCTGGACATGTTTGAAACAATTTAACAAGACTCAACGCACCCAAGAAAACAAAACCTTACCACTTGAAGTCTGTTCTTGATATCCTGGGCATGCTCAAAACAATTTAACAAGTCTCAACCCATCCAACAAAACAAGAATTAACCCCTTGAAGTCTGTTCTTGATATCCTGGACATGCTCAAAACAGTTTAGCAAGTCTCAACCCACCCAACAAAACAAAAACTAATCTCTTGAAGTCTGTTAATGTTTTCTAACGCCTGGAATGCGATTACCATATTCAATCTGATCTGCTCAATAGCTTGAACGGAAAATGCCAATGCAATAAAAAAATGCATAGAGGCTAAAAAAATTGTCGCACAAGTTATGCATGTTATACAACAAACCAAAGACTAGAATACTGGAAAAGTTGTTGTGTGTTTGCCAATGGAAAATTAACTACAATTTAAAACAAAGTCCATCTACTTCAAATTTTCTGGAGAACCCTGCATGCTAAACACAATTCTGCAAGTCTCAACCCACCCAACAAAACAAAACCTACCCCCTTGAAGTCTGTTCTTGATATCCTGGACATGCTTAAAACAATTTAGCAAGACTCAACCCAGCCAACAAAACAAAACTAATCCCTTGAATTCTGATCTTCATATCCTGGACATGCCCAAAACAATTAAACAAGACTCAACCCACCCAACAAAACAACAACTAATCCCTTGAAGTCTGTTCTCTAAAGCCTAGACATGCTCAAAACAACTTACCAAGACTCAACCAACCCAACAAAACAAAAATAACCGCCTGACTTATGTTCTTGATATCCTGGATATGCTCATAACAATTTAGCAAGTCTCAACCCACCCAACAAAACAAAAAACGAATCCCTTGAATTCTGTTCATGAAATCCTGGAAATGCTCAAAACCATTTAACAAGACTCAACCCACCCAACAAAATAAAACTTACAGTCAACGCGGTTCACGCATGAACGCTCAACTTCAAATATTCATTGATTAATTCATTCTTCAAAAAATTTAGCCATTCTTTGAAACTTGGATTCTATATTCGAAACAATATTTTAGTTATTCGAAATTTTTTCTGTTACATCGTAATAATAATTCAAACTTTCCGAACAGAACTGAAAAGTTAGTTTTTTTAGCTCAATTTCCCGGTATGTCACGCGTGATATTTTTATTGTTTTCAAGCGGGCGCAAAAAATGGCAAGAACATAAAGCCGACAAAAATAACCCGTAAAGAGAAAACCCTTAGAAAGAAAATCCAAAGGAGTCTCTAATTTTAACAAGGCAACTTATTCTTTCGCTAGAAAGTTCGTGGCTTAATCGCAAACCCGCAGAAAATACAAACGACAGCCGCCACAATTTTAAACCTGTAACGGTTTTCGCCGCAGTGTGTTGCGGTCTACATGACCGGAACATGAAAGTTTAGGTTTCCTAACTCCAAATGGCAAGAAATTCGCTTGGGAGCTTTTAGGATCTTGGTAAACCTTTGCCTTCTAATGCAAGGAACGAGTAAACCTTTGCCTTTTAATGCAAGGAACGAAATCGTTAACCTTTTCAATGCTGGATTGGGGTTGTCATGATCAGATATTCCACGGAACACGAGAGTGCCAAAATGAGCTGTTCATAAAATCGTCCGACACTACATGTATTCAGTCCACGCGACGACTCAACCATTTTCTTGTTTCTTGTGGAGGTTAAGATCCTTGATAACGGATGACATCCCTGAAGTAATTGATTAGCACTTCTTCCGAGTGCGCCATGTAGACGGTTTCTGATGTTACGTGTGACCTTTTGAAGAATCTATTTCATTCATTGAAAAAAATTCGTAATCTTTCAATCTATCTACAAGAATACGTTTATCCAATTAAAGAAAGGAATATGCACATGGAGAATGCAATCTTCATTAAATGACTGTTCATGCGTGAAGTACGTTGACTGTAAGCCCTATGAATACTGTTCTCTTACGCCTGGACATGCTCAAAACAATTCAACGAGACTCAACCCACCCAACAACAAAAAAACTAAGGGCCTATCCGCACTGGCAAAAAAGTTGTTTATTTAAACAAATTTTCTGTCATCACCAACGCTCTACAATTGCGGATGGTTTGTCGCGACTCGACTATTTTGGCCAAAGCGGGCAAATCTTCAAACGCACTGCTGACAAAATTTGTCCTGGGACAAAACTGGACAAAATCAACAAAATAAACATGATTGTGTTTTTCTTGTCAGTCATCTGTCATGCCGCCATTAGTAGTTACATAAGCCAGGACTCGCGAAACTGAATAAAATCGTGGAATTCAGTTCTATTCACTGATAAATCTATGATTTCGTGGAATTCAGAATTCAGCATTCAGATCTAATCACGGATAAGCCCATTTCCGTGACACCTAAAGCAGCAGGCGCTGGAAAGTTTCGTTACCGAAGCCCACACGAAAGCACTTGACCTTCAAGTGGACTCGTGCTGAATTCGGCTCCAAACAATGAACAAACAAAGATTCTTTTAACCGAAAAACAGTACCAACTAAAAGCAAGAAAGTGCGAGTTGTCAGATTTGATAAGTTTGTAAAACAACTTCATTTTGAGTGCAGATATAAAATTATCTGACAAAAATTGTCCAGACAAAATTTGCCCTTAAGTTTTGTCATGGACAATTGCCATTTTGTCTGCTAGTGCAGATAGGCCCTAATCCGTTCAAGTCTGTTCTATAATGCCTGGACATGCTCAAAACAATTTAACAAGGTTCAACCCACCCACAGGGTTGCCACTCATTAGAACCCAAAAAATTCCCTGACTTTTCCCTGACCTCAAAACAATTTTCACTGACCTTGCATTAGGCGAATTATCAAATAAGCCAAATCCACTTTTACATTAGGCTCAGTCTCCAGCCGTGAGTGTCTCGATGCGCCCACGATTCTCGCCACCTTCACGGCTGGGGGCACAGGTTTGGTTGCATGTCCTGACGTCATTACAATTTTAATAATTATGCAAACAATCCACACGTCATTTGCTTAAATTTAATCTGGTTTTGTTTTTGGTGTCTTGAAAAAAACCGAAACGAGAAAAGTATGCCTGAAACGTCCTCCTGAAAGTGTGAAATTTCAAGAGAAAGACGAAATCCCGCTAAATTATGTCGCGCATTCTGCCCCACAAATTTCAGGGAGCTTGTCTCTGATTGGTCAGTCTAAACAATGACCAAACCCGTGCGCCCAGCCGTGACGGTGGTGAGAATCGTGGGCGCATCGACACAATCATGGCTGGAGACTGAGCCTACTTTTACATTTGCTTCAGCTTCTTCTGCAGACCATCCATATTCTTATCTTCATTTTCGATCTCTTTACGTTTTTCACGGGATTTTGAACGCATGGCATTTTGAATTCCCTGACTTTTCACTGACTTTGACAAGAACTAAGATTTTCCCTGACTTTTTGCAAAATTCCCTGACTTTTCCCTGACCTTGAAAAATTTTTCACCCAACAAAACAAAAACTTATCACTTGAAGACTGTTCTCTAATGCCTGCACATGCTTCCTTCAAGTTTGTTCTTGATATCCTGGACATGCTCAAAACCATTTAACAAGACTCAACCCACCCCAAAAACCAACAACTAATCCCTTGAAGTCTGTTCTCTAACGCCCGGACATGCTCTATACAATTAAGCAAGTCTCAACCCACCGAACAGAACAAAAACTAACCCCTTGAAGTCTGTTCTCTAATGCCTGGACATTCTTGAAACAATTTAGCAAGTCTCAATCCACCCAACAAAACAACAACTAATCCCTTGTAGTCTGGTCTACTGGACATGCTCAAAACAATTTAACAAGACTCAACCCACCCAACAACAAAAAAACTAATCCCTTCAAGTTTGTTCTCTAACGCCTGGACATGCTCAAAACAATTATTTTAACAAGACTCAACGCATCCAAGAAAACAAAACCTAACCACTTGAAGTCTGTTCTTGATATCCTGGGCATGCTCAAAACAATTTAACAAGATTCAACCAACCCAAGAAAACAAAACCTAACCCCTTGAAGTCTGTTCTTGATCTCCTGGACATGCTCAAAACAATCTAGCAAGTCTCAAGCCATCCAACAAAACAAAACCTAACCCCTTGAAGTCTGTTCTCAAAAGCCTGGACATGCTCAAAACAATTTTACAAGACTCAACCCACCCAAGAAAACAACAACTTACATCTTAAAGTCTGTTCTCCGTCTCCTTGACATGCTAAACACAATTTTACAAGTCTCAACCCACCCAAGAAAACAAAACTTAACCCCTATGAATTCTGTTCTCTAATGCCTGGACATGCTCAAAACAATTTGACGAGACTCAACCCACCCAACAACAAAAAAACTAATCCCTTCAAGTCTGTTCTCTAACGCCTGGACATGCTCAAAACAATAATATTATTTACCAAGTCTCAACCCACCCAACAAAACAAAAACTTATCTCTTGACTTCTGTATGGAAAAATGTCGCCATTTTGGTTTGAGACCTAGTTGGAAGGGGCTTGTGTTATTTCTAACTGTGACGTAAATTCAAGAACACAAGATTTGCATATTGCAGTTTACCACTTGTTTTCTTTAGAAAATTGCCTGCAGTAGATGGAAAAAATGTCCAGTAAATGTGTTGTAGAGAGATGTTACAGCACCTGGAACTTGATGGAACTGGATCATCCCAAAGCCAAGAAAAGAATGAATTTTGCCTGGCAAGCTATCAAAGTTTTATTTTTAGCAGACTTAAGGCCAAAGGATTTTGCAGTCTTAATTCTGGTGGTTTATGCGGTTACGGTTGGCTCAGGAGCCAATGGGTTAAAATAAGGCAATTACGAGGGAAAGAGTCTTAGAAAGTCCACCTTTCTTCAAAGATGTCCACAGCTTTTGATTTATCTTATAAGCTTACTTCACTCTAGCCCAACCCCCACCCCTTGTAGGATTTCATGTAGTTTTCTACCTTCATTATCTGCAAGGCCTCTTCATCTGAAAAACTTTGATTATTCTCCTTTCAAGGGCTGCTGTTGCCTTGGATTGTCCATCTTACAACCTAAAACAGAATAAAAAAAATATTAACAAAAAACTACAGAATAAGATATCATTTTATCTGTAACACACTGACAATATTTACTGTAAGATACATGACTTGACTGTGAAAACTTGCCCACAGAATATTGGTCCTTACAATGTAGGTACAAAAACACAGACAATATTTACTGTAAGATACAGGACTCGAGTCATTCAGAAAATCCCCGGATGTCAGTGAAGAGTTAATCATGCGCGGGATTACTGCAACAGCATGCAACAGCATCAATGTTCGAACGAATGGTCTTAATTTTACGAATAAAGAATCGGCCAATACCATTGGTAAGGGCTGTTTTGTCCAAGTAGTTAGGAAAAGATGGAGCCTCCTTTTTAGATAGTAATTTCTTTGCTGCCCTAAATAGCCTTCCTTGGTCCGAAGCATTTTCCATGATAAAATCTGTATAGAAAGCTTTCCTTGCAGCATTCATATGAAAGGTCACATGATTTCGCTGCGCTTTGAATGCGTCGAAATCCTCACGCAGCCCTGATCGTCGCCAGCACCGTTCTTTCTTCTCAACCGTTTAGCAGCACCGATCTCTCCAGTGTAGCACGGCACAGAGGGACATGGCCAGAAACGTTTGGTCTTAATCGGAGCATAACGGTCAATAAGTGTGGAAAGAGTGGAGTTGTAGTCTGTGGCTAGCTTATCCACGACTTCCGCAGATGTTTCTACAGTCC
This sequence comes from Siderastrea siderea, assembly GCA_964030785.1. Classification (NCBI taxonomy): domain Eukaryota; kingdom Metazoa; phylum Cnidaria; class Anthozoa; order Scleractinia; family Rhizangiidae; genus Siderastrea; species Siderastrea siderea. Next base: position 12,239,104 of record OZ034972.1, on the reverse strand, counting down.
TATGATCTAGGCACAGTGAAGATGCTTCTAGGTCATTTTTGAACCTCTCTAAGTCAATAGTTTTGTACTTGCTATATGAGAGCACCTTTTTTTAACAGGAGGTTTCTCAGGCAGCAACTTACAGCAAACAGACCCATGATCCGAGATGTAACGATCAACTATGGGTGGGGCCATCAGAACACCGAGTGATAATGAGGTCAAGGGTGTGGCCGTCCTCATGCGTAGGTTCGGTGACGTGCTGCACAAGTCCAAAACACTCAAGGAGATCAGCGAACTTCATTGCATCGTAGTCACTGGTAACGTCAACATGGACATTATAATCCCTGGTTAGTAAAATCGGCTCCCTGGATAGTAGTACTGTTTCTAGATAATCAGAGAATTCTCTAAAGAAAACACTTGTTGGAACTCTGTGCTCATCGGAGTACGGCGGACGGTAAATTATAAATAGACAGAATTTGTGACTAACGGTGCTAACGACCCACTCTGAAAATTCAAACGACTCTTTCTCTCCAGCTTCGACTTTCTGAACTCGCAGTGTATCACTGTATATCAACCCAGTACCGCCACCGCACCGGCCAACACGGGGGTGGTCTACAAAATTATAACCATCAAGGGCTAGCTCAGCTCTAACAGCAGCATCTTTTTCGGTGAGCCACGTTTCTGTTATTGCGTGAAGATCAGCTTTTAGGTCACACAAATAGTCCACAAGCATCGCTGTTTTGTTTCTAATAGATCTAGTGTTCAGCAAACCCAATAACAAAGAGCTTTGAAAATGCACAACCAAAGGCAAATAAAGTCTATTGGGCAACACACTTCTAAGATTCTGTGGATTACGTCTCCCATTACCATTGTTATGCCTGGGTTTCTCTCGGGTAGAAACAATTGTTGGTATCGAGCGCCCCGCAGGACCGGGATTTAGCTTGAAAACAAGATCACCAATCAATTCCAGATGGAACGTTGCGTCAGAATTGGCATAGTATAAGCACAGGCATCTATGTCTTCTAGACCGCAATTTACGCTTGAAGAGAATGACATTCCACTCCACACAATCAAGACAAATTGTAAGGTGACTGGCCGTCTCATTCCACGCCTTTGGGGGCGATAGCTGATTGAACCCATTGTTAAGTGAGCAAACAACATCCATTTGATTTTCAAGAGGCAGCAAAATCGAGTCCACAAAACAGTGCTTTTCCTTAGCCAGTTGATCTTTCTCGGCCAAGTAGACGTCGCTATGTGTTCTTCGGCCAGTTGGAAAGGATTCTCCATATTTATATTTGATGAAAGTGGCTCCTAGAAGGCACAGAGAGAGCAGAGGAACAAGTGTCCTAGCCTCATTAAGCATTACTGTATTTACTGTAAATTACATGACTTCAGTGTGAAACCTTGCCACAGAATAATGGTCCTTACAATGTAGGTATAGAAACACACTGACAATATTTACTGTAAGATACATGACTTCAGTGTGAAAACTTTCCCAAAGAGTATTGGACCTTACAATGTAGGTATAGAAACACACTGACATTTTTTACAGTAAGATACATGACTTCAGTGTGAAAACTTGCCCACAGAATACTGGTCCTTACAATGTAGGTATAGAAACACACTGACAATTTTTACTGTAAGATACATGACTTCAGTGTGAAAACTTTCCCAAAGAATATTGGTCCTTACAATGTAGGTATAGAAACACACTGACAAAATTTACTGCAAGATACATGACTTGAGTGTGAAAACTTGCCACAGAATATTGGTCCTTACAATGTAGCTGGTACCAAAACACACTGACAATAGCGACCTTTAGATCTGACTATGAGTACGAGTTTGGAATTTCGATACGATTACATCCCTCGAACTATATCTCTTTCCTGTTGCTGGCTAACACATAAATAAACGTTAGGGATAAGATTGGTGTGATAAATAACTATATGAGGCGCATGAATTTGGTTTGAAGACTTGCACTCGTACTCAATCTCGTACTCGTAGTCCAATCTAAAGGTCGCTAATATTTACTGTAAATTACATGACTTCAGTGTGAAAACTTGCCCACAGAATATTGGTCCTTACAATGTAGGTATAGAAACACACTGACATTTTTTACAGTAAGATACATGACTTCAGTGTGAAAACTTGCCCACAGAATATTGGTCCTTACAATGTAGGTATAGAAACACACTGACAATTTTTACTGTAAGATACATGACTTCAGTGTGAAAACTTTCCCAAAGAATATTGGTCCTTACAATGTAGGTATAGAAACACACTGACAATTTTTACTGTAAGATACATGACTTCAGTGTGAAAACTTTCCCAAAGAATATTATTGGTCCTTACAATGTAGGTATAGAAACACACTGACAATTTTTACTGTAAGATACATGACTTGAGTGTGAAAACTTGCCCACAGAATATTGGTCCTTACAATGTAGGTGTAGAAACACACTGACAATATTTACTGCAAGATACATGACTTGAGTGTGAAAACTTGCCCACAGAATATTGGTCCTTACAATGTAGGTACAGAAACACACTGACAATATTTACTGTAAGATACATGACTTGAGTGTGAAAACTTGTCCACAGAATATTAGGTCCTTACAATGTAGGTATAGAAACACACTGACAATATCTACTGCAAGATACATAACTTGAGTGAGAAAACTTGCCCACGGAATATTGGTCCAGTCAGATGGTCTTGAAATATCTCAAAGTTATGTTTCATTTGGAAGGAAATAACTGAATAAAGCCTGAATGGTCCTTACAATGTAGGTATAGAAACACTGACAATATTTACTGTAAGATACATGACTTCACTGTGAAAACTTTCCCAAAGAATACTGGTCCTTACAATGTAGGTATAGAAACACACTGACATTTTTTACGGTAGGATACATGACTTCAGTGTGAAAACTTACCCACAGAATAATTATTGGTCCTTACTATGTAGGTACAGAAACACACTGACAATATTTACTGTAAGATACATGACTTAAGTGTAAAAACTTCCCCACAGAATATTGGTCCTTACAATGTAGGTATAGAAACACACTGACAAAATTTACTGCAAGATACATGACTTGAGTGTGAAAACTTGCCACAGAATATTGGTCCTTACAATGTAGCTGGTACCAAAACACACTGACAATAGCGACCTTTAGATCTGACTATGAGTACGAGTTTGGAATTTCGATACGATTACATCCCTCGAACTATATCTCTTTCCTGTTGCTGGCTAACACATAAATAAACGTTAGGGATAAGATTGGTGTGATAAATAACTATATGAGGCGCATGAATTTGGTTTGAAGACTTGCACTCGTACTCAATCTCGTACTCGTAGTCCAATCTAAAGGTCGCTAATATTTACTGTAAATTACATGACTTCAGTGTGAAAACTTGCCCACAGAATATTGGTCCTTACAATGTAGGTACAGAAACACACTGACAATATTTACTGTAAGATACATGACTTGAGTGTGAAAACTTGCCCACAGAATATTGGTCCTTACAATGTAGGTATAGAAACACACTGACAATTTTTACTGCAAGATACATGACGTGAGTGTGAAAACTCTCCCAAAGAATATTGGTCCTTACAATGTAGGTATAGAAACACACTGACAATTTTTACTGTAAGATAAATGACTTGAGTGTGAAAACTTGCCCACAGAATATTGGTCCTTACAATGTAGGTATAGAAACACACTGACAATATTTACTGCAAGATACATGACTTGAGTGTGAAAACTTGCCACAGAATATTGGTCCTTACAATGTAGCTGGTACCAAAACAAACTGACAATAGTGACCTTTAGATCTGACTATGAGTACAAAATTGAGTATGAGCACGAGTTTGGAATTTCGATACGATTATATCCCTCGAACTACATCTCTTTCCTGTTGCTGGCTAATGCATAAATAAACGTTAGGGATAAGATTGGTGTGATAAATAATTATATGAGGCGCATGAATTTGGTTTGAAGACTTGCACTCGTACTCAGTCTCGTACTCGTGGTCCAATCTAAAGGTCGCTAATATTTACTGTAAATTACATGACTTCAGTGTGAAAACTTGCCCACAGAATATTGGTCCTTACAATGTAGGTATAGAAACACACTGACAATATTTACTGTAAGATACATGACTTGAGTGTGAAAACTTGCCCACAGAATATTGGTCCTTACAATGTAGGTATAGAAACACACTGACAATTTTTACTGCAAGATACATGACGTGAGTGTGAAAACTTGCCCACAGAATATTGGTCCTTACAATGTAGGTATAGAAACACACTGACAATTTTTACTGCAAGAATGATACATGACTTGAGTGTGAATACTTGCCCACAGAATATTGGTCCTTACAATGTAGGTATAGAAACACACTGACAATTTTTACTGCAAGATACATGACTTGAGTGTGAAAACTTGCCCACAGAATATTGGCCCTTACAATGTAGGTATAGAAACACACTGACAATATTTACCGTAAGATACATGACTTCAGTGTGCAAACCTGCCCAAATAATATTGGTCCTTACAATGTAGGTACAGAAACACACTGACAATATTTACTGTAAGATACATGACTTGAGTGTGAAAACTTGCCCACAGAATATTGGTCCTTACAATGTAGGTACAGAAACACACTGACAATATTTACTGTAAGATACATGACTTCAGTGAGAAAACTTGCTCACAGAATATTGGTCCAGTCAGATGGTCTTGAAATATCTCAAAGTTATGTTTAATTTGGAAGGAAATAACTGAATAAAGCCTTTGTCACTTGTATTTAAATAAATTTTGGCTTCGTAAAATGAAGGTGACAGACTACTACAGTACCGCTCAAAAGTAAGTTACCACCCTCTCGCGAGACGCGATTTTTGTCTCGAGAGACGAGAGTCTCGTCTTGCGAGAGGCTGAAGAATACTGTAAGTACCAATGCTTGCCGTTCTCGCGAGATAAAGACATCTACTGTGAAGTTACGGATGCGTTGTCGCAAAGCGAGTTGAATTCACCGAGTTCCTTCTATCGCAAGCCCATCGATCGCAGAAGTGATCGAAAACTAAATCACCGCAAATTTATAAAAGGTCATAACTCCGGTTTTAAAAGGCCTATAAAGATGATTTGAGTGTAAAAACACTCCGCATTTAGAGGTGCAATTTGCAATAAGGATTATGTGTCAAGTATTTCTCAGCATTATATTGCGAGCGAATGATCATTAGCCTCTGATAAGCGCGTCGGTAGCGCTTTTGTTTTGCGAGCGTCACGGCAAATTTATGTGATAACGCCAGTTTTAAAATGCCTACAGAAAGGCCTATAAAGATGATTGAAACGGGGAAACACTCTGCATTTAGAGGCACAATTTGTAATAAGGATTACACGATGCGTCGAGTATTTCACAGTACCGTATTGCGAGCAAACGATATTTTTTTATTAAACATTAGCCGCTGATGAGCGCGTCAGTAGTGAGTCACTCAGGTGAGAAGGAATATAAATCCGAAGACTTTGAATAGAAAGCAACGTAATGTTTGCAAAAATACTTCCATTCCTTACACTGAAGTCGATATCACATCAATCTTCGCACAAAACAAGGCAAAAACCGAAGAAAAGCCTGTGATCTAAAAGGTAATTCGAGGCGTCAGAACAAATACACCGTATGCAAATTTAGCATGATTTGCATGAATGACATTTTGTAACGCAATGAGTAGTTCTCAAAGACAGCAAATTGCCCTCTTAGCTGTGTTGAAAGGCGATGGTGTTGCTTAAAATATATTTCTATGCTACTTCTTCGGGTATTCCTGTTTTGCTGGGAAATTAAAGTGGTAAAGATGCAAAGATCTTGGCGAGTTCATCCACGAGACCATCTGACAATCGGCCGTGACCTCCTGTACGTGGTTCCAATCAACTTGTAATGTATTAAAGTCTTGTTTTGAGAAGAGTTCGCGTTGTTTGCCGTAATTTTAGCACTTGGACTCGCTGTTTCTATTTCTTGAATGGAATAAAACACTGAATTGAGTGAGTTGAGCCTGTATCACCTCATCAGACACGGTTGAAATGATTGTTTACGTTTTGCCGTGTGAGTTCATGTTTATCGGGCGTCGGAAAGTTGGCGGACATTTCATTTGATTTGATGTAAATTTTCTTCGATATTTCCCTACTTTGAAAACTCGAAGAAGCAATTTTTCGATTCGATTTTTCGCTTGCCTTCAGTTGGCGAATTGTCGCCGAAATTTCGTTTAACTGTCGCACGAACACTGCGAAATATCGATCGAAAGTTCGGCGATATTTCGAAGAGAACAAAGCGAAATTCGTTCTCATTACTTTTGTACAGGACTGTAGTCGGCTTCTCGCGAGACAATTTGCTTGTAATTTAGTCCAAAATTGCCGCTTCAGTGAATCTCTCAAGACGAGAGTCTCGTCTCACTCTCGTCTCGCGAGACGAGACTCTTGTCTCGAGAGAAATGAGACGAGACTGGTAACTTACTTTTGAGCGGTACTGTACGTTCGCAAGATTTTAAAAGTATCTGACACTATTGGATTTGTTCGTTACATGTGTTTTGCTTTTCACTTGTTTATAGAGGGCTCCATATACTGTCAACTGTTTTATTAGGAGGCATTTTAAGTTGAGTAGAGCCCTAAGAATGCTGCCAGCAAATATGTAGAGGCCACAGGTCTGCATGTTTTCCCATTAGTAGATTTTGACACCTCTGTATTTATTGTTATCATTGTTATTGCGACTGTTGCAATTTATCTTGGCTCATAAATATTTGCAAGATGTGTTTAAGCTCACAAAATGTAAGTACTGGAAGGACAAGATCTTAGATTATCTGTAAAGACGTTTATTATTTTCTATGTTTGTAGTGTTATGGTGTGTTGCTTCATATTGCGGGTGAAAAATTTATTTTTGTCCAGTTTAGCCAAAGGATGCTTAGCTTTACTTCGAAAAAGATATAACCTTGTCTTAGCGAAAGCTAAAGCCCACGACAAGACATCTTTCTTATTCTTGGGCGAGTAGAATCTTAATATTCCAACGCGAGGAAGAATCTTTTGTTTTTCTGGGTACCTTTGATGGTTATCACATACCGCACACAGCACAATCACCACTGGGAATACTTCCAATATTATTTGTATTACTGAGCTTAGAAATTAAAAAAATTACAAACGCACCGTCACACGGAACACAGTCTATTACAGTTCCCACACTGCGAATGGAAATATACAACTGAGTAAAAATGTACATCTGAGTGATCAACAATTTTTACACCGACTTAATAAAACAATCAAATTCAAAAAGTGAAATGCATTTCTTGAAAAGTATCATTGAAAAAAACTCAGAATAGCCATGTCAGCCATGTTTTTACTTTGCTGAACTTGACATTGCTTTTGGAAATAATGCATTGCACACACAAACTACAGATTATTCACTAATCTGCTAGCAGATTATTGAATACTCTGTAGGCTGTGCTGATTCCCAGAATTAGCTGTAGGCTCTTAGCCAATGAGAAGACAGCTAGTGACTACAATGTATAATAATTCCTCGAATTTGCCGACAGCAGTTCACTTTTGCGAAAGTTGTACCAGTCTACAGGAGGACATTGCATATTTTACAGACTGAATTGTTTGTGTTACAGTGCATTTCTCGAAACTTTTGACAAACAGTTTGCGAAGTTTATTTGAAACTTCCGAATTTCACTGCAAACTTGAGAATTTCATTATGAAGTTGTCAATCAAATTGCGAACTTCGGAATGAAGTTGCGAATTTCACGTGCAGCTAAGTTCGCAAGTTGGGAAGTTCTAGTTGCTTTCAAGTTTCTTGGGTGCCATTATTCCACGTCTTCGGTCTATTTTCCATTGAAATGCCACAATAGAATGGAAATTAATTGTCAACGACTGAAGTCAAAAATGAACCGAAACTTCTCAGTGGTAAAAACACGTAAACAACTTATCCGGCACATTTCCACCTTCGACTGCATTTCTCTGCCGGTTTTAGTTTCACAAATGTTTCTTCGCTCTGCTCTCTTACCTCGAATTGGGAGCGGTGATTCTTCCTTCAGCAAATCAACCTGATACATCAGCAAGCGTTTTGCACCGAAAGGTAAGCTTAGTTCCTTTGAAAACACCATATCGACTTGATCTGAAGTGAGAAGTTTTAGCTGAAGTCTACTTGTAAATAATTCGCTGTTTTGTCGTAGCTTTGAAGGCGCTCTATCGCTTGGTTTGCGAGACTCCTAGACTCAAATTTCAAAATTCGAGATTCCGAGACCAGCTTTCATTGACTTTATTCTTGCGAGCTCGATATTCCGAGACTCTAGTTTGCGACGCCGAGATTTCGAGACTCGCCTAAAATTTGTTGAGACCCAGGATTTTTCAAGGACCATTCTATACCCCTTGAAGATCAAAGACTACTGAAGTTCAGTACTTACGGATTTAACATCGCCTCACTGGGACATTGCAAATATCCACTGAAAAAGAATCTACGGGCATGTATTTCCATTGTGAAGATCTGTAGTTAATATGATGTCAACAGATTACAAGGCGTATTTTGGATTCTGTAGTCCAAGCCCTCGCTTGCGCCATCAGTAAACATAGTGACGTTCAGTGGAACCGTTCCTGATCAGTGACGTTATGAAAAAATTCAAAATGGCGGATCGGGAGGGTGTCGATTCAACCTCGTTCCTAGGGTCCTCTCCGCTTTCAAGATGGCGGCTGGTCGTGGAGACCTCAGGATGAGTCCGCCATTTTGAAAACTCGTCGCGAGAAGAGCCTGGGGACGAGGTTGGTGTCGATTGTCGAAAAAGGCAAGCTCCTTTGTGCCAACTCAGTTAAAGTTAAAAAGCGAGCACAGATATAAACATACCTCACATTACATTTTTGAAACACGACGACGCGACCAAATACCGATATAAGCTCATTTTCCATCTACATTTTGACATAAAAAAATACGCACACTTATTATTCCCAGGCCGGGGGATTATTAATTGGCCTTTGTTTGTACGCTGGCTGACAATTGGCAGAGAAGTGTTTACTAGAGGCAGCAATTATTCCAATTAAAGATTTCAGATGGAGTGACGGTAGGGATCGGATGGGTATATAACCAACTGATTGCCTCATTTTTTAAGGATAACCAAACTTTTTCAGTAAGGATAAGAGGAAGCGTGCGATCAAAGGAACACGTCTGAAATTCAGGATAGATTCAACAAAGGATTTTAAACAAATATTAGAGAAAATGTGACAAGCGCTAGAAAGTGAATAGGAAATTCGGTGCGCGAGGCAAGGGGAGGGGTTGAATCTCAATGGCCTTTGCAACGGACATCATTCTAAATGCAGTTTTCATGTGGTTATGCAATAGGCACAAAAGCTGCGACGAACTGTTTCTCAAAAGCTAGTTATTCCTTATTATTTTCACATACTTCTTCGTGCGAATTTTGAAGAATTGTCTGTCTCTCGGGTGTGGTCAGATTTCTGGCTAAGCCTACGAGTCTCCAAACCATGCCAGCTGGGGGTGCTCAAAGAGAAAATCCCATGCTGAATTTTCTAACCAAAAGGGGTCAAATGATACAACAAGTATGACACCCCAAAAATCCCTACTTTACTCATTGCCAAGTTCCCCCACCCCCACCCCATGATTTGCACAATGTTGCTTCGTTTATCATCAACTAGACGCTTCGAGTGCAACGTAAACGACCTGGCCCCAGTTGTTCAAAGGTTGGATAACGCTATCCACTGGATAAATCACTGTATAAATGTTTTGTCAATACATATCCGATGGATAGCGATTTATCCGGTGGATAGCATTATTCAACCTTTGAACAACTGGGCCCTGGACAGTATATCAATTGTGTATCTGTCGTTTTCTTTCTGAGGGGGGGAAGGGTGGTACGTGAAAGCTCTATTGGAAAGTAAAGGACGGCTATGCAGGCTAGTTACGGCCTTCAAAACATTGAAATAGCATCATACTCAGGTTTGGAGGCAAATAACATGGAGCACAATACTCAAATTTTACTTGCCAAACACATTACAATTCAACGTGCATTCATTCAATCAATTGATGGACATCTGTCAGTTCCTGGTCTGTTTCCGTGGTTTCAGTCACATGATCACGGAACCGCATGGTGAAGAAGTTGTTCTCAGGTCAGGACTGTCTCTGCCGTAAAATCAGTTTCGTCAAACAGTACTGATATGTAAACCGGGTTAAAGATTTAAAAAAAGGAAGGCATCAAATATCAAAGTGTTGTTCGCAGGTAAGACTTAACCGGTAGTTAAAATATACCACGCCATGGTCTGTCTTTGGTTTAAGGCTTCAGCATAAGCTTGAATTACTGCACACTAAGGGAAATCCTCACCCAAAAATGTAAGCTTAATGTAAGACTTAAGCTTAAAAATTGGATTTTGCTAGGAATGAAAAGAGGTCCCTGAACTTGTTTTATTACGGGCCCACCATAGCCCTGGCTATCAGCTTTTGATTTTTTCAATAAAAGAATCCAGGCGCGTTTTTCTCAAAACTCCCAAAGACATTTCGCGCCCGAAAGCAATTTTTGAAACTCGCTTTCTTTCCAGTTTTTTTCTACCCAAATACCAGTGCAGCGTAATTTGTTCGCTTAAGACATTTTGCTTTGCTTTCATAACGAACAAATATCGAATCTTTGCTGGTAAACGCTTGCACATGAAATAACTTTTCTCACCCGAAAAATTTTCGGGCGTATTTTTCGGGCGTCATAAGAAATACACGTCAAGTCTGTACTGAAAGGTGCTAAAAAAGATCAAACTTGACATTTCTTTCCGAGTAAGTTAATGTTTCTCTTTTATTCTCGCATAAACCGTGATTTTTAATTCAGATTAAGTCTAAATTTTCTTTTTGCTCGAACCTACTTTTCATACTCGCGTAAATGGTCTTTCTAGGTCACTTTACACATTTAAAACTTGTGTGACACAGGACTTCGCCAACTTCGCAATCGGTGAATGAGTTTCAGCGAAAAAAGACAATTACTTTCATTAATGACAAAGCAGAGTCATATCAATCTTATTTTCACCCAACTTTCAACTTTTTATAATAATGGCGACAAAAATCAAATCTCAGATATTTAATAAATATTTAATTGCAAAAACAACTGCTCATTACAGTTCGATAATAGAAAAAATGAGAGGGGGGTCATTGAGCTCGTTTTTAGTACTACCAATTAAAGTTAAAATTAAGGGCGTCTTGACTAGGTTACATTGTACTGTTACCATGACAACAAGTTATAGGACAATAACTTGTTAATGGACATTTTTTTGATACCATAATTGTAGCATTAACTAATTAAAATTTTAGTATTGTTCTTAGGAAGTATCAGAGGTTTCAAAATGTTTTGAAGAAGGCATCAGCAAATGGAAGAGTTAAAAGGCGGCTGTGACAAGTTAGGCTAGGTTGTTCTAAGCTTATTGCTATGACCAGAGTATCCAGCAACAGAAAATCAAGTAGCAAGCGGAACTCCAGTGGTCGCCAGCTTTTCTTGAAACCCCTGAAGTATAGGAGCCCGTTTACATTGTGGAAGATCCTACAGTAATTTTTATTAATAATAAGTAGTAGTAATTGGACCGAGTGGAGTACATTTCAGGGAGTAATCTGGCAAGTTATTTCAAAATCGGTTAAGGGCGCAGCACAAGGCTGATTTGAAATTACAAGCACAATAACTCCCTGAATTGTATGACACAACAGGACTGCCATTAAGTTTTTTAGCAGCCGTAACACTGAAGTTATCACCCATAGCATTTCGCTCCGTATGCAAATGTAATGTACATGTAACACCATTCCATGTCTTCACCCATAACATTGAGTGAACTCAGCTGTAACAGGTGTTACGGGTTACAGCCCTTAATGACAGCCCTGCACAAGGTCCAATTATTTATTAATCGTACAACACAATTTGAGGTTTGGAAGCCCTTGAAAACCTCTTTTGTGTGAAAAAACGCAAAGTATAATCAATCAGGTTTTCAAACAGAATTAAAAAGCAAGAAAGTACCCATCCAAGTGCAAGTGATTGATACGCAAAAGGCATAGGTATCCAAATTCAAATTGGATACCCGTAATTGTAGACCCACATGATTGCGCACCAATTACCCATCAAATAGGCACGGGATAGATATAAACACATAATAATTTATAATTTACAATTCTAAATGTGTTGCAATGTTCCTTAGGATGCAATTTCACTGAAGCCAATGGAGGTTTCGGAATCAAAACGCTCTTTGCCTCAGGTACATGTAATTGTAAATAACAAATAGTACAAAATAACATCTAGACTTATACCCGTGTTGTTTGCTTCAATGCTATTTTGTATCCAACAGTAAAACAACAAAGCAATACCAAAGGATTTCCACTACATTTTGTGCTGTGACTGGAACTCTTCTCCACAAAAAAACTCCACAACAAATTACAGATAAACATGGCGAGCAACTTGCCTTCATGTATCTCTGTTCATGTAAGAACACACGAAACAAGTCCTGGTCTTGCTGCTCTCTGATTGGGCAGAAAAAAAGACAAAGATTTTGTAACCAATCAGAAGCCAGAATGAATCTGTTTGGAACTGAATCCAAAAAGTCTGTCCCCAGAGGCTCATTTGCTCATTCTTGGCTTTTCTTTGCATTATTTTATTATTTTTTTTGCCCCAGATTTAACTTTCCCCTGCCCCGACTAACTGCCCCTGGGTCTCCAAGGATGCCATCTATTCAGTGGTTTCATTTTTTTTGGGGGGGGGGGGGGTCACTGATGTTAGACTAAAATTTGCAAATAAATTGTTTTTTACATGTACAAACTACTTAAGAGAGCCAAGAGAGAATCACCTGCGCAGAGAGCACGCAGGTGGATTCTCGAACAGAAAGATCTAGACCAGCCAGGACTGACACTACTTCATATTAATGATACTATTGGTAAGTTACTTTTACTTTTGATATTGGATACTCAATATTAATTTTATTGATTTAGCAAAGCTAGAACTATTATTAATGTATTTTTTTCTTTTTAAAATATAGGAAAGGGAGTATTCACAACCATTCCTTTTAAAAGGAATGATTTTCTACTGCAATACAAAGGGACAATGTTATCCGGGAAAGAAGGCGAAGAGCAAGAAAAAAAATATTCTGATGATGAAGGAAGCTTCCTCTATTTCTTTGAACATCAGGGGAAAACTTGTTGGTATGTATTACAGGTCTACCAATATACATTGAATATATGGAGAATAGTGCATGAAAACGTCAATCATTCAAAATATTTTGCACTTCTGACACCTGCACAGATATACTGTTTTCAAAATAATGTAGTTTGCGTCGGTTCAGCAATTCTGTGTTTAAGATACATGTGCTGCTCACAATTTAAGCACTTCCTTTTTTGTATTAAAGTGCATATGAAGTAAAAAACAATTCCTGCTTATTTTGAAGGCTTTTCAAAATAAAGAAGAATGGCATTTTCCATTTTGAAATATCTTTTTTAGTTTTAGAGATATTTACATTTTTGTATTATGCAAATGAGGAAAGTGATGACGTCATTAATCATTCCACAAACAGATAAAACACCGAATCAAGAGTTTCTCAAGAAATATTAGAGCGGTGTTCTTTAAACTTGGCACCATAAATGTACAGTACACAAGATGCCACCCGTGGTGCCATTGCCATGGCAACAGTTTTGCCACAAGACTTTTTTAAATTAAAACTGACATTCCAGTAGCCTGAATTTCAGATGTCTTTCCCTGGTCGTTCCTCTCCCGAGAAGAGATGTCTGAACACATTGGGCCCTTATGCCATCTTGTGACATCACTACCCGAAAACCAGGTAGTGATTTTGATTGGTTGATTTAAAAATTATTTGCATACTTATTATAATTATGTGGAATTATGACCGAAACTCAATGTGCGAGGAATGAAATTTGAAATCGTCTGCGAAGAGTACACCTTCCGGGATATGAATTTATCAGTCATAAAGTGCCATTTACTTTAAATATTTTATTTAGTTTACCTACGGATGCAGAATCAATGTGGAAAACCGGTAGGATCTTTTAGCGACATTTGTCGCTTCAACATGCAGTGGTTTCGCAAATAAGGTTTTTATGTTTTTGATATATATTGTTTTGTCAACAAGCCGCTCGACACTTTATATCCAGCCTCCATTAGCCAGCTCTGAACTCAGTGTCCACGGCCAAGTAGGATATTCTTGTACTGAATGGCTTTTAATGCTGCCTCTGTAACCGTCTAAATGGGTTCATTGAAGTACTCAGGAGTGAATTTGTTCGTTGCGTGAGCTTAGGCTCAGGACATTTTGACCCCCAGTGTGTTAAAGCAAATTAGGTCAGATTAAATCCATTCCGTACAATATGTAGCTTTATTCGACTAAAATCTCATCCATTTCATGTAAATTTTTCCTCAATTTACTATTAAAACAATTCTATGTACCTGTAATCCTTTATTGAAGCAATTTTTCTTTCACCAAGTCATGGCCTTGACAGAAACTTTTCCACATGAATTAAAGGACAATGAAGTGACGTCACCGGATGGCATTTAAGGGCCCGATGTGTTCAGATGTCTCTTCTCGGGAGAGGAACGACCAGAGAAAGACGTCTGAAATTCAGGCTAACATTCCCCAGTTTTTGCTTAACCAAAGACTATTCACTCCCAAGAAGCAATGAGAAGGGTTAAGGTAACATGAGCACCATGTGCGTTCCAAGCGGGACCCTCTGTCACACTTTGAAGGGTTGCAAATGGAGATATTTGGTTTATAGCAGATTTAAGAGCCTGGATCCAAAAGTGTTGCCATGGTAATATCACAATATAAGCCATCATGTGTCTTGTGTGATGTACATTTCTGGTGCCAAGTTTGAAGAACACTGCTCCTATATTTTTTACTTCATATGCACTTATTAATAGTGTGCAAGTTTTATGAAGATAACCTGTAAACAACCAATCAATGTCTTACGTTATTAATTATTATTTTCAGTATTGATGCCACTCATTCAACTGGTCTTGGTCGGATGGTGAATGACAGCCCAAGGGATAAAGCCAATTCAATAATGAAAAAAGTGGCAATAAATGGCAAAATTTACCTTTGTCTGTTTGCCATTCGTGACATAGACATAGGCACAGAACTGCGTTATGATTATGGTGTTCCTGACCTTCCCTGGAGAACAAAAGGTACGCAATCCCATTCAATATGAAATTTAGTATTTAGTAAAACTAGTGGATAGTGATTTAAGCATAAAATAATTGCGTTCAACGCTAGGAAAATGCATCCTAATCTTGTGGTGTCCCGTGATCTCATGGGTGTCCTATAATTGCAAAGCAAGCTTCGTTCCATGTAGTGGGCAGGTGGGCTATCAGATGACGTCACATTGGCGTTGCGCAAAGGATTCTGCCTCGTGTGTGGCTTTGCTGGAAAGAAGTGCATGGATTCAATCTTTTTTGGTTTGTCTTTCGTCTACACTACGTGGAATCAATCTTTTACGGTTTGCCATTCGTCCACAAGTAAGTAGTTTTCCAAACGTTACTTAAAAATGTCGTTGCTGTGATTTATCAAAGCCTGGGGGAAGTGTGTACCACTTCTGGACCTTGTACGTCAACCAAAAGTTGGTCTATTTTGAACAGTTCACCATATTTCAGCCGAGTGACCCTTTGTAGTCTTAAAACAAATCAACCAGAATAAACCTGAACTAAGAACGACAATTAGCTGTCTATTTATCGGTGGTGAAAACAATATTTGCAGAGCGATGAAGTTACAGCTGATTCAAACAATTGCGAGTTGAAAATAACGCAGTTTGCTAGGAGTTTGTTTACATTCAGCCTGCATGCAGTAGTGGACAAATTTAAGTAGCTCTTCCAACTTAGAACACTGTATCTAGAAAAAGCTTTTTACAAAAATATTAACAGTAAAGTGAAAATGTTTTGCATGGAGTTTGAATGCAGATGAGAGTAAATTATTTTAGGTGTTTTTCTGAGTTATGGATTCAAAAGCAATCCAAGTGGTGTGTCGATTATGGATAAATATGAGATATATGAGCAATACTTGCTAACACAATAGCACATCAAGGAACTGCCACAGGAAAATATTTCACACCGGTATAATACAAAAGATAAAGCCCAGTGTGAGATATTTTTCTGTGGCAGTTATCTTTTGTATTATATCGTTAAAACTGCAGTTATTGCAAAGCCAACATCTGCACGATTTCAGTTACATTTTAGCACTTATTTCGGTAAATGAAAAGGCATCAAACGCACTCTCGTAATCTTCGATTACTCCTCGTAATAATGATAATATCAACAATACATATATATCTAACAGGAAATTTCACATTTCACATTTCATGTTGAAAACATTCTTAATGAAATTGCTCATTTCATGATTTGATGAAAATACCCTAAATTTAGACTCTCACCCATAGCATTTCTGGCCTCAAAAGGCATAAAGGAGAGTTATTTCCTTCATTTGAGCTACGAATTTGCCTTGTACTCTTTAGAAAAACAAGATGTTGATGTAACTGATGAGGCGAGGGATAAGCTGGCAGAAAATGAAGAAAAAGAGGCTCTGGCACTGCAGAAACAGATGGCTGCCTCCAGCTCTTTAGAAAAACAAGATGTTGGTGTCGCTAATGAGGCACTGCAAAAACAGATGGCTGCCTCCAGCTCTTTAGAAGAACAAGATGTTGATGTAGCTGATAAGGAGAGGGATAAGCTCCCAGAAAAGGAAGAAGAAGCGGCTCTGGCACTGCAGAAACAGATGGCTGCCTCCAGCTCTTTAGAAGAACAAGATTTTGATGCAACAGATGAGGAGATGGATAAGCTGAGAGAAGAGGAAGAAGAGGAAGAAGAAGAAGCGGCTCTGGCACTGCAGAAACAGATGGCTGCCTCCAGCTCTTTAGAAGAACAAGATTTTGATGCAACAGATGAGGAGATGGATAAGCTGAGAGAAGAGGAAGAAGAGGAAGAAGAAGAAGCGGCTCTGGCACTGCAGAAACAGATGGCTGACTCCAGCTCTTTAGAAGAACAAGATTTTGATGCAACAGATGAGGAGATGGATAAGCTGCGAGAAGAGCAAGAAGAGGAAGAAGAAAAAGAGGCTCTGGCACTGCAGAAACAGATGGCTGCCTCTTTAGAAGAACAAGATTTTGATGTAGCTGATTTTGAGGTTGGTTTGTTTTCCTTACCTTGTTGGGATAAGCTGCCAGAAAAGGAAGAAAAAGAGGCTCTGGCACTGCAGAAACAGATGGCTGCCTCCAGCTCTTTAGAAGAACAAGATGTTAATGTAGCTGATGAGGAGTGGGATAAGCTGCCAGGAAAGGAAGAAGAAGAGGCTCTGGCACTGCTGAAACAGATGGCTGCCTCCAGCTCTTTAGAAGAACAAGATGTTAATGTAGCTGATGAGGAGAGGGATAAGCTGCCAGGAAAGGATGAAGAAGAGGCTCTGGCACTGCAGAAACAGATGGCTGCCTCTTTAGAAGAACAAGATTTTGATGTAGCTGATTTGGAGGTTTGTTTGTTTTCCTTACCTTGTTATTCAAGAGAAATGTTTTAGAAAAATGCAGACTTCAGCTAACAATGTACATGTATGTCTGTAGCCAGATTTGGGTGTTTGGCTAGTTGGGGATCAGAGCAGCACAAAAAGCGGGATTAGCAACAGGATTATGGCCGCCGGGATTTTTATTCCTGCCAAGAATTCCGCCAGGATTCCCGCCGGGATTCCCGCTCCCAGCAGCGGGATCCCAGTCCCATTCTGCCAGGATCCCCACCAGGATCCCGCCAAGATCCCGGTTGGTTTTTACCAAGGGTTGTTTTTACATTTTTTAAAAATGTTAGAATTCTCGCTGAGATCCTTAGGGGCCAGAGAATGTTCCACGTAAAAATGCTTACCAATGGATGACAATGCATTCCTAATGAGCATTATACTATACATAATAGAATGTACTGATTACAAACTGAACAATTCATTTTCTACTTGGAGGCCATGCATTAATGGAAATACACTGATTCAGCCTAAACCAGCCTAAACCAGAAGTTCCAAAACAAGGCCTAAAATATAAGGGGCCTTGCCAGCTAAAAGTTATAGAGTTTCTAAGTGTGTGGTGCATTTTAAGCATTCCCTTCGCAAATTAGCCACAAATCTTGATCCCTATGAGTTTAAAAGTAAAAAAGGAAGAAATTTAAGGTCTAGCAGACGACACTTACTGTAGAAAAGTTAGCTGCAGGTAATACAATGAACTGCACAACACCACCACCAATGACAACAAAAACAATGTTCAGTATAACTTTTTTCACAGTTGATAAAATGATATTTAAATTAAGCTGACACTTCAATAAAGTTTACACACACACACACCAAAAAAACAATCATACATCAAAAAGTAAGAAAAGGAAAAAATGTGAATGAACTACACAATAACAATAACAATCAAATTCAAGCAATTAATAACACATCGTCCACTTTTGAAAACACTGAAGAACTTTCTTTACAGAACTACCGTATTTATTCGATTAAACGCCTCCCTCGAATAAATGCTGCCCTCGAATAAACGCCGCACATTAGAGCTTGAATATAATAAACATCGCCCTCGAAATAATGCCGCATTATTGACGCGGCGTTTATTCTAATAATAAAGTCAAAAAGCAAATCCAGTAATAATCAAGTTTGAGCAAGCCTTAAAAATATTTTCCTTGATTGTAACAATGTTTTAGATATTGAAAATGACTTTTCAGACAAGCACTAAAACATTTTTATATTTTTAAAATTCAAATGTTCAGTTACCATACTATTGTTAGCAAGAAATAAATTGAATTTTAAATAAACGCCGCCCTCGTATAAATGCTGGCCTCGATTAAATGCCGTTTTGAATCACGAAAAATTTAATAAATGCCGCGGCGTTTAATCGAATAAATACAGTATTACCATAAAAATTTTGTGAGCCTTTAGGAGCATTAATTATTTTTGTCACAGGACAAGAAGCATCAATCCAAATCCCCTAGACGAGCTGCTGTCATGGCTAAAGGTTTGACTATCTATTACCTGAAATATCTTTATTTTCTTCTTAACATAATGCCAGAGAAAACTTGCCCACAGGGGGGGGGGGAGTTGAAACCAGGGCAAAAAATTTCTTCTCCAAATTTTTTGCCCCGGTTTTAACTTTCCCCTGCCCCTTGCTTACTGCCCCTGGGTCTCCCAGGATGACGCTGACCTGGTTACTTAATGTGCAATCTCAAGTCCCACTATTTCGAAGTAGTTTCCTTTTCCATGCAAGTTCAAAATAGTGGGGATTCAACTGTATCACTTTAAAATGCTTCAATCTCTTCAAATTGGGTACTCATATTGTCCATTTTGTCCTTTTTTTTTCAGTATATGGAAAAAATTGGCAAAAACAAAATGACGTCATAAGTGACATACCTGAGGAGGACGTAAGCTTAAGATTTTAACTCCTTTTTATCATGAGTGGGTTAGCTAACAGAACTAAAACTAGTCTCTTATTCTGTTGAAAGTGACAGTACAGTCTGTAAAATTAATGTAATATTTTGTTGCTCTTTATAGAATGATGAGCAAGTACTTTCTCATGTGGCCAATGAAGGTTTGATTATGAATTAAACCTAGCTCTGATTTGATTAAAAATTAATGTAATTGAGGGTAAAGCCATGTACCTCTCTGTCTAATGGCTCAAATTCAGCTTTCATGCACTGGCAGGCATTTGTGGAGTAAATACACTACATACATGCAATTCTACAGAATAGCTAGGTGGTTGAAAAGCACATACATGCACTGCTAATTACCAATTTAGTCCACTCAGAATAACAAATAATAAGACAACATAGCTAGCAGAGATGTGCAATCAAATCCAGTATAATTATGTAAGCATGCATCAAAATCCAATAGTACAAATTAATTGACGCCAAAAATGTTTTACTCGCGTAGATTTTATTGTACACTGTACACTTCCACCAGCAATGTTATAAATCAATTGGTTCATGCTTTTAGCTGTGCACTACAAGTTATGATCATGGCATTTTGGCACTAATATAATTATCACCACCAAAGTTGATTTCATTTATTTGTCTGTCCTTATTTAATTTATTTCTAGACATAGTTTTTGACTCGGAAGATGACAGTTTTGGGGACATAAGGATCATAGTGGATAAGGCACTGGTAAGCATGCCTAGAGCAGTCTGCAGAATATGTCCTGTGCACACAAAAGTTTTGCTTGTATATTTTCTGTTAATGCACACCAAAATCTCTATGCTACAGGGTACATACTACATGCCAATTGCAAATGAAGTCTATTTTCGACACTCAAGAGCCTTTTAACATGATGGATCACACTAGCTTCAAGATCATGGTCATACTGGTCACCAGAAAAAATGCCTCTGCCCTTCAGAGTTTTGCCATACTCTGCAGACCGGTGCACAGATACTAAATTGTCAACCGGTTTGAGTATGGAAACATTTTGAACAGTGGTTCCAAATTGGAAATTCAATATGGTGCATACAGCCTATTTAATAAACGAGAAATTGTTCAAAGTTTTTTGACAATGGATACCGATAATTTTGTCTAACAAAATAAGAGGCTTAGCAGAGAGGCCTTCTAAGTAAACATGAGTGCCCTGATCAAGGCAAAAAGAAGCTTTTTTTAGAATAATTATATTTAAATTTTAGTTTGTCTACATCAACCACAGCCTTAAAATGGTTACTTTTTTACAGTACAGATTGATTTTGCTGGACTGTACATATAAAAATTAAGAACTGATGGAAGTGGCATTATGCTCATCTGAAAATACCAAAAATAAAATTAAAGTTCATCGAGGTAGATCAGAAAAATAGAGCTTAGACCAGTTCTGAATGGGAAGGCCTAATTAATGTTATTCCACTGAAATAGAACCTGCACTAAGATTTTTTTCAAACTTTACCTATTGATTGTTTATCTTCACAGGAACTTAAATTTTGAAATACAAATAGGGGGTCCCCATGCTCATTTAGGAGCAACAGCAGCTCGTTTATACCCAATAAATCCTTATAATATCACCATGATGATAGTCACGATTGCTGGCTAAATTCACGATTTCAACGATTGTTTCTTATTCTTCACTGAGAATTTGTCCATATATTTTATTTTACAGTGAGAAATTTATTACTCAATTCAAACCAAAAGAAAGAAATGATAGTTCACCATGCTCATTTTCGAGGAAATGACGATTTACCTCTTAAAAATGGATGCATTTTGGACACATTTTTACCCATACGTAATACCTTAAAGTGTTCACGGTTTTCTAATTTACACTACAAATTTTGCTAATTATTGTGATATTCATGCAGTGACATCTGTCATATTAGTTGAGTAAAAAGCTTGCAGATGACACTGCAAGTTCTTCTATTATTATGCAGCCTATAATCTCCTATATTTTTCAGTGGAGGAAGAATGTAGAAGATAAGTGAAACATTCTGCATCAACAGTGATGTTCTCTTGGGTTTACAGCGCATAGTTTTAGTGATGCAGAAGAAGTTGATTGTGTATTTTCATACAATCGACCAAGACAAGCAAAGACAAGATGAAAAAATTTTTTGCTCAGCATTTCAAATGCTTCATTCGCTGAAAAAAGTTCAAAGATGTTTAGATTCTTAGATTGGCCTTGAGTAGTACGTGCAGTTTATTCTTTGCTGTTGTAGCCTAATCAATATTTTGTTGTTTGTTGTTGTTGTAGCTAGTCGGTTTACGATTTTGGCTTGCTTTCACGCCTGTTGCTGCTTTGTCTAGTCAGTATCAGAGGAAATGCTCAGGAATGTTATGACGTGCGCTCACCTTTTTGGTTTGACAAGTAAAGCCACGTGACCAAAGTCACTACCGTTCGGCCTCAAAATCAACCGTCACGCGTATCTTTGAATTCGTGCTCTACCTCTTTCAGTAGTATGAAATGATATTATCCGTGAACTGTGAATGACATGCTTGTTGTGACACGTGAAAGCAACAAATTATTTTTGTTAACTGCAAAACTTGACTAGAATTCTGCACTTTTTTTCGTGGAAACCGACCTGCCATAGAAAGACAATTCCTTTGAATGTTTCCAAGTTGTGTCTAACCGAGTCAAACACACAATTTGAAATTTTTTAACAGGTAGTCAGTCATTTTTGCAAAATCGCTGATTATCAAGTACACAAGCATGAGCCCATTACCCTGACATAAATAACAACTTCCAAAAGGAACAACATGTCAGTCTTTGGTGGCCTAAAAGCACTCATTACGTGCACGAGACCTCATCGTCTTTGATGTTATTTTCCGTGATTTGCCATCTTTAATAGTCGTGAACTGTGCACATGACCCCCCCCCCCCCCCCCCTTTTCGCCCCTTGTATCAGTCAGTAGGTCAGAACACTGACAGAGGTACTTGTAAAACAAACCACATGCCTTAAAGAGACGTCAAACTTTTACTTCACATGGGTAGTTTTCGTCAACATCTACCCAAGTTTGTCTTGTGTTTCACGGTCAAAATTCGAACTTCAGTTAAGTTTAAGCTAAACCTAAATATGCCGCACTTACCCATGCATCTGCCATAATTTGTCTTCTCTTCTTTAGAGCACGGAGGCAGTAAGACACTATTGGATAAACAAAAACCGTTTGGACACAGAAATTATAGACGGCAGCTGCGAACAAAATCGTACCACATTTACATTACCTCGTGCGTGTTGTCTGACGCAGCCATTGAAAGTCTTGAAAGGCGAATCAATCTCTCTACACATTTATATGTCAATAAGAGGTTGAAGGGTTGAATCAACATCCAGAAACACAGAAAAGAGAATGGAGCAAACAATTCTAATTGTCCTCACCTGTGCTTGTGCGTTATATGCTTGTATCAACTCACTCATCGAACGCGCCCGAATAACGGAACTGGCAACAGTGCGAAGCTAGTTCCCAGGCTATTCCGAAAACAACAATATTTGCCGCCTTTCAAATTTAAACGGTCCGCAACGCGAACATATGTGAGATTAGTTTGTGTTCACCACTCTTAAATGTATTCCTTGTTAACGGTGGTAGGTATCCTCAGCAAGTTCCGCATAAACGACGATGTCGTCAACGTTCTCCATGATTGTATCGGTTATACGTCCGCATTTACGATTTTGTCATAGACACTGAACAAACTTTTAACCTCTTCATGTATGTGTGGCTCTAAATCCGCGAACGGACGTTTCTTTGAACATTTATTAGATTATCAAGCATAGCGTACTAGTATGTCGCCAATTGCGCTAACAAATAAGGGAAAATTAACTTGTTGGTTCGACCGCAATTAAACGCCAGGGCCTCGATTAAACGCCGCCGTTTATTTAAAAAAGAGCCGTTTTTGACAGAGGATGCCTAAATACCAAACAGGGACTCGAGCCAGGACTCGAGCTCTGGACTACTCGATTTAGAAGATTTTCATAGATTATAAAAAGAAACACGACTCCCGTTGGTCGCTAAATAAATTTTAGCCTTCAGTGTGCTGAATGGAAGGTCTAACGCTCTTTGCGGAAGCCGAATGTGTTTGCTAACTTTGTGGCATTTAGTTAGCTTTTTCGGATTATGTTAGAATTTGCGATTTGCGTTACACCTCCATATGTTTTGATCTGTTTTGTTGCGTTTCTCGCATCCAACAGATGTAATTCTGTGACAGCTGGATAACTGCGTTTGAAGTCTCAAGGATGCTGCAATGATATCTTCTGGCGAATGCTTCTTGTTCATTATTAAGCGACACTCGAGTTTCGGTCCTTCAGTGGACCTCATCAGTTGATTAAGAATCATTCGATTTGTCACTTTTGTACTTGTCTACAGGATCCAAAAAGCCGCTTTCTAATTGGCCCACGTAAAAGAACCAATAGTGTTCATGTAGCTTCGATCCCTGCTAAGTTGTGTTCGTGGAGAAGGCTATTTTTCGCATTTCTTACCGTGTAAGTTCAATTCTGACGCTTAAAGGTAGTTCTTCTTTAGCGGTACGAAAGTGGTGTCTTTTTTTCGAATTTCTCAAAATTGTACAGCAAGCGTTCAACTTTAGAGTATATTATTTCTTGAGATAAAAGATATTCTCCATAAGAGTGACAGGCCTACGCGACTCCCCAGCGGTTAGAAAAAAAGGAAAAAAATTGGGAAAAGAACTATTTTCACTGTTTACCACCAGCGAGTTCCCGCGTGTACATTACATCCTTTCGTATCATAACATGGGATTTAGAAGATCCAACTTTTTAAACATTCATTATCATCTTTTATTAATTTTTTAACTTGTAAAATATGCATATACATGTATTTTTTTGTTGTAAGGCTCAGCCCCATATTATTGTAGCTTTCTTTTCAGTATTGTATAGAATTTCGCAATTCGCTTTTAGGCGCGATGATTTTATAATAGAATCCTTATTTATTTAAATTGCTATAAATGCGCCAATATGATAACCTGTCTATTGCAAATACCAGAACTGAGAACTTCTCAAAATTATTCATAATTTACCAAGTGAAAACTGAGAAAATCATAACCGTGAAGGAGGTTTGATACCCGGTCTCAAAAAGCATACATTTAGACGATTTTTTCCCGTTTACTCCGTAGTTAGATCTATTATATTTAGTTATTTCTATTCATCGAAGTTTTCAACTCTCTTCTCAGTGTTTCGGATATCCCGATGAAACACTGTCTCTCGTGTTTGATACATTACATCCTTAATAATTATTATCCTTATTTTGTTCTCAGAACAGAACAAATCACACCCGGAGATGCAAAAAAAATATCAGTTATCTATTAGATGACGAGGATCTTTACACTGATGACGAGTCATCAGCGTATGACCCTAATGACGATGGAGAAGATGAAGATGAAGACGAAGATGAAGATGAAGATGAAGATGAAGAATTAATAACTGATAATGTAATCTTTATTTTTTATTACGTTACAGTACTGCAAGGCCATAACCGTAGTAGTGATTTTTGCTGAATTTAATTAAAAAAAATTAAAATTAAAGAATCAATGTAAGCAATAGATTGGCTGTCAATTTTGAGATGGCTCTTGTCTTCCATTTCAAGGGATATACTTCCCGTTGCACTTGCGTAAAATACATTAAAGAATTCATACCAGATTCAAATGAGTAGAATCCCTTCGTTTGAAAGCTGAGGTCCGTTTATGTCTGGTGGAATTAGCCTGTGTAAAAAACTCTTTATGGATTAAACTAAAGAGCAGCCGTTAAAGATGTTACAACTTTCTGTTTGTTTATATACAACAGGGAGAAGCAAGCAAGCAAGGGACAGCGCCAAGACGAGCAGTTTCTAAAGGTTCGCTTAAATTTTAGAGGCATTGGTTGATCTGTCTGTGCGGGGGTGGGGGACGCAGGTTTTCGGATTTAAGTACTTAAAAACATAACAGCTTCATTATCAGTACACATTAGGAGCAGTTTTTCTAATTACGGAAGAGTAACCGTAACCCTCAATTGCATTTACTTTTATTTTATAGGCCAACATAACGTTTAGAAGGGAGCATAAAAATTTTGATTTGAAATTTTTAATTGCACACTGTTACAAAATCTGATTTTTGGAATGTGCAAGTTTTTTTTCGATTACGGTGACGGAACTTATCTTGAGGATACTGCGGATCAGAACTCCTTCATTTTTTCTCTGAAATAAAGCGTAATTAACAGGAAAAGCAAACGGGTAGAAGAAAATGACGACTTTACGTGAAAACCCAAACGTTTATTAAAAAATTGGCCTTCTGCGACCATTAAACGCTACGTTTGTTGTGAGCAACATTTCGATTAGTTTTGGCACACCACTTGAACTGAAACATAGATTCTTCTACTGTCTCTTCCTCCCTTGCGCGTCCATACCTGTTGTTGTTTAGTATCAGTTTTAGGCAAGGGCGTTTGTTATACAAAGAAAGCTTTTAAAATTTGTCTGACAGTCTAATGTGTCCGTAACTGTAATTGCTCCACAGTGGCAGATCAATTTAAGACAAAAACAGACGGTGCAAACATGGTGAAGGTGGTGAGTTTCAGTCTGTTTTTGTGAAACTGTTGTGCCGTTCGGATGTCGTCAGCATTAAGCAATAGGCGAATTCTATCTCTGTATAAAAATTACATAAAGAATTCATCCCTCCTAAAATAATTCCGAAAAATAATGCTGCACGCGCTCGCCAATGATACGACGTCAACCCCCGACACTACCAAGCGTACTAGATTGAACGTATTTTCCAAAATGGGTTAGAAAAATGCCGTGTCCCCCTCCATCTTGTCAATTTTAAGTGCGGCTGTGTCTGATGACAGATCAGATGACAAATGACTCGTGGGAAAAACCCGACCGAAGCATGAAATAGCATGAAAGGGGCCCAGATCTCTGGTCCGACCTATTAAAATCAGTAAGCCCCACAAAAATTGAGACGAAAATTTGAGGCTACATGCAATACTAATAAATACAATTGACTGCTTTAGAGAGTTTCTAATACTAACATTCTCTTGCATCTTTTTTAGAATGAGAAGCAAAAACAGTCCCAGGAAAAAGCAGTTGTTGACGATAAAGGTTTGCCGATAGTCTTTGATGGATTTGTTGTATTCATTAAATAGCTTTTAACATATTATCGGTTGTATTACTTTGCGAGTAGTATTTTTTCTAAGGAACGGACCATTAGAAAAGTGAGGTGGGGGGGGGGGGGGGGGGACAAAAAATCATCCAAGCCAAAATGCCAGAAAAAAATTCCTGCAAGCCGAGTCTGAAGAAAAAAAATTCCTGCAGAAGGAGATTTAACCTTCAAGGTAAAATGTCAAAGAATTATTATAAAAAATACCATTAAGTGTTGCAACGACAGCAAGTTTTCTCCAGAATTCCCTAAAATGGAGTTTTTGAGGTTCTGAAAACCTAATTTTTTCCGGGGGCGCGTGCCTCCAGACCCCCTACGTTGTTATGTTTGAACATCATCAACTCAAACAAAATACCATTATATAAGAGTTGTAATGAAAGCAAATTTTCTTCAGAATGTCCTAAAATAGCGTTTCTGAGGTTCTGAAAATATAAATTTTTCCGAGGGAGCAGCCCCGGACCCCATACCTTGTTATGTATGAACATCAACTCAACTCCAAACCGTCTCAAGTACAGCTCACTTCCGCTAACGTCTCAAGTACAGCTCACTTCCGCTAACAAACAAAGCCCACTAATAAAAAAATTAGTGCACTTGCAATATTATCGCTATTTATGTTGTCACTTTGAATTCCAGTGAATACATCTGCAATGGTACAACATTTCTACCAGAATGGCCTAAAGTAGCATTTCCCCGAACCCCCTGATTTTGTTTAATATTTTCTGACCATCAACAACTCAAAGCCACCTACTATTGCTATTGCTAACAAACATGACCCATCGACAAAACAGTGAATACTACCTAGCTATGTTTGTTTAAAATACTTGAATAACTTCTAAATGTCCGCACGTTTTATATGTTAAACCATCCAATAAGGGATTTATTATTCCACCAGTGTGCCATTTTCTAGCGTTTTGGTTCCTAGTTTTGGAAATACATCTATCATCTGAGAATCGTATCGATCTGACCTTGGGTCCCATAACTACACAACCATTCAAATGTTTTTTTTTTTTAGTTTTGGATAAATTAAATTCTCGGGCTCTGCGTGTCTGCAAGGTTGTTTTGAAAACAAACATACAAGAAGAAAACGGAACACAAACTGGAACACTCCGGTCAAACTGGAACACTCCAGTGCAATTACGGGCTATATCAAAACAAAAAGATCGTTGACACAAATCTACCATTCACATTGTTATTCCCAAAGAATTTTTAAAACAGCCCCACGAGATTTTATAATGACATCCCTAGCTGCTTGGTGAAGATGCAAACCAACAACTTCAAATTAATTCATCATTCAATGAATACTCCACCAGTCTTTATTAGAGGGGTAAACTACCGCTGCAGTTAGGATTATAGTTAGGATCGCACCTTAGGTGTTTGCAAGCTAGGATCCAACTACGGTTCCCTTGATGTAGTCACGCCGCTTCAATGCTCCCGCCGGAAAAAAGGAGAAAAAAACCCGTCATGTAATCATGTGCGTGGTGCCAGCTACATGTTGAAATCTTTATTAACCAAGCTCTCTAAACACAAGAGCTGCAACGATCTCTGGTGAGGTTAATGAAAAATGCTATCTGTGATTAGAGCAACTCAGCTTGTAACACTAAAAAAAAAGCCAGGCAAATAATAAATGCAAGTTGTTAACGACTTCATGGATAATATCAGATCTATCTTTTTGAAAGCCAGAATGAAAATTAACAAAATAAGCGAAAGCGAACCACCTCAACAAAAACAAATGGCCAAGTACAACTCTCAACGGGAAACCATTCGGACCGACTACTGCCAGAACAAACACAGTGTCACCGTTAAACTTGCAGGGATAAACCATCATATTCCCCGAAGCATATAGTGCCTACGAAACATAGTAGAAGTACACTAGGGTCAAAGGACCAAGTATTTTTAAAAGGTAGCAACTATATTGAAATGACACGAATGTATGAGCCTGAATAGGCCTGTCGCGTTCTTTTTCGCAACTTCTGTCGCGCTTTTTTTATTTTGTTTTTCGATTTTATTTTTTTTTTCACGGGCAACCGAGTCAGCCGGTTATTGCGGGCCGGATACATATGAAGAGGCCCTCAAGCATACAGTATTCATGTCCATGTCCTGTGCCCGGGCCTATGTGGACTTGTCTATCAGAAAGACGAATAACAAAAAGGCTAATTTGCTAACATCAAATTGAATAAAGACCAGCTGTTTTTGGTCTCGCTTCATTTTTTCAAATTGGGGGATCCTGACTGTGATCCCAACTTGTTATCCTAACTGGGCAAATAGCTCCTTATAAGATTGTATGTCTCCTCTATTTTAGTGATTGAAGTACAGTGCTCCGGGG
This sequence comes from Siderastrea siderea, assembly GCA_964030785.1. NCBI lineage: Eukaryota > Metazoa > Cnidaria > Anthozoa > Scleractinia > Rhizangiidae > Siderastrea > Siderastrea siderea. The sequence continues at coordinate 12,210,217 of OZ034972.1, read as the reverse complement.
CAGAAAAACTAAACTTACCGGCCAATAAAACGACCGAAAACAAAGGTAATCATCCCATATGCATTTGACTCAATTTTCCCAAGGTACAGTTCCTCGTGTTGGGGAAAGAAACCTTTTTTTGCGTACGTTTATTAAAGTATTTTTGATTATTCTTTGCAATATTAAGACTACCGTAGAATTCCGGTTATAAGCCCCCCCCCCCCCCCGCTTATAAGCCCCCCCAGTTATAGGCCCATCTACCTGGAAACAAAAAAATACATCTGGTTATAAGCCCCCCTGGATATAAGCCCCCCTCTGCTGGATGACAGTACTGAACAGGGCTAAATGTTGCTTTATTATGACTTTTTAACTTAAAAACGTATTTCGATCAACACTGCCGTGGCTCGTTTCGAGACGTTTGTTTATTCCGCTTATAAGCGCTCCCGGATATAAGCCCCTCCGTTTATAAGCCCACCCAAAACCCCTTACGAAGTTGTGTAAGCCCAGGGCTTATAACCGGAATTTTACGGTATATGTAATAAGCAGCGTCTCGTTTCCTTGCTTCCGGTCACTTATTTCAGTAGTCTCTTCTCCAGTACCAATAATAATAACCCATTAATCGGTTATATGTATTATTCTATGCCCTTATATTCAATATTTCATTTTAACTTTCTATGGAACGTACCTTTCTGTTAATATCGGCATGATTTGGCTCAAACCGCAATATATCTCTAGTTCTTGGGAACTTTCCCTTAACAGAATTTAATCGGAGGTGAGTTCTTTGATAAAATGTTGTTTACTCTATTTACAGGAATAACAATTGCAAATGACACAAACAAATGCCACATATGTATGTTTTGTGGACAGGGCCACAAAAAACTAACGAGACACCAAATAAGGCGCCATAAGGATGAACAGGAAGTGGCAGCCGCAATGGCTTTGAAAGGAGATCACCAGCAGTTGGCGTTTGAAAAAATCCGTCTGCGCGGAGACTATCACCATAATTGTAATGTACTATCACTTGGAGAAGGAGAACTCATTGTGGTGCGAAACCCCAGGGCAGGTGAAGACTATTCCAACCCTCAGGACTTCTTGCCGTGCCCAGATTGCTTGGGGTTTTTCAAAGCAGAAGAACTCTGGCGCCACGTGAAACGATGTCCACACAAAGCGGAAGAACACCAAAAGTGGATGAAAGTCCAAACTGAGGCGAAGCTTCTGCTGCCGACATCAGCGATATCTACAACAGATGTCAAAAAAGAGCTGTTTGAAAGTGTCCTTACTAAAATGAAGAAAGACGAAATATCTGCAGTGGCCAGCCACGATCAATTGGTTCTGAAATTTGGAGCCGCAGTTCTCGAGAAACTAGGACCAAAAGATGCCAACTATGTGTCTCAGAGGATGCGCCAGCTGGCGCGTCTTGTACTAGTCCTACGTAAACGAGTTCAGAGGAACGAGGCCGTCCTTGAAGAGTTCATAGATACTGCCTATTTGACACCATTGTAGATGCTGTACGTGAACTATGCGACTTTGTCCCAGAGTCGCGTTTAGATGTAGGGATACCCTCACTAGCTCTCAAGCTTGGGCACAGCATCAAAAAGTGTGCCCAAGTTCTCAAAAGTTCTGCCCTGCGAAAGAAGGACGAGGTAACCATAAAAAATTGTAAACATTTTATTGACCTCTTTGAGGCTGAGTGGACCGCCAAGATTAGCTCCCGGTCCCTCGCCTCACTGGGGTCAAGAAAACAAAACAAAGTCGAGTGCCTGCCCTTAGCAGAAGACCTTCTGCTATTAAAAAAACACCTGGAAAAGAAGATGGCAGACCACTCCGAGGTTCTGATGGGAATGCCAGATCCAAGCCACTACCGGTTCACAGAGCACTGGAGCAACCTGGCTAAAGCAACTTTAGCCAGGGTGATTATTTTTAACAAAAGGAGATCAGGAGAGACGGCGACCCTCCAGATCAAACAATTTGAAGGTCGCCCAAAATGGGCTAATTGTAGTCCTTCTTTAAAGGCCTCATTGACTCCTCTGGAAAGGCAGCTTTGTGAAAGGTAACTGATAATAGAAGATAACTAATAACTATAAAAGAAAGAAAAGTATGAGTCACTCAGGGAGTTAGGGTCAGTAAATTATAAAACACTTGGTGCTAATATTTTGAGCTCAATGCTGTATATTTGATTACGCAGTTTGGTGATGCAACAAACTTTGCAAATGAAAGGGGGTGGGGAGGGGCTGGGGAGGGGATATCCGTATAAAATTATATAAATGAAAAAAGGCAACATGGCATTCTTGCACCATATAAATAAAACCAGACTGCAATGTAATAACTCTTATTACACAACTAAGGCACTCAGGGGGCCAATAACTAAAATCAGCCAATCAGATTGCTCCATTGCCGAGCCAACATTTCGATTCGTGTATTGTGATGGAGTGCAAAAGAAAAAAATAAACTTGACTGGCATAAAAAAGCCCTCACATACTTTTTAAATTGGCTTGTAAAACCACATTAAGTAGGGATTTTTTTCCGACCGAAACACTCAAATGGCTGGATGCTCGGTCAGAATACCGTTCTTCTCAATCCTGTCCACTTTACGCTTTTGGAAACTTCCAGTTGTGTAATAAATGTCTTATTAACCAAGCTTGCTCGGCACCGTACTGGGAGAATATCAGCCCTCGGTCTTTTCTGTACGTTGTATCAAGACCTTGGGCCAATATTCTCTCAGTAAGGCCCTCGCGCTCAGTTAGTAAGATGTATATATATTCAACATTAAATCTTCAGATTGGATCTCATAGAAATCACGGGCAAGCGGAATAGGAAAGTTCCGATCCTTTTAACTCAAGAAACAAAGTCCGCGGTGGAGCTACTTATCACAAAAAGGCCTTCAGCAATTCCATCAGCCAACAAGTTTGTATTTGCCAGGGCCACTAGAGGATCCTTGGGCCACCTACGTGGCTGGGACTGTGTCTCAGCCAACGTAAAGGAGGTTCAAGGGTACTTGAAAGAACCAAAGGCAATAACGAGTACCAAGCTACGCAAATACGTCGCAACGGTGTCGCAAACGGCTGCACTGACCGAGCAGGACGTTGACTGGCTGGCAAAACACCTCGGTCATGAGATCAGAGTGCACCGCGAATTTTATCGCCTGCACGAGTCGTCCATCGAGCTGGCCAAAGTAAGCAAGCTGCTGCTGGCTGTTGACTCTGGAAATATCAAAAACATGGCCGGGAAAAGCCTTGCGGATATGTCCGTTGAAGGTATAGAAAAATGTACATGATTATGATGTTACACATATTGGTATCCACATAGGGTTTTTAGCCAAATTGCTACCTCACAAAGTGAAACCTGGTGCACACCTAGCTGTTACTCACGTCACTGAAGTTAAAGGATTCGTAACAGCAACTTTAGCGACTATGTGACCATCTCTACAACGCGTCTGCATTTTAACTAGATGCGAGGTTGTGCAGTACAGTCTTCTGAATGGCTGCGAAGTTCTAATATGAAACCAAGCTGTTGAAAATAATCCACCTCAGGCTCATACATGATTAGGGGCTATGACTTTCTGATACAAAATGTTGAGCAGATCCACCTAGATTTTCACACTCAATTAAGTCAATTAAGTCAAACACTGTAAAAAAAAAGGTAACAGGGTAGAAAACGCTTATGGAGAAAGACCAGTTCGTTTAGGTGCCAAAAAATCGCTTAAGCGAAATAAAATGGGTTTGACAAAATTTTCCGTCTCGAGATCATTTGCTACTACATTACCTGTGGCATCTGTAACCTCATTTCTGCCCTCCGACGACTCAAAAACTACTTACTCCAAATAAAGACAGACTTGACACTTTTGCCAACAAACTCGCAAATGACGTTACAAAATTTGAGTAAGGGTATGAGCTTAGTTTTTTGTACGGTGAGCCTCCCCCAGGCCCCGTTTCAAAATGCTCCACAGCCTCCGACGCCGAGCTGTTCAGAAGAAGAAAAAAAAGTGCAATGTAGGTTTTAATTCTTATTTATAACTAAGATACTTGCGATTTACTATATTTATTTTCTAATATTGACAGATATTCCTGATATAACAGATGATATTGGATCTGAAGGTAGGACGTTCTACTTTTTATCCGCTCGTGTAAACAGGCCTTTTATTTTGTTAGTTATTAGCTTAAACAGATCATACTAAAATACTCTTGCTGTATTGCTGTATTGCTCAAATATTTGTTTACGGCATACTTGCATATGTCGTAAACGTAAACGAAACAAAGAAATTCAAAACTGCATTAATACCCTATTAATTCTTTTTTAACTGTCGATTTTTATGTTTTGAACGCTTACGAATGTCAACTGACCTAGATTATCACTCTGCCTACAAAATAACAAATGAGCTCACATCAGAAATAATAATGAAATACGTAATTTAGACCTAGCTGCACATGTTTTTAGTTTTGATCGCATATTATCCACTTACTGCATGCGCACTGTTAATCTTCTTACAGATTCTTCTTCAGAGGATGATGAAAGTAAGAAAACAATTCAAGTGGATGTAATATGCACGTTTGGAGGAATGCATGTGGAATATGTAACTTAGATAATGCAAAATTCAACAGAACTAAGTACATAATATGACCCTCCCCCATGTTTATATGGAATACTTTTACGGTTTCCTTTTTGCCAACAGTTCTCCACATCTAGTATTTGGGCGCGTGCGATGTCTTTCGCCAGATGATCATACTTTAAACCGGTTTTGTGATTCATCTTGTTGTCCTTTCTTTCAGAGATCTCGGAAGATGAAGACAATGAAGAAATGATCACTGAAGATGAACGTAAGTGCTATGTATCGTGTCGCAGTATAACATTTCCGCCGGAACGGTTAAAGCATAGAAATCATTATAAGCCATACAGATTTCATATTATTTTAACGGAATATTACATTCCTTTGAAGTTTGTTACGCTGTCTATGTCCAATATCTTCGAAGGTTTTTCTAAGCACATGCTATTTGTTTTCACACAAAACGCAAAAAGTTGGGTAATATTTGGCATAAATAATGAGAGGCCAGGCTGGGATACGTGGAACATTTCTGTTGTCAAAAATGGATACATATTATTATCTGAAGGTATATTTCTTTTCGTTACAGATCTATCTTCAGGGAAAGAGGGTAAGGAGACAATTTCAAGTTAAAACGCACACTAAAGGATTAACCCATTCTTATGGCCAGCCTTTTGCATGAAAACCGCCATTTTAAGCCACGAACGCTGTATTTTGGCACCTGTCGGCTAATATCCCAGTTTAAACGTGAACGTCTCTTCCATTTCCGGGCAACTTGCTAATGTCAGATGCGCACTATTCAAAATTTTGAGATACCGGCCACATCAGGCCGACTTTTAAGTGCTCATCCCCGTCAACAGTTTTGGCAGTCAATTCGGTTTTCTATTTTCTAGGCTTGTCTGCCGTTTGATAGTCTTCCTTGTTTTTGAAAAGATTTCACTTTCAGGAAAGGAGGAATTTCTAACAAGAAGTATGGAACCCGGTACCAAGGCCAAATTTTGCTTCACAGGGAAACGTTTCTCGCTTTGTTTGTGCGACGCTGGTCTACTTTATCTGAACACTTCAGTTTAGGCATTTTTTCTTAGAATTTTGCAAGGCGCTGTCACACAAAGCGATGACATCAGAAACTGTACGGCTGTAACGGATGTTTTATTGCAGTTTTTATCATTTGTTTGTTTTTTTTTAGATAATTCCGTGGATCCTATCTCACCGGTGAACCGTGAAAACAAGAGAAAGACACAGAAACGTAAGTGCCATGACGCTAATAGTTAAGTTAATTAGGTCTGTTGCTTTCACAACGATGGGAGTAGCAAACTTTTACCAGACAGAGAAGTTGAGATATGCGTCAGATATGAAGTGCATATTAGAATTATCTTGAAAAGGAATGTTGTCGGTGCTTACCTGTCATAACTCTATCTGTGTTGTTTCAGTCATAGATTATTAATTGTGTTTGACTATTTCCCCTTTTTTGCTGGGACATTCTGATCGTGTGTTGAGGCAAACGCGTCTTCCTCTGTTATTTCAGGTCTTCTAGAAGAACGAGACGATAGCGCTTCCACAACTAAAACGATTATGTTGAAATCTCTATCGGTATTAAACTCAAAATCTCCAAAATGCATGTTACTATAATAAATCACAATGAAGTTCGGGCGACCATTAACTTACCGGCAAAGAAACCGAGAAGCCTGCCGAGAAGTAAGTTAATAAAATAAACCTTGGTTACCCATACACTAAACAGACCACAGGCAGCAAGCTGACTAATAACAGTGCATTCAAATAGCACTTATACTATTAAACAACTATTAGGTACTGAGGTTATCATAAATCACTAATCATAACCATTCAATACTGAGACAAAAATATTGACCTATACGCATTTAGCACAGCTCTCTTAGTGTTTTAAATTACCATTTTTTCAGGTTCACGCCGAAGTTCCGATGAGGGAAAGGACAGTAAGTTGAACAACAGAATGAGTATATTCGTACGAAAGCAGTAAAGAAGTCTTAGCATTAGATATAGCATTCCCTGCTAGCAGAGGCCCCTTTTCCTTTGTATTCGCTGAGCTAACGGGCGGGACGAAAAGGGACCTCTGCCATGGGTCGAAATGAACTGTGTTGAGCATGCGCCACGGTTACTTAGCGACCGGAACGTCACGTGATGCTTTTAGCACGTGATCATCTGACGACTGCCACCTTTCTAAATTAGCGCGCCAAAAAACACCTGCACACTTTTGTTCAGGTCGTGAATGGTGAGTTCACCAAAACCCTAAAAAAAGTAGACAGTTCGTCTAGAGATAGTTGTTGTCTAATCTACGGTATTAATTTCAAGTTATCTGGACAAGGAAGCTCTTTTAACATGACCACAACTCCAGGAATCAAAAAGAAATTAACCCATTGAAGGCTGCGTGTTTTATGATCGCTTCAGTAAATTAGCAGTTGGTAATAAACAAACCATGTGCAATACGAAAGGACAATTTATAGGTTCGAAAAAACAACACTCACTTGATCTAGAATAGTTCAAATGTCTTACTTTTAAATAAAACACACCAGTTGTCAATTAAGAATTATACAATCTCAAAGTCAAAATTTTGAAAATTTCCGCAAGAGATTTCTCATGTTGTCTCGCGCGTGAAATCAAACCACAACAGAGCATTTGTGTCTGTTTAGGTCAGATTACTAGTTTTCGAAATTTTATGAATGAAGGTACACAGAAGAAGAGACAGTAAGCTTTTCTAAATAATACATTTATTAAAACACGTCTTTACTTGTTTTTGAAGACCAAACGCGTTCAATTCTTTCTTCGAGGGAAGCTACGCGCAAGCGATTTCGCTCGATGTGTAAGTTATTTTGAAGAGCATTTGGTGATGCGAACTGTGTATGTTTTTCAAAACTTTTACGATAACTGTAAGGAATATGAAGAATCCCTCAATTAAAAAGCGATTTCGATACAAATTTACAATCAAATGTGGAATTTACTCTACCGTAGACTCGTAGAAGTGCTGGAGCATTTCGCAGAAAGTCCGCAGCTCGAAAAATCTTTGGAGGTGGAAGGTTGTCCTTCGCCTTGACAGATGTTTTCTTCGCTCTAAATTCCATTCCTTAACTTGTTGAGTGTTTCTTCGTCCATGTTAACAAAAACGAGAGAAAGTAAACGTTGTAACTCTTCACGAGTTTAGTCCTCTTTCCAGGACGGCATGTTACTATGCGGGCTCACTAAATGACAGCGGAATAACTGTAAAGGAATGCGCGAGATAGACTGGGCTCAAGTCACGGTCAGCCAACAAGACAGGGAGCATGCGTTTCGGAAGCCACCGTCCACGACCATGGACGGCGGTTGAATCAAAGGGAGTTTCAACCCATGGCAGAGGTCCCTTTTCGTCCCGTCCGTCAGCTCAGCGAATACAAAGGAAAAGGGGCCTCTGCTAGCAGGGAAGATATAGCACTAAAGAACTTAGTTTTAGTAATAGAAGTAAAGAGGTCTTAGTAACAGTAAGGCCCTTCCCTCTTGCCTGAAACGTTACCTTTTTTTTCAGGTTCACGCCGTAACTCTGCTAAGACCAAATCGAAACAAAAACTGCCGGATGGAAAGGAGAGTAAGTTTAACAACAAAGCAATTCAAGAAATCTTGTAGATTGTATATTTCATCTTGGTAAACGAATTCCGTGATCGATACTCAACTGAAATACCTAGCGGAACTGTCCATATTCACGTTAATGTTAAGTGGGTTCTTATGCGTGTTATTGTTTGGAAAGAAAAGTGTCTGTTTTCCGTATTGACGGATGACAGTATCAAGCAGAAAGCAAATATGAAGTGTGTGCATTACTGAGAGATTACTAGATAAGCTGGATTCAGAAACCTCTCACTTTAGGAAAATGATGCTTGGACGAATCTGGCGCACAAATCTGGTGCACTTTATTTAATCGTGTTTGATTTTGTGTGGATTTCAGGCCCTGTTGAGAAAACAACTGCAGCAAGTACCTCGGTACCGCCAAGCAACAAAAGTAAGTTTGAATTTGCGCATAAAAGCTTACAGGAAAATAGTTGAATACATGTTTTAAGTGAGTGAGTAAGTCAGTCAGTCAGCCAGCCAGCCAGCCAGCCAGTCAGCCAGCCAGTCAGTCAGTCAGTCAGTCAGTCAGTCAGTTAGTCAGTCAGTCTGCCAGCCTACCATCAGTCAGTCAGTCAGTCAGCCAGTCAGTCAGTCTGCCAGCCTGCCATCAGTCAGTCAGTCAGTCAGTCAGTCAGTCAGTATGCCAGCCTGCCATCAGTCAGTCAGTCAGTTAGTCAGTCAGTCAGTCCTTCAGTCAGTCAGTCAGTCATTGAATAAGTTAATTTAACTATTCTTTGGGTGGAGTCTGGGTAGGAGGCTATTAATAACCTGACTCTTTTCGGGAAATAGTAATAGTTCAGTGTCTCTTTTCAGGCTTGGTGGTGAGAAAAGCGTGGACAACTCTAGAGAAGCGAGCAGTAATAGGCCATCTCGGGAGATTTATAAGCTCAGAGGTGTATCCAGGCAAGGACGCCTGTGAAGAATGCATAAGGAAAAGTAACGGGGTCCTGAGCGGCAGAAAGTGGACGGGAGTGAAGTTTTTCGTAAAAAATGAAATTGTTAAAAGAAAAAGAATGCTAGAAAAACAAAAACAAACGTAGGTATAAAACAATCTATTTAAGGCGGCTCTCTTTAAATTTGTAACATCATAGCACCCAGCAATAGTCTGATTGACATCCGTGTTACCGTAGCAACACGACGAAAAGTATAAACGATGGACTTGGACAGTGCGACACAATGAAAATCTAAGAAGATGACAGCAGCAAGTTTGTTACTGGGTTTCGTTTCTTGAAATTCAAAATATTTTCTTTCCAAGATAACTTAAAGAAAAGGCATCCTTTGTCATTCTAATGTGCAAATGCCTTAGAATAGAGGCACGTTTTCACGCGTCCCAGAGCACCATTGGGTCGCATCGTCAATGATTTATGCTTTTTACCCGACAACGTTTTTTCAATTGGGTGTATATTACAGAAACAGAACTCCAGTTTTCTTGACATCTAGACCTAAACTTTTGAATTAACGACCTTATGTCCCTTATAGGCCACGTGTATGCCTTCCTAACCAGAGAAATTCTATGACAGCGTTTTCGAAACAAAAACAAATCAGGTTGAATATTTTCCTTGAAAGTACATGTAATATGTTCACAATGTATAGGGTTACCTAAAGGCAGGGGAGAGATTATTAGGGACCTGTTTACAAGGAGGTCGGGTTACCCCAACAAAAGGATTACTAACACGTTTGTTCTTTGTTTTTTTACGCGATGCAAAGTACTAATAGCGTTTTCCTACAACAGTTTGGTTTAAACGTTTGTTGACTGGTGACAGATGTTTTCTATTTTGGTCGCCTAATGTCTGGAAAAAATTTGCTTAAAAGCCTGTTTTAACATTGTTTGCAGGTGTGGTAATTGAAACAATATAAACTTCTATAGGCTGACAGCTAGACAAAAATCGGCTTTGGCGCTGAAATAATTTTCCGTTGCGAATTTTCTTTCTAGCCGAACTGAGGCGTGACACTGGGGTTGTACTGGGTAGCAGGGCCGGTATCCGGCTACCTACAAAAGTTGCATGTACACCCGGGACAAGTTCCATCTTGGCTGCTAGTGAAACCAAAGCACTAGGGTTTTCTCTATCTCCTTGTAAAATAGGCCCTAAAGGAAGCCACAATAAAGCTACCTTTACCAGTGCGGTTATGCAAGTAGCTGAAATCGGACAAAATTATATAGCTCAAACCTGGATCCAGGTTTCTAGGATTAAAAAGAGGAACGCAATTTAACATGTGAGAGTTCTTGAACTTTGAAAATATAATGTGAAAAATATCTTGAAATGTTTTCAGACGGTCGATACTGCAAAACGGGGATTCAGTTAACTTTTTTGCGGTTCACAGAAACCAGTCAAAATTGCACATGTGCACGATAGCGTCACTTGATTACAACTACCAGAATCCTTCAGTTTGTTCTTTTCTGATGCAAATTAGGGTATTGCTTTCTAAAACGCACCAATATTTTCTAAGGGTGTCCCCAATTAGCGCATGATTTTCCTTACGCTAGATCTTTTGACACATGAATAAAGTTATGCATCATTCATCTAATAAGAAAAGAGAAGCGAAATGGATTCTAGGTGTTGTAGTCAGAAGTCCGCTTTCCTTACTAAAACATCCGGATTCATTCAGGTTTTGATTGTTCTGGTCGTGGCCACCAGAAATGAGATTTTGTTGTGTAAGTGCGCCTTTGTCAAAGAGAGTGTGATTGAATAGAGATTTTCCCCCAACATGTATTTCGCTTGTTCCATATCACCACTCTATTATATAATAGTCATTGTTATCTATTTTCTTGCACTTTATTACTATTTTTAGTAAATTTGAGAGGAAGCATCACTTATTGCAACACTTCAAGTATTAAGTTGCCATTGATGCTTATTTTAAGTTGATGCTCCCTTTAGGCACTTTCAGTGTTTCCATTTTTGCAACATTTGTGCCTAGTGAAGAATTAACCTCTGCAAGAAATTAGCCTGTTGTGGAGAAAACTACGCGAAAAATGGACCGACGAAGTGAAGAAACCAAAGGGACTGGCGTGAATAAAAGAACTACACTGAACAACAACAACAACAAAAAACACTGCTCTCTAGTTTTTCTGCTCTGTTTCCGAATTATTTTGTTGACAGACACACGACGCCTTAAAGAAGTTTTCGTAAGAAACAGGCCAACTTGCAGTAAAACGCAGTTTGAAAAAAGGTGAATTTTAGACATTTTATCTTTATGAAACTATTTTAAAATGACGATCATTTACTATAAGTACTATTTGACGCCGTCAGTTTGAAAAAAAAAACATACTTGCAATAAAGATTTATTAAATGACGTTTGCGTATGTAGTCCACCGTATACTCTATTGATAGGCAGGTGTTGATCAAACACGCGGCGGCGAACAACCTGCGCGACATGAATTTTAACCATCTGAAGGACATCGAAAAACTTGAACAGGATATCCCAATCGGATATGTTTTCAGCTTCTTGAACAGCTCATCCCGTTATCACAAACTCAACTTTGCCTTTAAAGCGTCTCGCATAAAGAGATTTGATTTTTCGAATTGTAAGGGGTGGGAGGCAGAAAAGGCTCTCTTTTTAAGCCCATACGCCTGACGCTTTGCCTTCTAATGAGCGCGCATGTGAGTCCCAAATGTAAGTTTGCTCGTAGGCTTGAAAAACAAGAAAGCGATTATAATTAGAAACATTCCCTGCAAATAGCAAATTGAATACCCGGTCTTCCTAACGTAGGTGTGTAAACAATTTTCCCGAAAAGAACAACTTAGCTTAGGCCCACTTATGTCCCATATATTGAGGTCAGCTTGATGAAAAAGAGCCTTACTATCAGTGAATTATTGTATGACATGCTGGTCCTTGCAATGTCTGTGTGGAACACACCAGTTAGGTTGGGTTTTTTTGGTCCTCGTAAACCAGTGTGTGTATGAGGCTAAATTTTTAGAACGGCGATGTCCCCGATATCACGGTAGATTCTTTAAGGATAGGTGTCCATTGTATAAGTAGATGCAGGGATAGGGCAATAGCATACTTATATCTGGTGGTCCACGTAACGTCGGTTGAGAACCGGTCTCCACAAACCACCTTGGGTGGGTATGTGTGTGTGTGTGTGTGTGTGTGTGTGTGTGTGTGTGTGTGTTGTACTAGCGGATTGTGAGGGTTTAGAAATTTCGTAGTGAAGTTTAAGTTTTACTTTATTTGAAGTGCGGTTTTGGAATTTCTAGTGGAGTGAAGTTTTAGAACTTGGAGCGAGTGTTTAGAATTTGGAGTGAGTTTTTGGAATTCGGAGTGAGTTCTTGGAATTCGGAGTGAGTTATTGGAATTCGGAGTGAGTTTTTAGAATTCGGAGTGAAGTTTTGTAACTTGGAGTGAGTTTTTAGAATTCGGAGTGACGTTTTGGAATTCGGAGTGAGTTTTTAGAATTCGGAGAAAAGTTTTAGAATTCGGAGTGAGTTTTTGGAATTGGGAGTGAGTTTTTAGAATTGGGAGTGAGGTTTAAGAATTGGGAGTGTGTTTACAAATTTGGAGTGCCGTTTGGAATTCGGAGTGCACTTGTGGGCCACCGTAAAAGCATGAGATAGCTGATTTGCTTTATTATTATTTATTCATTCTCAGTGGGGGTCATCCCCTGGGTAACTGGCACCTACAGTGTAGAGGCAAGGGTGAAGGATATGCCAAGACATACCACAGCCGAGTACCCAGGCGTTCTTCTCCGGCTCACTGGACTCGACCTAGTGCAATTTGTCGTGACGTCACCGAATGAGGTCTCGTGGTATGTCGTTCGGTGACATCACGGAATTTCATGGTGTGAGCGAGAAGAGAAAGCCTGGGTAATAGGCTGGACATACCGGACTGTCAGACAGCACAAATTTAGAACCGTCTTTTATTATCTTGCTCCATTCAACACAAAAATTCACATATCAATGAAAAATATAAGTAATCACTGCTGAAACATGGCGTGAGATGGAGTTTCCAGTTTTCATGTAGTTTATAATGCAGTGTCCAACAGTGAATTACAACAGTAAGTGAAACTGGAAATTTGAGGAATCTTTTCTTTAACATTTTTCAAGAAAATCTCAGATTCGGATTGAATTTTGTTTCAAAACTAAGACCAGTGGCGTTCGTCTTTTACCTCTTTCATCTGCTCCTTAATTTCACCTTCTTCTTGCTCTTTAACTTCGTCTGATTCCCCGCTTTCTTCCTCAAGATCTCCACCGTTCTCAGCACCACCTTTCTTTACCTTCTCTCCTTTGCTTTCTGAAATAATTTTCCTAGCAGGAAGAACTTTATAAAACGCCTCCTTCCAGTCCTTAGATTCAGTAAAGCGCAACAGAATCTCAAAGACGTGATTAACCGTAAGTACCTTCCTCGAGTTCAGTTTAACAAACTCCGTGATGGGCAACTGGGCATGTGTTATTCCCCGCTCGACAGCCAGCTGATAGCAGAGTCCTTTGTGGTGGTTGTGATCCACAAGTCCGCCGATTATGTAAGCTTTCGACTCGTCAATTTCGCTCAAGACATTAGGAGAATCTGATGTCAAATAGATTACGTCTTCTTTAGGGAATAGTTCGCTATATGATTCATTCTTGATGTGAATGTCCCATTGTTGATAATTACACTTTATTTCCTGGAGTTTGGCTTTCGTTTTGTCTCCAAAGCTTGTTAGGTACAATTGAACTGGATGCTCTGCTCGCCGGTTGACAGAATACGCTCGCTGTACTTGTTTCAAGAGTTTCTGTAGATCACGATCGCTCATCAAATCATCAAAGCTTAAGTCTATGGCAATGCAAAGGGAAGAAGCATCTTCAGAATTCATTGATTTAAATTTCTTTGGAAACGAACCTGCTACATTTGCACTGGTTTCTCCTCCATCTTCTCTTTCTTCCTGTAATTTCCTCTTTTCCTCCTTCTTTCTCTGCCTCTTTTCCTGTCTCTTGATCTTTCTTCGCTCAAGAAATAGCTGATGCTTCATAAGTCTTTTTCTCTGTTTCTTGGACATCGTTGATTCATCATGTTCGTCTGCAGATGAGTCTTTCTCCATGAATCTACCCTGAGAAAAATCGCTTTGTTGGCAAAAAAAAAAACAATATTTACGCCTCTCAATTTACCACGCAGGTTCTTACAACAAAAGGGGACGATAGAAATTGATAATTAACGTCGTGAAAATTAAAAACGAAGAACGAAAATTCACCGGTCAAAATAATTCGACTTCATCCGCCATCTTGAAATGTCCCATGGTTCATAGGAGGCGTAGTAGTTCCCAGGAGATCTCTGAATAAATTTTGACGCCTGGAAACGAAGTTCAAACTGGCACCCACAGCAGAAATCAAACTTTGGTTTTACTAGACATTCCCAAAACAGATTTAACCGTGTAAAATGGCAGGAAATATCGAGCAGCAGATCCAGAACACCGTTCTTCAAGCAGCAAAAGTGGTGGAGGAACAAGTTGATTCAGAACTCGAGAAACTCGATCGCATGACAACGGATGAAATGGAAGAGCTTCGCGAAAAACGGTTGAATCAACTGAAAAAATACGAGGAGCAAAAACGGGAGTGGCTTCACAAGGGGCATGGCCAGTACAACGAAGTTCCCGGTGACAAAGAGTTCTTTGCTGAAACAAAGGATAGCCCAAGACTTGTCTGCCACTTCTACCGTGACAGCACGTTTCGGTGCAAGATCGTCGACAAGCACTTGGCTATCCTCGCTCCCAAGCACATTGAGACAAAGTTTCTCAAGGTCAACGCCGAACGATGCCATTTCCTTATTGAAAAGTTAAATGTTCGTGTCCTTCCCACCATTCTCTTGGTTAAAGATGGGAAATTCGTGGATCGGATCATAGGATTCGATGATTTGGGCGGCCATGATGAGTTCACTACAGAGATGATGGAATGGAGAATTGCACGTGCTGGGGTGATAAATTACAGCGGAGATTTGAGTATACCGCCAGGTCAGGCTGCCAGGAAAAGCAACACTACGATACTAAAGAAATCCATCAGAAGTCGCAGAGACATGGACGATGATGAAGACTCTGAAGATGATGATGACTAGACTAATTTAACTGTAAATTATAATCCAACCTTTCTTGATAAATATTTACCTTAATAGAAGTCAGTAGTAATGAAGTCCTTAAATTGACGAACTCTGTGTTTAGTCCAATCTTGGTTGCAACCAGAACCTTCGTTCCACCAAAACTGCAAATAACAGCCATAAATTAGACAAAATCCCAATTATGATTGGACTAACCTTAATGTCTGGACAGATGTTTCAAGTAATATATCAACATGAGAGAACATATTTCATCAGGATTTCTAACACTGAAAAGAAAGTTGAAAAATGGCACATAGAGCTTTTTTGAAAAAAAAATAATGAAAAAATTAACTAGGTGTTTGATATCCTGGTGAATTGCTCTCAAGAGAGTTTTGTTTATTATATAGACAAGAGTGTTTTGGTGGAAAATAGACCACTTGTAAAGTTCATACAAAACTACATCGGGGAATCAAGTGGCATCTTTTCCATATCTTCACTAGTAAGGATATCAATGACATCATTTCCTGCTTTTACACTGTTGTTTGTGCAAAAATACTCTTGCCTATATAATAAAAAGAAAATTCTCGTGGTTTAAAAGAATATTTTACTCACTTGCTGTGCTCATTCAAAAAATATTGTTTTTACCACTCAAAAATATACACTCATATCTTTGCGTCGCCGTGAAATATCCGCTATATTTTCTCTAACAAAGTACTGGTAGTACTGTACTGGTGGTGGCGAGCATGAAACATCATCTGTTTTCTTAGACTACAGTACTGGAAGAAAGACCCAGCTCATCCTTGCCAATTCACAGCTCCATATAAGAGTCAGTAAACAGAACACTAAAGAAAAACATTTATTTATTTTTACTTATACATTTAACTCTTGTTGCCACTGATTACCTGTCACTGGGGGTCAAACATGACTTACCGTCTTTATTCAACTGGGTGAATCATCGTTTGGCAATGAAAGATAGCTGACTAATTACTCTGCATGCAACAATAAATTGGCTACAATAATTCACTTAGATAGTGGTCATTGTCTTGGCTGTATAGATGTATTGGGTTTTCGAAGCCTTATTTTTATTATTATTTTTTTAATCTTTTTTAATTTTTGTCTTTTAGGAGCTTTAGAGGTTTAAGTGTTGTTTGATTTTAAAAAATGACAAGGCTTTTTATGTGTCAATTTTTGTTGCATGAAATATGAATTGCATTTTTAAACTGACCCTGTTTCAGTATATATTATTATTATTTTATTATTATTATTAAAGGAGGCAAAAATAGTACAACACATCGTTTGAATCTGTAACATTTTATCAACTTTGTGACAGCAATAAAATGTTTAAACTGCGTTCACCCATTCACGACACATGCTTACCAGCCTGTCTCTAGGTTATTGCAGCTTTACAAAATTAATTTCCTATTCTGAGTTAAAATATTCAGAGCACGTTATTTGCTTTGTTGACCCAAAACAGGCTATCAATAATTCATTTCTACGAAAAGAAGAAAAAAAAAAGGAAGTAGAAAAGTAATATTACCCCTTGCCAGCCATTGAAATCACCCAGAGCTCTGTGCGGTCGGGTGTATCAGACAAAAGTGAGACACGTGACTTGATTCCACCATTTGTTCGCGCGTTGAACCGATGAGAGGCTCGCGCCAAAACCAAAATATCAGTCACTATCACGCCGTTTATTTCACGACTCGTTTATTTGTTTACGTCGTAAATGCGAGGAGTCCTCCGTTATGGTTCGACTGGCCTCCATGACAAAGCTTGAGCTCTCATCATAGTTCTTGTGTTCTGTTTAAGACCCTAATTCTTGGGCGATCGAACAAGCCGGATGATATATACGACCTGGACCCGTTGGTCATACAATGTAAGCATATGATTTTCTCATTGACAGTTCCTGGTAGTCTTGCATGATCAAAGGCTTAAGCTTTTTCTCAGCATTTATACTGAAGAAACTGTTTTATGTGCTTCTTATGTGTGTATTTATTAAGCTTAAGGGCTGGATTTTTCTCAAGCACATTTGGTGGTGCAAGCTTCTACAGGTGTTGGAGCGATGTGCTTGTGCTATTCAGCTGACTTTTAAATTGATTATGCTCGGCGTTCGTTTCCTCCTATATTTCTTCTTTGCTTTTCTTAGTCTGAAATGAATTAAACCAGATAACTTTCAACGCGTTAAACGTAACTAGATGTTGTATTTCGACAATGGGCAGCTCTGTTCTGGAGATTTACGAGTACAAACTGGCCCTTACGCTATAGCAAGCCAAAGTCATTTGACCAGAGAATTTTCGGAAAGCATAACTGTGCTTCATCCTACAGGAAAGTTGCTTATAGAAAATTAAGAATTGTATAATTTCAATTTCCCAGAAATGGAGAATTATAAAACTCGCTCTTGGAGCTAGAGCTTTGGACTGAAACCCTGAAATGGATAGTTCAGCAATTTCATTGCTTCAAACTCAACAATCCCACTGCCAAGGAATTTGACATGACCTAATGTTATTTTCTTGCAGATTCTTACGAATTTGCTGCTTTTATATACCTTTCGATCTTAGATTAACTTTACAACCGTTTCGTAAAATATCTAGGCTAATAAAAAGAAGTAAACCGTTTTATCATTTTTTTGCTATAATTTGTGGCCACACACGCATCACCCTCTTCAGAGCCAGAGCTTGGCCCCTCCTGTTCTTGTTTTCGTCCGTGCTTCTCTCGGTCATAGTAGAAGTGAGCGAGGCAAGCTCGCACTTTTTCGCTCATTTTAGGTCGTGATGAGGCTCTTTTTGATAGTTGAGACAACAAAAATTAATCCAGAGAATTATGAAAACGCGCTGTCGAAATTATGGGACGAAACGAAGGTAAGATTTGTAGCAAAGTGCACTCTCGTTTTCACTTCGCCGAAAAGTGTAACCGACCTGAGCGAGACAACCGCGGTTCTTCGATGATATTTTTGA
Source organism: Siderastrea siderea (assembly GCA_964030785.1). NCBI lineage: Eukaryota > Metazoa > Cnidaria > Anthozoa > Scleractinia > Rhizangiidae > Siderastrea > Siderastrea siderea. Next base: position 12,192,142 of record OZ034972.1, on the reverse strand, counting down.
ATATATTCACCCTTTTAAGCCATAAAGTACAGCAATTGCTACTTCTAAAGTAACCTCTTAGTTACATTTCAGATTTTGAAAAGCCTAATTTTCGTGACAGGAAGTGTTATGAATTAATATTGGAAAAGGCTCGTCTTGAAATCATCAACTGTAATCGCCATTGTTGTGCTTGCTATCTTCGATTCTCTAGGATGACGGCCAGTGGTTTGCCACCTTCCAAACAAGATAGTACAGCTAAAGACATCGAAACCCAAGGAGATTTGACAGATGAAACTGCTGGAAAAGATTCAGAGGTTTTGCACGAAACGCGCTCACAGACAGAGGCTTCAAAGAAACGACTTCACGAAGACCATGCGGAAACAACAAAAGGTTCGAGTTTAGCTGTAGCTCCTGAAACATCGAATAATTCTGTTGGTGTTGCAACCAGGAGCAGTACAAGACCAATAAAAAGAATAAAATTATCCAGTCCTTCGACAAATAAAGTTGGAAACCAAGGTATGGTAGCTAAAATTATTACTTTTGCCATTAACAACTTTCAACCAAGACCGCCATTTTGAGTTTGCATGCGATATTTACAACTTGAAAATTGGTTTTCTGTAATTACAGTTATTCACAGGGAATGCTCTTACTTTTAGGTGCTTAACGAATTTTATTTCCTTTGGAGAATTTCATACTGTGAAATTTCTTGAAAAGGAATGGAAAAATTCAGTTGGAGTTTTAAGCTGCTACAGACTTTTGTTTACTGTTGTGTAGGTTTGGGAGTTTCATTACACGTTGCAGTTTGCATGCAGATATACTTTGTGTGCCTCCCAACACGAAATAAATTTCATCATCCAGTCCAAGAAATATCTGGTATTTTGCAAAAATGAACTGAGGAAATGCCTAAAATCAAAGTAAATTTTCATGTTATTTTGTAGGATTGGGCTTTTTTCCCAGTACTTTGTTGACTACAACTTAGAAATTCTTTTGTGCTATTTATTTTGCTGACAGAGTTTCTTCAGGGTTCTTTGTACAAGGTGAAATTTTATTTGGAAAATTAGGCTAACCAAATTACATGGTAGTCTCATCCATGAATGTTGTACACTTCTTCCCTGCAAATGTCTACCAAACCAAGCAGCAACTTCCATTCCTTAAGACTGACCAATCACAGGCCATTTGCTAGATTCTCTGAAAATGCCTCTCATCTTGTCATTTGTTACATTACTGTGTTGGTCTGCAATACAGCCTGTGTCGTATGTGTTGATTAGCTGGGACGTTGTAGAGGCTGTCAACTGCAGGTGGCCACTTACCTTCCAACCCTCCTTGTAGGTTGCAACTGTTCTGATCTCAGGTTTGTATGGTGGAAATTCTGAGATTTAGACTCTAGATACCTCCTACTATAATAGTCTTTGTAGGACCACTTTTGTCCATCCCTTATTTGTTAGCCACGGTCAGGATCACAGGGGGTAACTGACTGACTTATCACATCTGTGTTCCTGTCCAAGCCATAATTTCTAGCTGGAAGGATGGTATGTCAGTGGAAAGGGGCAACCGTCTAGTGTACCCATATTGAGTGTGTCGTATGTGTTGGTTGGCTGGGTTATCACAGAGGCTGTGGAAAAAAATGTTTCTGACATTTTGGCAACACTACCTTCATCAGGGTGTGAGGTGTACAAAAGCAACAAGCTAACATAGTTTTTCTGACCCTGGTGAAGGCAGTGTTACTGAAACGTTAGAAATTTATCATTTCAGCGTTAACTTACGCTTTTTGTTACATTACCATAAGACGGTGTGCAGGCAATCTTTGTCAACTGCAGGTGGTCATTGGCGCCTTCCAACCCTCTCTGTCAGTTACAGCATTCTGGGCCGTAGACACTCCTTAGTATGTAGTCTTGATAGGAGTGCTTTTGGTCACCCATCCTTTGTTGGCTATGGTCAGGGATCCAGGGAGCGAACAAAATCTAGAAAGTATTTACATGTACAACTACAGTAGACCTCCCAGTATCTTGTACCCCAGTCATCTTGAGTGTCCTGCTGTCTTGAATTGGAACCATTTTTCCTCTGTCTCTCTTGGCTGATGTTATGCAGTTATTTAGGTTGACTCAAATTTTCTTATTTAAACCTCCCTGTAACAGCCGCACATCTACTATGGCCAGTAAATCCTGTCTGACAATAGGCTGTGTTGAGAGTTTCAACTGTAATCATAAGTGATATTAGGAAGGAAGTATTTATTAGCTCCAGTCGTGAAGAGAGACTGGGTAATCTGCAACCATTTATTGGCACTTAAATGAAAGTAAACAGCAATCTGTATTGAAAGTTCAAGCTCATTTTAGGTGGTAGACATAAAACATACCCAAAAGTTTGGTTATGTGAGAGTTGAGTAATTTTCCTAATGGTTTTGAAATTATTTGCTTTTTTTAGAAAATAGTGCTGGTAATGAAGGAGCAACTACTTCATCCTCCCCACAAATAAACAGAAGGAAAACTAAAGGTAAACGTCAGTGGGGGTCTTGGGGGAAAGCAGAAAAGGACACATTTTTTGAGGCCTTACATGAGTATGGCAAAGACTTTGATAGGATCTGCAACTTTATCGCAATGAAACACAAGAGAAGGGGTGATCCTCCTGCTCTGATCAAAAACAAAGATCAAGTGCGACATTTCTATTATCGCTCCTTGAATAAAATTGCCAAGTATCTGCCTGCTGATCAATTGAGTGAAAGTGACAGTCACCAGAAGATGATCATTGAGTTGAAGGGATTGATTTGTTATGGAGAGCTGCGCAAGAAAGTTTGTGGCTGGAACGATAAACATGGCAAAAAGCTGGAAGAGTTACTCAGTCATGGAACAATTTCTATTCGCAACAAAGGGCGGAATTTCAAAATCAAAGCACCGGTTTGTCGTGCCCTTAAGCGCCTAACTTTAACTGGACAAGGCAAGGAAGAGGGTGATTCTCAATCACTTGCGATGCCAAATAAAATAACGTTGGAGCTTGTGCCTCTTAATCATGCAGCTTGGGCAGCTGTACAACAGTTGTCAAAGAACCCAAGGTTGCGGACTTCAGTGCCACCAAAGAAACCGTTGAGTTTGTTGCTCAATTTTCTGATGAAGAAGTGGCATATTGTGTCCAGGAAGACATTAGAACCATTGAGTATGTGTGTTGTTGTTCCACCTGTTTTTTATGCCAACTCTGATGTTGGAGAAAAACAAGCTGGTTCTCCACCTTGTAAAGTATCATCTGATGATCGTTGCAGTGTAGAGAATACTCCAACTCCTGATAATCCACCCTTGGAGGATGCAACAAAAATGTCTTCACCGTCATCAGTGGTGGACGAGAAATGTTTGGGCACCAGTGATTGTTGTTTGCAAAGAATCATACCAGCAGCTCCTACAGAAATAACTGAAAAGGAGTGCAGTAGTGTTGATCACAGTCAATCTAACAAAACAGATGAGACTGTACCAAGTGCAGTGGACTCATCACAAAGAAAAACTGATGTAGTAATGGAGTCATGCTGTGTTCAACAACCTGCAATACAGGATAACATTGATTCTTGTAGTCAGAAGAAACGTCCGTCCTTTTGGACATTAGAGACATGTAGCAATATCACTTTTGGTGAAATGTTTTGCAAACTTGGAAGACCTCCGAAGTTAAAATTGGAGTATACATGGCATGGCATTGAAGACAATCTTGCACCTTCACAAACTGGAGTTTCTTTGACAAAACTTGTGGATCTTGCAACAGTAGAGTTTACTAAAGGGAAGGAGGTTAACAGGAATTCTAGGACAGCATCATCAAAATCTGCTACTTCCTTGCCTGCTAAGAACACTTCACAGGACGAAGGCAAAGAAAAGGTTGCCTCAAAAGAGAAGGGAGGATCTAAAGCAAAAGGAGCTGTTGCTAAAACAAGTAACAAACTTCCATTTATCCTTCCCTCAGTTGTTTCACCAGCCACACAGACTTCAAATGAGACTGTTATTTCTGATCTGTCACCCCTTTCCCAGACACGTCCAAAAGGGCCCAGGATGCCAAAACGACAGCAGAGACCACTTGTACATAGGACTCTTCTCCCGCGACCGGTTGGTAGTCCAAGCTCTGTTCCCCCTGGTGCTGTTGCTGTGTCCTTTATTCCACAACCCGGTCAAACTGTTGGCACTATTCTTGCCGCTGGAGTCTCTACATCAACAGCAACAGGGACAACGCAGTCTAAAGCAGCTGTGTCATCCAGAACAGTGTCAGGTGGGTTTTTTCTCCATGGGAGGGGGTGGGGGGTTATTGGCACCACCTTATGGTGTAGTTTTGAGGCTTTTTGGTCTGAAGTACCAGTCTTGTAGATTTTCTGATCTGAAATTGGACTGCCCACCCTCTTTAATCACCCTCCCTGTTTTTGTTTTTGTTGTTGTTAAAGATTAGTTGTTGCACCTCTAACAGAGTGAAGCTGAGTGAAGATACATGTAGTCATTTGACCGAGGATTACTTTTACGTACTTTGTCAATTCGTGTGCACCTCAATTTCTTGAAATAAATTTGTGTCTGTAAAATATTTACCTCTTGATATAAATTGCTTTACTTGTAGGAACACCAAGTAGCTCCAGCCTAGCTGTAGTTACGTCCTCAGTAGATAATCCCTCACCTCAAGCAGTGGTGACAGAAGATGGCTTTGCAAGTGCAAATTCTACAAGCTTGGATCTGTCAGGATTTGCCGACACTGACCTTCTTGATGTAATGGACCAGTTTGTTGGCAGCACAAAATCATTATCTGGCAGTGTTGCCACAAGAACAAATGCTGTAGATTCCATCATTGGGCTTGCTCTGGGAACAGCATTGGACAGCAGTGGAACTACATGTACCACAACAATTGCAGGAATGAATGAGGATTCCAATTCTACTTTCCTAGCATCTCTTTCAGGTTTAAAACCTTCAAATTTAGACTTATCAGGGCAGGAAATTTCAACACTTGATTCAAGCGAAGCTTTGAGCACTGAAGTGCACATTGAGGAACTGAATTCGGGAGTTGCTGGAAGCAGTGTGCCCACAAGTTTAACCAGCCAAACTCTGGAAAATATACTTAACCCTGTGGCAGTGAATGGACAGTCTCCAGTCGCGACTGCCTCTGATGTGTTCTTCAGCATCACTGAACCTATTAGTAGCATTGTAGATTCACGGAGTCAACAGGAAGCTCTTGCTGACAAAGAAAGCATGCCAGTGGGATCTTTGATGTTATCGCCAACAGCCGAGAATGGACTACCCTCCTCTTTTCCACCTCAGTGGCTCAATGGAGAGGTACTATTATTAAACAGTCTTATATAGTTAATAGATGTATGTCAGTAAATGGTTTAGACCTAGGACTGGAGTGTCCCTAACGTGTCTAATGCAGTGATTTTATTACCCTTGTTTCCTGTGTCTCTGAAGCATAAAAATCATTAAAGATGCAAAATAATGTATTGTAAGCATCCGTAAGGACACACAAATGTGAACGTACCACAAACAATTAATGTCCCGTTTGTGTAATTTAGAATCTACAACACAACTTACCTCAAAAGAGAAATATCAGTTGGCTCTAAAATATATCTAGAAGTTATTTCTGAGGGGAAAAAAATTCAAGCCTTTACTTGCATTATTAATAAATGAAGGGCCCGGTGGAAAAAGGGCGTAAGTGACGATTTGAGGTTAAAATCGAAATTGCTCCTATTTAGCTGAACATTGGCACACAGGCTGGTTTTCATGTGAGGAACACTGTTGTGCAGTTATTTCTTGACCTGAGATCTAGAATTTGAAGAATTAGCTTATTACTTTTGCTTAAAAGTGACACAAAGAAAACAACAGGACTGCGGATTCTAGGTTGAATTCCTTTGTTTTAGTTCAGGCAGAGAACAAAAGAAATCTTTCACGCATCACTTGAGCAAGTTCAGTTCAACAAAACTTTTCACGCAAAAGTAATACGCTAATTCTTCAAATTTTAGATCTCAGGTCAAGAAATAAGTGTGCAGCAACGTTCCTCACATGAAAACCAGCCTGTGTGCCAACATTCAGCTAAATAGGAGCAATTTTGATTTTAACCTCCAATCATCACTTACGCCCTTTTTCCACCGGGCCCTTCAAATTCGATCTTTTCCAAACACTGCCATGTTTGTTTGTGATCAAGTGGTTACATATTTTGATTTCGAGAGTACCCTGGGGACGAGGTCGTATCAAATCTGGAATAAAGCATGCATCGTGCAAAGCCCGCCAATAATATGATGACAACTGAGGCAAAACAAAAACCAAAACAACAAAGTGTCAGTTCAAGCACTTGATAGATGGGACTCATTAGTTTTGGTCTAGAACTCATTATTTTTCATGGGGTGAGTCCCAGGGACTTACTAATGGCAAATTGTAACAAAATCACTGCTAATGTGATCATTTGGGCAGAAGTTCTGAGAAGGAATGTTGTTGTTGACGGTACAGACAAGCAGTGAAATTTAATGATATTATTACCAGTGTTAACTTATCATCTTCAGTGTGTCGTTGACTTAACTGTGTTTGTTGTTTTTCAGTCTTCAAACTTCTCTATAGGCAGCCTTTTAGGTAAGAGTGGAAAGTTGGTTTCTTAAAATGTTCAAATTACCTGTGCTTTAATAGGGGTGCACTTATGTAATTAATATTCCGATAGAATAGCCTTTTTTTTCTGATGACTGCTCTTTTGTTTCTCTTTACATGTGTAATTACAGACAAATTGACAACTTCACCAAAAAAAGATGAAAGGCCAGTTACCTTGGAGGTAAGAACTTTTGTTAAGTAGTCAGTGTTTTTTCTATGTTATTTTTGGTTTGCTTTAAATTTACAGTGATGTCGTTTAAAAACTGTTCGGTACCTGTTTGAGAAACTCCTTGAAACTGTTTGAGCTTCTGTTTTCAGTGGTTCTGTTCATGTACTGTTCATTGTTTTTTTTGATCGACAGATTTTCTTTAGTTTTAAATGAGAGCTGTAAAAGTTGTATACTGACAACAACACTTTTATTTGTGAGCATAGAAAAGACCTTGAATAAGAAATGTTTGCTGCAATTATGAATGCATCTGACTATTCTTGATTGAAAAAAAAAAACATAAATATCTGTTGTTTCAAAACAAAATGGGGAAGAATTTTGTCCTTGTTTTTACAGTAAAACCTGCCTCACAAGCTCCCCATTAATAAAACCAAAACTCAGCTGTCTCTAGTCAGTATTATGGCATTTTTTTTTTGGCCTGTTCAAAAGTTCATGCAGTCTGTGTTAATCCGACCAAGCTTTAAGCCCTGGCCTAATGGAGTCTCAAGTCGTTGCAAGATGAAAGCTTGCTGTAACCTGGTACTCCATTTGGACATGGCTTGCATGGACTTGCAATGGCTTGCAATGACTTGCGTCCACTGTGATTGAGTTCAAATTTGTATGCAAGTGGAACAGAAGGCTGCACTAAAATGGCTTTTTTTGCAACTTGCGTTGAACTGGTGTCTACTTGTGAGTCCGTTTGGCCACCCATTGCATGTCTGTTAATGCAAGTTCGCATTTCCAAACTTGTGTTGACTTGGGTCTCCTTTTGGCCAGGGCCTTAAATATAATAATACTTTATGTGCTCCATCAGGGGTCTTAATAACATGATTGCATTGTAGACAAATATCAATGAAGAGCTCTGATTGTTATGGTTTTTTTAATAGCAGGAGCCAACTGGAGTAAGCACATTTAAGGAACCATCTCAAGACTTGCTGCTTTGCTCCCATCACCTGCTAGATGTAAGTATGCAGCCCTCTTAAAATGTTTTGTAGTGAGCACCTGGTCCGTTTACCTCAAGGCGTTTTACTGACAAAATTTTCATAATAAAGTGAACGGCAAGTAATCAATATTGTAGGTAGCTGGGTACGGTCTCTTGTAACAGCTACAGTCGGGGCTAATATTCCATGGACACTCCACCAAATCACACCCCTTAATATGTAAATTGAAAACTGTCAAAAACATCTTTAAACTCCATCCCACCCCCCCCCCCCCCCTTCCGCAGACAATGTTCACAGCAATGGAAATGGTTCAGGTTGTTAACAGTGCTTGAAATAAATTAACGTCATATAGGGGAAGGAAAGGAGGGAAGTCTTGACTGCAGTGCAAGGGTTTAATGCATGTCCCAAGGTCCTAGTCAGAGATGCAGCACTAGACAAAATGTAACCTTCCATCTTGCTGCCCATTGTTGATTATGTGGTGCTTTCTTCACACTTGACTTTTATTTACCAGTTCTTTACCTGCATGTAACTGGTAAGGGGATCATGCCCTTGTTCTGTACTTCTCTTCAGGGTTCATACAAAGTTAGGAAAAGCATGGCAATCTCAAAACTAGAAAGCACTCCATTTTTATTAATTCTTTCCCACCCTCAATAGGCCACCCTCTCTAACACACCCCTCCTGAAATACAAACTTACAAACACTTTAAATCTTTTTAACATTGATATATGAAATAATCATGTATTTGAACTGCGGATAAAGATAGAATTATAACAAGATCATCACAGTGAAGGTGTTTCAACTTACGCAGTTGAAAAGAAGGAACCTGAAAAAATTTCAGGCTTGAACGGGAATCGAACCCATGACCTCTGCAATACCGGTGCAGCGTTCTAACCAACTGAGCTATCAAGCCAACTGGGAGCTGGTCAATTGAGAGTTCGTATTTATCCGGTAGATGGAGAAATGAACATTAATATATGAAATAATCACATATTTGAACTGTGGATAAAGTTAGATTTATAACAAGATCATTGCAGTGAAGGTGTTTCAACCTGAGCAGTTGAAAAGAAGAAACCTGAAAAAATTAAGGCTTGAATTTTAAATTTCTTTGCTTTGTTTTGTTTTGTGAAGGCGGACACAGCTTTACATGCCATGATGGATGAGAACAGTGTTGACTTTGTCAGAAAATTCCAAGACCTTGCCAAGGAAGTTGCTGGAGAAAATAACAGTAAAGAGACGGCAAGTTCCCCTGCCAGCCTTACATTTCCTACACTGTCTTCCCCTGAGGCAAACAGCAGATCCTCTGAGGATAGTAACAATGACAGCTTGAATTTCAGGAACATTCTGCGACGAACTAATATGAATGGTAGTTGACACAGCATGTTTTCAATTTTCAACTTGTTTCAGTTACTGTTTAAGGGCACCAGGCTCCGTTTATGATTTATCATGAGCCTTAAGGTTACTGTTTAAGAAAGCAACTTAATTTTGCAAATTAAGCAATTTCATGGTTGCAAGTTCGTTCCAAAAGGGATAAAAACTATATTGTTATAGATCATTTAGAAACCTATTGAAATTGCTAAAATTAATAGTTGTAAATCTTCAGCAGAGAAAATTGCTCAAAAAGTTGTTGCTAAAATGGCAACTGTCGTTTGAAATTATTTGGATTTCCTGCTAAGGAAATTAAAACGAAATAAAGAAATAAAGAGATGGTCAGTCTTAAAAAAGCAACATTAAACTGGGCTTCCTTTAAAATTGTTGCAGAAAAAATTTTGTCTTTTAAGAACTTGCTTCTTAATTACAGCTGTAAGTGGGATTTTGTGAACTTATCCTTCACAACGCAAGGCCAGTTTTTGAGTTTAATAATGTTCACTTTTTTGGCAAGACTGTCCCTCAAAGCCAACCAGGTGAAAAACTGTGGTCTCTTTGGTGTTGTTAGGTACAAGTACTTTTTCTGTGCTGGTAACAATGGAGATACAGTAACAGAGTAAAGAAGACTATTGAAAAGAGCTTCTTGCCATGATTGTGTTAACAAATATAACATCATTGTTCACTAGTCAAGACTTGTTGCAACACGTTTGTGTGTGGTTATTTACTACCCTTTTTACAGCATAAAATGAACCAAACTTAATGGTGCTTGACAGCCATGTTCACATCAGGGGTGGATCCAGGCAGGAGGGTTGAGGGGGTTGCATCCCCCCTTTGGGAAGTTTCTGAACTTGTCTGACTCCTCGTGTTTATCGCTTTTTCATCACAAGAATAATAGCATATTGTTGTTTTATACTTTCAACCCAACCCCCCCCCCCCCCCGGAAAAAATCCTAAATCTGCCCCTGCACATGGAGGCTAATAAAGGCCATGCAAAGCTGTTACTATGCAGTGTACTTAAAGGCATATTTTAAGTACCCTTGGTACCCTAACGGTCTTTGACAGTGCATTTTGGGGGCTATTTGAACAATGGAGGCAATGTTAAGGAACTAGTGACTGGTAATTGCCCTTGGAAATTTGATGTTTTTAAAACAAATATATTGGGCCGAGTAGCAAAGCCATGAGGGCTTATATACTAGTTTTAAAAACATCAAATTTCCAAGAGAAACCAGCAGTCCATTACTCCAAAGACAGAAGGAAGCACCAAATTTTCACCACTAAATTATCTTCCAGTTTTTCTTCTGCTCACCGACTAAACTTTTTAGGCGAGACGTTAAAATAAAAATGACAAACTTACAAGCAATAAACTAGTGAAAGCAGCGAATGCAAAAAAGAAAAATCACAAGATATTTGTGCATGTGGGCATGTTCTGTCTATCCTGCTATCACGTGACATGATTAAACCAATCAGGCTCCAAGGAAATTTCCTGGTGAACTATAATCCGATATAAGAATACACGGAATAGATGCTATTTTGTCCTTTTTTTTTTCTTATTTCCATTTCGAAATTGAGTGTAATAGTAATTTATTCATTTTGCCCTGGTAGCAATATCATCGATATAAACAGACTGGTTTACTCGGAGTAGGCAAAATATTTTCTTTCGTGGACTTATTGGGCAGGAAGTCACTGAATTGAAAGTTGATATTCTGCCTCTAACGCTTTTAATTTACAGTTGGGTGTTCAGTGACCTGGCGTTTCAGCGGAGTCGAGGCCAAAGACTTCTGTTTTTCACGTCCCTTCCTAAAGGCTTGCTGTTTTTCGTGTAAAATCTTCCTGTTTTTCATGGGAAAATCATGTTCTTGTGCCGAAAGTCTTTAGATCATCACTTACATGTGAAAAGAAGAAAGTTTTGTAACGAAACAAAGTTTCCAGGCCAGGCCAGGCCAGAGCAGCGGATTCACGACTGTAAGATGAGTTATTTCATAATTTCTTGACCGAACAGATATGTTCATATCATGGGAGGAGGAGAGAGCTTCATATAATGTGTAAATAAACAAATGAAAAATTAATAAGAAAGGTTAGGTTATTTTTGATCTTGACAAAAGTGACTGAAAGTAACCTAATGCAACTGAATGCGTAAAGGAGCTACAACTTGGCTTAGTCTTGCAACTCTAACTGGACGGGGCATTTTAGTTGAAGTGAAAGTAAGAAACAGGTTTCCCTCATTTTAACCTTTTCACTCTCAGAGTCAGTTACGGAGACATTAAGGTGCATCTAACTTCTGACTACGAGGATGAAATCCTAAGGTGTGACCAATCAAATGAAACCTCGTCAGCAGTACTTTGACATGGTACTATTTATATTTTTTACAAAACGAAATTTGAGATTTGTCTGAATTTTTATTTCAGGCACTCTGGGGAGTGAAAGGGTTAACACGGTAACCTTGCAATTGGGCTAAACTTCTGAGAGCTTTTATGGTGTGAAAAGCAACAAGCCGTGTTCAGTTTCTCAGTGTTTATTCAGTGATCATGTGCACAAATTCACTCTCGGCTGAGGGTACTGTCAACTTTATTTTCCCAGTCAGCTGGTCACGGATATCTTCTCACTGTTGAAACAAAACAGCGAAAAAAACAAAATTCAGCAGGCAGTTACTCCTCACCCCTCCCCCTCTTTCCCTTGAGCACTCTCGAAAATGCTCTGGTAAATCAATTTTACAAAACATAGCTCCTATACTAGCGGGGGCGGGGGGGGGGGGGGGGCTATTGCATTTCATCGAAGAAGCGGGGGGAAAACAGGGAACACGACGCGTGTAGATTGCATCGCCCCAGTACGCGCGCTTGCCCAAGTTTGGCCTGGAGATGGTTATACTTTGTGTGGGTGGCCTGTGCAGGTGTGGTGCCACGTACCATTTGACAACAGACGTCTCCAAGTTCAGGACAAGGATCTCCAGTTGGTGGTAAACCGGAAGAGCAAAAGGGTCCTTCTTCGCAATCAAACATGCATCCAAGTCGCTTCTCTTCGTGTTTGTAGTCTGCAAGTAAACAACATGTCCGCCTCAAGTTACGCCGTTTGTTATTTATTTTTGCTCTTATTTTGTAAACAGGGAATAAAGCTGTTGATTCATCCCTAATTTCGTGCCCGTTTTAGCTTCATTTAGGACACCGTAAGCTGAAAGTAACTACAGAATCTGTAGACGCCAGAAATTTAAGACAAAATATGTAACGTATGTAGTCTTTTGTTAGCGTGTCCTTGTTTCTTGCTGCATGTAGTTTTTCTTTCGTTTCTTTGTTATACTTGCTAGAATTTATTTTACATACTGTATATAACCCGCGCTATGTAAATTTCGTTCAGTGTATGTTCGTTTCTGTACGGTTCACGGCGATATTCTTAGAAGATTCGTCAGGTAAGTTTTCCTTTTCCACAGATTTGAAGTTTTTGACGTTTTCTTTTATTTTCACGAATTCCTGTCATTGTCAGTATTCATTTGTCAGTTATATTTTATCCTGTGCGGCCAGCTACATGGTTTTCGATTAAATGGGGTCTTTCTTCAGGTACCGGAGCACATTGGCCTTCTTTTGTATGTGAGACATTGTAATTTGGTTCTATTTTGGAGTTGAATTGTTTTCTGTCTTTTGTTTCTTTTGTTTTGCGTAATTCGTTCTCCGGTACTCACAGAAGGAACCATTAAATGTTTGATATTGACAAGATCCCGGTTTGTGTTAACTGACCTTTGCGATTCAGTATCAAGCTAGCCTCAGACCTTGTAACCCAATTTTAAACCGAAATAAAAAGCCTTTACTATTCAGTCGTTTTTTCCCCTTGTAAGGCCAAAATGTCAAACCAATAGGCAAAACATTCCCTACATCAAACCAAATTTGTCAAAATGCAAACAGCATTTCTCAAACAGCATACCCTTAAAGAGGGCCTATACTTTTATAGCTTGTAACGGTAAGTTAAAGGGGCATAGTGACGCTATTTTAGTTCACTTTAAAAATAAAAAATATGTCCTCGCATCAATGACTGCCCACAAATAATGGTCTAGTTTTGTTACTAAAGACCATATTACTTCACTGAAACTATTTTCTGTCGTCTGTTGCTACGGATGGCACGGATGGAAATGGTTGCAATTTGAAAAAATTAGGCTAAACATTTCAAATTCATTCAGCGTGTTGACATTAAATCGATATTAAATGGTCATGGTTTGTTTTCTCTCAATGAAATTAAGTTAACATTTTCCTTTAAATGTTCAAACACAATGTTGGGCATGGATAAAGTTAGCTACCGATAATTTTATCATAGTTTTGACCAGAAATCTGCGAAATCCTGATTATTAATATAAATTAGTTTATGGGAGTTAGCTGTAGGTACTCTTCATTTTTTTCTTTGTAGGTTTTGTAGAGATCCGTTCTTATTATCTGTGCTATACATTTTTGATGTTGTAATGCCAAATTCAGTTCACTTCGTAATGAAAACTCCAGCATATAAATTGGTAAATTATGTAATGATTGTATAATATACTTGAACAATATGAACAGCACCATAGGAAAGCTCTGTTCAGTAACATTCATCTGAATTTTCTTTCACGCACTCATAAGAACCACATCGCTGCAAAGCTTAATGCAAGACTTCGTCGGGTTGAAAGAAATTAGGGGCGGGGGGAACTGAAAATTTTTACAATTAAGTTACCTTCTAGTATGTCTTTGGGCTCCTTAGGAGAACGACCTGAAACTATGCCGCTGAACAGGACAAGAAAGCAGAGTTTTCCCAGGATGGACATCTTAGCACAAGAACTGTGTGGACAACGAAACGTCGCGTAAGTAGTGAATTCAAATGACTGAATAACAAGGGAGAACATGGCTGCTTAATATACCCTGTTCATCTCTAATGAAGCAGGTCAGAAAGAAAAAATTTCAATCGCTTTTTGTTTTTCGATATAATAAAACGTAAGCAATTACCTGTCAAATGTCGCATTTCAATTAAAGAAAAGGTTGTTTTGTTTCAAATGTGGTGGTGTTCGACTGCATTTTAAAGATACAAAGGAGTATCAGAAGTTCTTCCGTGTAGTCGTCCAATGAACAAGACTGTATTACTTTATCATGTAGCCTTGAAAAGTTGCTGGTGTTTCGCTCACACTCATAGTTCCTTACAATAGCAATGATTAAAAGATGTATTCTTCTGGTATGGTCTTGTTACAAAGCAGATGTTTCGTCATAATTTTCACCTTGTCTTTTCCCGGGAAACCAAACCTAGCCGAAAGGCGGAATTTTTTTCAAATTTGTCATCCAAAATTACAATGACAACTAGACCGATCCCATCTTAACGAACCCTTTTATTAATTACTGACAGTAATTAGCACTATGCAGCGAAAGCCTGTCAGTCCGGTGAGGGTAAAAGGCGGCATGAGTTTGCAGAATGGCATGTGGCATGAGTTGCGGAATAGCACAATTATGACTGCAGAATGTAATTTATGCAGAGTGACAATAAATCACGCCTTTTTTGAAATTTAGAAGAATTTTAACGAAAGGCTTATTCAAACGTCCTGCCAGAAATATTATTGGTTTGTTTAGAATTGTAAATTCATTCAGAAAAAAATATTCCACTTTTGTAGTTGACGCATTTTTCGAGCTCGTCAGTGCAAAGTATAAAATCGCTATGGTATCGACACCTAGATGAACTTGGAGAAAAGTTGTCGTTTGACCCACCAGCAGTGAGTTTTGCACGGAAATTCTCATTGAAATCTCCCAGTAGTATTTGATGTTTGTTTGGAATTACAAAGCGATTCAAAAAACCAATTTGGTTTTGTAGTTAGCAATCGAATTTTACAAGCTAAAGCATACCATACAATCGCCAGGTTGTTCACGAGTTGTTACGCCACCATAGCCGGACATCAGTCACGGATACCCAGCAAAACCACGATAGTTTGGAATCACTTGCACCTCCATACAAAGATAGGATGCTCATTTGTTGAAGCTACTCAACCCACGTCTTGCTTTTTCCAGAGAAGCACCGTGAAAGCATAAATATATGATCAACTGAGTGTTCAGTTATACCCTTCATTCTTGCGTTTGGTTCGGGCAGAATGAAAACAAAAACTTGAAGCCTTTACTTTTCGCCTTCATCGATCGGTCAACGTTAAAGGATAAAGTTAAGACAAACTGCCTACTTTCTTGAGTTCCAGAAGTGGATTCACGTTATCAGAGGATACTTGAGACATCTTTCAAATCACGAAGTGGACTAAGGTGTTTTTGTTTATTTTGGGTAGGCTTGGATAAATTCTGCCGGCAGAATTTCGAGCAGAATAAGCGATTTTTGAGGCGAGCATTCTGCCGGCAGAATAGGGCATTTTCGAGCAGAATTTGAGCACAACAACGGAAAATCAGCGACACTAATGATATGCATAACAGTTGTAAGAAAAATTGAAAACTAAATACAAAACAAATGGAAAATAGCTTGTAATTAATGTGATTATTAGCTAAAACGCACTCACATGATTCAATGTTTCGTCTAATATTAGTGATGTAAAGTAAGATGAATTGCAATTTTGCTAAGCAAAATGAACATCTAATTAGTATTTGAAGGTTAGGCCCAGGCTCCCTTCCATATTTGCGAAAATGGGCGGAAATTTTTTCGGCTACCGAGCAGAATTCGAGCAGAATAAGGGTGTCCGAGCAGAATTTCGAGCAGAATAATTGATTTTTACGAGCACTGCCGGCAGGCAGAATAAGCCATTTTACGAGCAGAATTTATCCAAGCCTAATTTTGGGCCGTACGATCTATGGTTGGATGCTGTGCACTCGCTGTTTTAATACCTGGAGAAGACTCTCTCGACGAATACTTAAACAGCCTATGGTATAATATAAAATTCCATTGCTTTGGAGAGACTAGCCGAAATCGTTTCGTAGAAGCTGTAAATAACGAAGGAGAGGATAATTTGCATTCGGTAAACGAAAAAGCGCGCAACTCAGTGAGGCACAAAAAGCGGCTACTCTTGCAAATTGGCGGGAAAAAAAGGGCGCCCTTTTCAGTTTAATTTATTTTTTGAGACGTTCCACATATATTACATTTTGTATAATTATGCCATTCCGCAACTCCTGCCACATGCCATTCCGCAAACTCATGCCGCCTTTTACCCTCATCGCTGTCAGTCAGGCTACGATCAGACCAATAAAATCTGGCGGTGCTCACAAGATGACCGGTTGAAACAGGCTTTTACATAAGAAAATAATTGCAAGTGGCTGTAGTACAGGGAGGATCACAAATAAGTAAGGCGTAGTACGTGTTGAGTGGAGCAAATTCTACAGCGTATATAATCTTTGCTCGCAGGGCGCGGTAAACGAAGCTCATTTATATCGTAAGCCCTTACTCGAGACACATCTGATGAAAATGTGACTCGAATCACGTCTGATTGCTTCACTCATGAAGCAATTCAGCATTGTATTGGGATGTTATTATACCAGGAAAACGAAGACTTTTATGAACGTTACAGCGATCAAAACACGCGTGTTTTTCAGCTGGATATTCATTAGGTATTAAACGTCATCTGTGTTTGATAACTGAAATATTTAAGCACTTCAAGCTTGCTGAACCTCAGTAGTCAATGAAATTTAAAAATACTTTTCATCTAATGGCAACTATCTTGAATGGTGTTTACAAAGCTTTTTGGAGTCCGTATTGGACATCATACCAGCTGATATGTCTTGCAGTAAATATCTTTTGGTCGTGTCATTTTAACCCCTTTTAGTGAATTTTTACTTACAAGTTAGTTAGAGGTGCCGGCAAGGTTGACCAGTGTCTTTTTTAGAGAAAGAATCTTTGGTATTATATTACGGTTTTCAAACAACTACTTTAAAATATCAACATTATTTCAAAATCCCTGTGACTTTTTACTTGGAGTACAAAATTTAAGAAGAGAGAAGTTCTCTGAAGAGGCTTCGGACGACCTTCCATTGTTTGTATTATTCATTTATGGTGTAAAACTTTAAATTTTTCTTTAAGTCTGTCTGTTTTTACTGCCAGAAATATTCCTTGTAATTTTAACTTCCTCTCGTAGTTTTATTTTCCCTGTCTCTCAAGAAATGTTCCCAATATTTTACGAAATAAAAGATTTCATCATTGCAAATCTAGCCACATGCTGCATTTCATAATGTACAATCATGCTATTGCGCAGGCGTGCTCTTTGTTATACCCTTTTGCGTCATCCTCGTACCCAGAGCCTATGATCTGCTTGGTCAGCGTTTAATCGTACATTATAAAACTGGGGCGGTTTGGGGACGACAACACGCAAAAGCTCTAATCAGTTTTACCTTTCCTTACAGCCGATTTCACTGTTGTGTGCATCGCTCGGGTTTTGCAACTTTATAGAGCAGTTTTCAATTGAGTGTCGAAAGTAATGCTGTGTTTGCTTTGGTTTTGCATTACTAGGCTCTCTGATTGGTTAAAAAAACTCGCGCCACTTTCTCAACCAATCAGGCGTAAAACCAAAACCAATCGTGACTTGCTCGCACGCGTTTTCCCGCGCTTAGCGCCAATTGCTTGTATTTGATTTGATTTCTGATTGGTTCATTTTGTGTTTTGTTTCTGTTGTGATTGGTCAGAGTAATTGCTTTGGTTTTGGTTTTACGACACTCATTTGAAAACCGCTCTAAACTGGCAGGACCACAGCGACAAAGCGTTGAGAGTTGCCAGATCTTAGGTAGACCTGGATCAGTTAACTGTTTGAAGTACAAAAATATGCGGAACGACTGGTCCTTACGGCAGTTAAAGAAAGACACAGAACATGGCTGCAATAAAAAATTAAAAATTGCCGATATTTCGGTTTGCAAAACAAACCTTCTTCAGGGGCTACAAGAGTAAAAACACGATGTGCCGGCTATGTTTCGCCCGTCATAATTCAACAAAGAACTTCCTGTCGTTTGTGGGTGGATATATTCGGAGTCCAAAATTGACAGTCTATTAAGCACAGGTACCGTTTCTTGTACTTAATAAACAGATCCTGCAGGGCAAGTGTACTTATTTTGCAGAAAAGACCATTATCCTCGATTATTACGTACAAAGATTGCATTTTCCTCTTATTAAGTACGTCTCTTGTACTTATTAAGTGTGAAAAATGTGATTAATAAGGACAAAAGGTAGGTCTTTCGTTTATTAAGTACAAGTGTCACCAAACTTGGCGGCCATTATGGAAAAAAATATCGAGGGCGAAATGTATTCAATTGGTGAATCTTTAAAGAAAAAAAATGATTCAGGCAAAGTCTTGTTTGTAAATTCTTTCAATTAAGCAATAAGACGACATGGATTTTGTTTTAGGGGCCGATATTTTTCAAATGTAAGAGTTCGCAGCCCGTCCGATCGCGGATCGATCGATCGAGCGATCAAGCGCCCGGTGAAAACCGTGAGCGTTTTTGTTTCCCGTTCCGTAAATCTGTTTTTCCCAACAGAATACTTCGAGTAAAGATAATAATCAGCGGTGTCTGAAACTACATTTCAGTAGGAAAGAGAGACTCGCTTTGTTTTAAACTAACTGTTTGAAAGTGTGAGATTAAAATCTATTTCATGAAGGACAACAAGCTGCATTTAGCAGCAGTTCTTTATCGGTCGAGTCATGCTCAAACTGGTTGCATTTTCTTCGCTTCCTAATACCCCTAATAGGAAAGTTTGTTTACTAACTGAGAAGAAGAACAGTTTTTCCACCTAAGATTGTCCGGAATATGTTGTTTATAAAAGAGTTTTGCTTTAACTTCAAGCCGTAGATTGTTCACAATTTGATCGCCTATAGTCGGCGGCGAAAAACAACCTGTGCAATAAGCGAATAAGCTCGACCGGGAATAAAAGTAAAGCTAAATATCTCATTAATCGGAACCTGTAATGTACCAGAAAAACCTCTTTTTTACGAATTCCCCCAAATATCTAAGACAAACGAAAGTATATATACAACTAAAAGGCACCACACACCATTTTGTCTTGGCATAAAGAGAGATTTATTTCGAAACAACGGAAGGAAAATCAGTGAGACAACAGAAATAAAGCTCTCTGCCCACCAAACCCCCCAAACAAAATAGTGTGTGAGCGAAAAGGAGAAAATTATGGACTAGTAAGCGCAGAGGTAACGCATTTCGCGACTTGCAGCTTAGCAGGCATAGAAAACTCTAGGTAAGTCTTATATGCATCTGAGGACCAATCCCCGAAAACTTGAATGAGTTCTCCAGGAGCCCCGCATTGAAAAGCCCAATTCGCCCCACCTCTACGAAAGGAATGTCCACGATAAGTATGCGCCTGAGGGATACCGGCTTCTAATGAAATGTACTAAAAGAAATGTACTAATCAAAATGATACGCTTCTAATGAAAGGCTTCTAAAAGAAATGTACTAATCAAAATGATACGTGTGTACAGTAAATAAAACTAGAAATTGTGTGCGGAACGCCCCTACTAATGCATTGTATACAATAGCTGTGAATCACGTGGACCGATTGATATATTATTACGCAATGTAGATGAGTGATAAACAACAAACCTAGGATATGGAGAATTAAAAATTTTGAAAAGTCTTCCAAAATAAACCAATGAACTTATTTGCGAATAAGCTGAGGCAAAATTCAACGTTCCCGGGCCGGTCACCCAACCAAGTACTAACCCCGCCGGACTGGGCTTAACTTCGCTTGTACGGGCAGCAAAACTTGTCGTATCTTGATCATGCAATTCAATTACTTCAAATATTTACCTTTTGCTTTCCATTTTCGTCTTTTTCCTGGTTTTTAAATGCATATTTTACTTGAGAAAATATAAGTGGGAAATAACAGAACGAAACGTCTACCATATAAATGAAGACATCGCTTCCGATTAGCAGAATTGAGCCATGTTCGGCGGGGTCAGTGCTTGGATGGGTGACCGCCAGGGATTGACTTCTCGTGACTTTTATCGCAGGTTTGCTCTCAAACTTTCTATCTCACTTTTTCAAGGGACAAAAGTCCAAATCAGTAGCTGGTAAATACGTTTACATGAGTTATTTGCCTATTTATTTCTCCAGAACGTACCGCTGCAGTAACTCGCAAAGGCGAAAAACCTTGTCCGCAATAATATAAATTAAAAAAAAGAAAGAAAAGAAAAAGTTCAAAAAACCGTGAATTGCAAAAAATAGCTGTTTGGGTGTTTCGCTTATTCTTCCTTTAATCCATCCTCGCCAGAGAAACGTTTTCTACCGATCGTGATTGAGGCACTTAGGTTTTGGCTGTTTCAAGCTAATATCAGGCGTCAGATCAAATGCACTGAAGCAAAACAAGGTACGGATAAACAAAACCTAGTTAAAGAAAAAAAAACCTCGTTAAGCTATCTTCCAAGCTGTTTTGTAAATATAAACCCGGTCAAAAAATTCGGCAGCGAGACAAGGCGGACTTTGCCGAGGTTTCGCTGATTGGTGTTAATCGTTGTTAAACAGACCTACGGCAGGACATTCGATTTCACGGTCAAAATATCAGTTAAGGATTTTTACTTGCACGGCAAGCTAATGTGCAGAGTTTTTAATTCCTAATGATAATTAAGAGGCGCAGTCTGAGGATTCGGGTTAGGTCATTTTTCTTCCTTCTCAATTTGAAAACGTCAAATAATAAGGATTCCCATTATCTAAACATTGCCATACCCGACCGCGTACCGACATGCATTTCCAACAAAACAAACACACTCTTATTGACTACTTTTTTGCTCTAGCTTAATGTGACAGGCGGTTGAAATACAAAAGATATTATTAGGGGAAAAAAGTCAAGTGATAATTTTCAAGCATCGATGTACTTATAAGCTTTTTGAACGGTGGAAAAAACTTCATAGGTCGCCATTAGATTCGATAACTTGGTGCCAAAAGTGTTTTTCGCGGGAGAATATTTTACAGATTTAAAGCTTACAAATTTTCATAGTTTTTGTGGCTTCTTTTTAAATTAAAGTTAATGTATCACAACAATGGCAATGTTATGTGTTGTCCAGTACCATCAATTTAGTTAGATCGAGTACTTACAAAGCTATAAAAAATGTGCTTACCTTTGCGAATTTGACGCCATTCCCTGGCGGATATCACACAAAGCCAGTTTTCACAACATTCCAAATTCAGATCTTTAACCGTAATGATGGCATTTCATTTGCAAAAGCCAGGTTACTGGTTTTCCTTTTAAAGGTAACCTCATTCGTAATTTCTGTTCTTGCCGAGTTTTACTGCTTTCAGCCGTTCGACCCACGTGGCAAAGGCAAACAGAATTATTAATTCCAACTCCGTGCGGCGGAACTCAATTTTTGTTGTTTATATGCCACGAAGCCATTCTTGAACGAATTAAACACAGCCATATAAACTTTGCATAACTCTCCAGTGATGGTTTTCAAAGCTCCAAAACAGATTCGTTGAGCCATTGTAAAGACTGCACGCAGCTCCCTCTATGAACCAGGAGCGTGTCGGTTGTCAGACATATGCAGCCGTCAAAATTGTAATTGACAAGTCCCCACCCCTCCCCCCAAACAACTTGATGCTTAGTGGTCGCCTATAGACTGTAGAAGGTGGGGAGGGGGAGGGAAGGACTGGGACGGATACCAAGGTCCCTTTTTTAGGATTTTGAAATGTCTACACTCTCGAATACTGGCGAGGAGTCGCACATTACTCGTCGTCAAGATCAAGAAAAAATGTTCACAGAAAATGATGCTTTAGTTTTTCCACGAGCTAACTTCTGAAAACATGTGTGCGTGCGATTCCTTGATAAGCATACTAAGCAAACTATAAACGCCTGCATAAACATACTGTTCAAAGCCACCGTGGCGTATCAAAAACACTGGGTTGGATCGAACACATTCCATACCGGCAAGGGATGGCATTTCCTTGCCGCAAATTGACCACTTAAACATCATAATAACTGAACGAAGTGTGGTTTTTCTATTATTTACACTTCAGTTCAACTGCAAACGCCAGAAAAACAACACTGGCAAAAACCACTTTAAATGTCAATAGCATTCGATTTCTAATATTATGCTGGAGAACAGTCCTGTTTACCTGTGTTCATGTTACATTATGCCTACTAATAATCATTAAAAGTTAGGAAGATTGCGGGCCATGTACGTATTAATCTAATAACCGCCAATAATTTAATATGAATCACGCGTACACGTGCATGTACGTTTTAATCTAAAGTCACCAAACAGTCCTGCATTATATGAATCATACGTACCCATGTACGTATTAATCGAAAAACACCAAACAGTCCTGCCTAATAAGAATCATGCGTACATATGTACGCATTAATCTAAAGTCACTAAACAGTCCTCGTTCCACGAATCATGCGTAGATATGTACGTATTAATCTAAGGGCACCAGACAGCCCTGCCTCATATGAATCATTCATACATACGTACGTATTAATCTTACGTCACCAGACAGTCCTGCCTCATATGAACCATGCGTACACATAGACGTATTAATCTTAAGTCTCCAAATAATCTAAAGACCTCAAACAGACCTGCGTGATATATATGAATCATGTGACTTCACATGTAGGTATTAATCTAAGGCTTCCAAATAGTCCTACCTTATATGAATTACGTATAAGCGTGCTTTATGGGTCCTGGATAGTGTAATAAGGCGTGTCTGCAGTGGCCAAAAGTGTCGTCTTTGCGAGTATAAAATGAGCGGTGAAAACACTTTAGAGCATTACAACAGCGGAAATGTTGCGGAGTGTTTGATTTCTTAGGACGAGCAAGGAATTTTGTTGGAAAAGAAACTCGAAGTTAATAGCGACTGGCTTTGTGTTTAAGATTTCTTTCACTGTCGCACTCTCAAAATATGTTCACAAAAGGTAAGCTTAGGTTTTATACGGAAAACATTTGACACTGACTGATCAGGATTACTCGAAGGAGCCGTTCTGCAAAATAACCGTTCTGCAGGGTCATCATGAGCTGGCTGGCAACTTGTCAACTGGCATAGAAATCTTGCTGGTAATTTGCTCTTACCGAAAGCTTGCTGGGTCTGTGTTTACCAAATTATTCTATGGCTAGAAAAATTAACTCTTCCGGTTGGCGTGACGAACTGTTGTTATTATAGCTGGCAAAATGTGAGGATGTCACGCGGCGTGATTTAATGTTTAACTTCGCAATTAGTGAAATATTGCTTCGCTTTGTCGGTACCCTTTGTTTTGCTGTCAACTAGAGGACGACCAGTTAATTTTTAATTGCAAAACGATAGTGCGCATGCAATGCATCCAGTACTCTGAGCAATAACGCAGCGGTTGATGTCGTTAATATTTATTACTCCTGCGAGCTACTGCCCATAGAACATGAAGAGATGGTCGCTTTGGTATATTTTGACTATTTTGGGAAGGTAAGTGGCTAAGGTTTCTTTTTAGGTTGTCCGGGTACCGACTCGGGAGCTTTCAAGAAATGAAATTGAGATTTTGTCTGATTTAGCACACTAATGAGCAAGATTCGAAGGGGCGTCTCTCAAACCGCTTAAAATCTACCGGCTGCAATATCCCAGGAATGGTAGGGACTCGAATCGTAATGCATCAGTCAATTCCAGCTGCGCCCATCCCCCCCCCCCCCGGGCAACTGCGGGGCATTTTGCGTGCCTTGTCAGTCCTGGGGGTGGGGCATTAGCAAATCTGGTACGGCCCGGGGGTCAGGCATTTGCCTACCCCCGGGCTTTTGACACACACGGGGTTTCCGACTCAAAATCCAAACATGGAGGATTTTATCGCAAAGGACCAGCAGTTCGTCGCAGATTGGATCGTCCGTTAAGGACTGGACAAACTTGTGGAGGTTTTTCGATTTTATGCATTTCTTCATTGCTTATCAAGGCACAACTATCACTGTAGATAGCGAGATCGGGAACGATCAACGTGAATCGACTAACGCATGCTTCTTTGAACAAGGATTTAAGAAAAATTTGGTTGCGATGATTCTTAAACTATTACGATCGATTATTGAATTCTAAACATGTGTATAGGGATCGTCGTTTTATACTTTTGCATATTATTAAAATATTCACAACAGATGACGTTACAACAGGCTTTTATAATGTCAAGATTTCTGTGTACCAGCGAACTGTTTAAAACAAAACATCAAAGTAACAATCAACTTCATGCAGTTCATGTAGTATTGTTGTCTGTGAAGTATTAAAGTATCATCGCTTGGCATTTATACTAACTTTATTATTATGTTAAACATCGGATAGTTCCATTACAAACAATAGAAGACTGAGAGGCAGGCCTACAGAAATGAAAAATCACACATAAAAATGCTGAAAGTGGCATCATTGTGCAATAAATGAAAACTGCTGCAGTGTTGATTGGGGACGTACGATCCCAGGGGCGGGGCATTTGCCCTCTTCCTTAGTCCCCACCGCGGGGCATTTGGCAGCTAAAGTGTCCCCACCCCCGGGAATTTGCCATTCAAGAGAAAAAAAATGCTAATGCCCGGGGGGGGGGGGGGGGCATGGGCGCAGTTGGAATTGACTGATGCATTAAAGTAAAACTCTTTTATAAACAACATATTCCGGACAATCTTAGGTGGAAAAAACTGTTCTTCTTCTCAGTTAGTAAACAAACTTTCCTATTAGGGCTATTAGGAAGCGAAGAAAATGCAAGCAGTTTGAGCATGACTCAACCGATAAAGAACTGCTGCTAAATGCAGCTTGTTGTCCTTCATGAAATAGATTTTAATCTCGCACTTTCAAACAGTTAGTTTAAAACAAAGCGAGTCCCTCTTTCCTACTGAAATGTAGTTTCAGACACCGCTGATTATTATCTTTACTCGAAGTATTCTGTTGGGAAAAACAGATTTACGGAACGGGAAACAAAAACGCTCACGGTTTTCACCGGGCGCTTGATCGCTCGATCGATCGATCCGCGATCGGACGGGCTGCGAACTCTTACATTTGAAAAATATCGGCCCCTAAAACAAAATCCATGTCGTCTTGTTGCTTAATTGAAAGAATTTACAAACAATACTTTGCCTGAATCATTTTTTTTTCTTTAAAGATTCACCAATTGAGTACATTTCGCCCTCGATATTTTTTTCCATAATGGCCGCCAAGTATGAAAAATCATTGTTTGCGAAGTTTGGTGACACTTGTACTTAATAAACGAAAGACCTACGTTTTTTCCTTATTAATCACATTTTTCGTACTTAATAAGTACAAGAGACGTACTTAATAAGAGGAAAATGGAATCTTTGTACGCAATAATCGAAGATAATGGTCTTTTCCGCAAAATAAGTACACTTGCCCTGCAGGATCTGTTTATTAAGTACAAGAAACGGTACCTGTGCTTAATAGACGGTCAATTTTGGACTCCGAAAACAATTTGACACTCCGGAAACAAATTGACTCTTGTTTAAATAAATTTAAGATTACCCTTTTAATATTTTCTCTTTAATTTACCGTTCGATGGCGAAAGATATTTTTACTTCCTCGATATAAAGAATAAATAGTCTCTATCAGACTACCAAAAACTGAACGCACTATTAACATCCAACGATGAATTTTTTTTTAGTAGCTAGCAGCTGCATGTTGTAATTTCAATTGTGTTGAATATTTTTAGTAAACTTGGTACGTGCTCTGAAGGTGGTTTTATGCTGTGAAATTAGGTTTAAAACGTATCATTTTCGCAACCACTTGTCTGAAAGGATAAACTGCATGCAACCTATTTTTTCCAATCAAAGTGATATATCTTGCTGTTATTGTGGCGGGGCACAAAAAGCTGCCGGCTTGAAATCTCAAGCCACAGTCTAGCAAAAAATACATTTTCCCTTGTTTAACACCACAAGATCACAACCCCTTGGGGTGTCACCTGTCAATCCAAAAACTACTATCACTGAAAAAATCCCTTTCTGTCCTTAAAAACAGTATATATTTGTAAACGAATTCTGTCGTTTTTGTTGTTTCAAAATGTGTCTCTAACAGGGTAACTCATAAACATCTAAAAGATGCAATGTTAAAACGAAGTCGGTTTTGCGATAAATTCGTTATTCATGTCTGGAAATTTCAACCGATGGGGGGCTAAGACATTGGTTCCTGTGGCATTTGTGATCAAGTCTGAGTTGGACAGCCACAAAATTAAAAACATATTATATTTCTGAAACAAAGCAAGTTATCGTTAAGAAAATTTACATGTAGACTAGATATAACAAATTTGTTTCAGTTGTTAAGCAGTATTGATCGGAATTAGAAATTTGGTACATGCAATGAAACCTTTTAGCCCTGTGATTACTCCCAAGTAATATTTCGCCTGCAAATGCCACTCCAAAACTCAAACTCAAATGTATTGGATCATTTCAAACCCATCCTTCGTGTTAGGCTAGTCAAAGCCGGACGAGTCCCGACTTTTCACACGCCAAATCCAACACCCACAATTCGGTGTCTGAAACAAAAAGCCTACATATTTATGTTGATTTCGGTAGACTTGAATCACGTACGTCTGAAGAAAAGTTCGACTAAAGAGTAAAGACCTGCCCTTAATAACACATTTTACGGAACCTTTTCAAACTAAATGCTTTTACAGAATCATTGTACAGAATACAGTCTAATGTGAGAGAAGTTTTCAGCTAGCCTTGAGCAGTGTAAGTTGAAAACATGGCAAAATACACTTTTTTTAAACATTGTGACGTTTGAGTCAGAAAAAAAATCGAAAACGACAAAAACCAACTCAAAGAAGGCTCAATTAACTGTCGGCGTCCTTTTCAAGAAAACTCCATTTCACCATAGTTGGTAGACTAAAGTTTTACCCAGACCATTTTATATTAGCTGTTTTCTAAATTTGATATCTGCATTTGTGAATTACATAAACTTACAAAAAAATAAAATAGGACTAACATCACCACAAAATACGTGCCATTTTAATTTAATGCAAATAATGAACACTGCGTTAAAAAAAATGCTTTTAACTACCCAGCTGTAAGCTTTTAAGACTTTTAAGGATATTGAAACAGAAAAGCACATTTGAAAACTGACAGCTTTAAATTGAACCGTTTTTCGTTATTTTGTTTATGCAACGCTTATAGCACTTTCAGGGCAAGCAAACTGTAGGTTAGATGGACACGGTGGTCAACTGATTAGGAATGCCCATTGAAAGGTAAGCATAACATAGTGTAATTACTGTCACACTAAAAACAAACGAAACAAACGAAGCAGTAACAAAATAGCACGCGTAATATTGCCAAAATTATTTTTTATGCTTTCTATTCGATTTATGTTCTAAATCGTAAATCACTTCTAAAGTAGATTTCCTATTTTGACTCTGCATGCCGAATACTCAAAAATATCCGCTTAGTCAAATCAGTAGGCCTTTGTTAAATTTTTGTTGCCAGGTAAACTTGCTTTATCTTTATCTTCCTTTATTTCGCCTCGATGGAGAGTCGTTTTGGTTGGAGCCTCGGATGAATATTGTAGGTATACAATTTATTGCTAACCTTGGTCAGTATTATAACTGGTTGCAGCCTTCATCAAAGAGTCAGTTAAGAAAGAGAGATGACGCCTGAGAGAAAAATAAGTAAAGAGTTTAAATATAGGGTGCTATTTGATGGCATTTTAAGAATTCATCCGATGTGAAACTGATATCATAACTAGCAAGAGAAATAACATACGAGCAACGCATACATAATTTCGTTTCAACGTGCTGAGTTTGGATGGAAACGGGTCGAAGTTTACTTCACTACAAAAGATGATTCATGTACAGACGTTTGTATGGCGGGGGAGGGGGGATGGGAAGGGATGGAGTAACTCGTAACAGGGCCTCACAAACGTCAGTAAATTTAACAGTGTTCCGAAGGAAATATCTCATTCAGTATTCAACGACTTTTTCTCACATTTGCTATTATTACTAAATGTACAGTCGCTATCAATTGTTCTTATCCATACGTTTTCTAGACTGCATTTAATTTAAGATTAAGTTATGCTAATAGACTGAGATCATAGAACGCTGCCGAAAACAAAGACCGCGCTTTTAAGCTTCTAATGATTACCTATAGAACCTCTTTAATTTGTTTCTGGGTGCCAAAACCATCTTTAAACTGCAAAGAAACCTAAAGTTAAAATACGTGGTTCATATGGTTCGCAACAAAAAGAATTTGGTCATTTCACGCTTGACGCTTTTTGGAGGACGGCTACGAAAAGTATCAGTATCCATAAAGCAATTGTTAAATCCCTGTTGGTTTAGAATCAACTTATTTATTTCACGATTAACTTCACGTAGCGAAAAAAACGTGCGTCGAAACAAAAAAACCTTGTGCAAAAACTACATGGACGAATCGAGTCAATCAACGACGAAACTTTTCGGAACGTTTCTATAATGTATTAGATATAATTGAACAATATAGTATTGTTTCACTTATTTTGAATACTATACTTGCAGAAAATTATTATTACCTAAATGAGAATGTTATTTTTGACAATGGCTTGTAACCAGAGCTATCCATAAGAGAAACAATAAACGTAAGTTCAAGGCTGATGGCCAAACCGTGAACTAGTGCTTCATGTAATCTACTTTCCAAGCACATTTTCATCCTCCTCCTCCTTCTTGATGAGCCAGTGGCTGATAGACTTAATAAATACGTTAGACTTAGAGTTTACAATGTTAATGTCAACGGTTCTTAATGTTTTCGATGTCCTCACTGATCTACGTTTGCTGCTGCCTCCTCCACAACACACTCGAGTGGACTAGCCCAGGCGGATGATCTGATCAAGGCGTTACAATCTACTGTACTTAGAATTTCACTGCACGTACAAGGTTTTCCGTCCAAGAGTAGACCTCTAGAACTCGTTTTTGGCCACTGTCCATAAGGTGTGTCTGGGGCTATGCTAACACAACATCACCAACTCGGATATATATCTCCTTCTTCTGCCTCTTTGTCCTGTAGCTAAGAGTTGGTAGCCATTTAAGAAGCCATCGGTACCAAAAATGTCACACTATAGTTCTTTCCCCTTTCGCCAACGTTTCCTTGGCCTAAATTAACTACTGTCAACAGATTTTGGAGCAATCTGACCGCCAACGTGGGCGAACAAAAAATGGCTAGGGATGAGTGGCACATCATGTAAAAGGATTGCCGTGTGATACGTTAGGGGCCTGGAGTGGACAAATATACTTCAGTGCTGTAAAGCAGTCATCAGATCCTTATATGTAAAGTCTGTGCTTCCTGATATTGGATACGTTGCTGTCTTGTTTGTTTTAATCAAGGTCATATGACTCCATCAAAGTAGTGAAAGGTGTAAGTGGGAAGGTGAGACGAAAGAAAGGAGAAATGGAAGTAAAGAGCCATTTGGCACTTTGCAGCAGAGCATGTGATCCTGTCTTCATCCATCTGTGCAGCAAGCTTCCTCAACCTCCATCGGGATCCTATGGAATTAACCCCATTGTCTCTGGTGATGGCCTCGTCGATTTATCTTCCGGAAGAATGCGTTCGAGAAAAACTGAAATCTGTGTGTAGTCGATATGCCATCACTAACTGAAAGGCTCGCGACATAAGGCACGTAAAGAATCAAACGTAATGCTTAGTTCTTTGTTTGCCTCTTTGTTGATGGCTATGAAAGTTTCTGCAAAGTCCACTGCTTAGCAAATGCTCGAAACGGCAACTCATCCATCTGTGCAGCAAGCTTCCTCAACCTCCATCGGGATCCTATGGAATTAACCCCATTGTCTCTGGTGATGGCCTCGTCGATTTATCTTCCGGAAGAATGCGTTCGAGAAAAACTGAAATCTGTTTGTAGTCGATATGCCATCACTAACTGAAAGGCTCGCGACATAAAGCACGTAAAGAATCAAACGTAATGCTTAGTTCTTTGTTTGCCTCTTTGTTGATGGCTATGAAAGTTTCTGTAAAGTCCACTGCTTAGCAAATGCTCGAAACGGCAACTTCATTTAAAGCTTTGGTAGAGGAGCCATTGTCTGCCTTGCAGCCTTTCCTTTCTTTCGGCGACATTTACAACATTCTTTTTCAACTCACGCGAATCTCCTCTCCTCAATCTAGCCTGCATAACCAGAATCGGGCTGACAGCAATGCCAGAGTATAATTTGTCTCTGCAGAGTGCTTACTCTTTTCAGGGTAAGACTTTACGACTTGTTTCCACTGCACGAAACTTCGCCTTTACCACTCACCTTTGACATATGTCGCAGGTGATAAAGGCCGTCTTTACACAAACCTTTGACAACTTTTGACACGAGTCAAAGGCCGTATTTGATTTAGGTCAAATGTAGTACACTTTTGACCTGTATCAAAGCTATCGCAAAGTTACTTTCAAATGTGCGTCAAAGGTACCTTTAATGACATTTGCTTGGCGTCAAAGGCCTGGTATCTTTGATGCGCGTCAAAGTTGCGTCAAAAATAATGTCAAATGTGCTCCAGCACCTTTGATTCGCCTGTCAAAGATAGTAGTCCAAATTTTCGTGCAGTGAGCTCGTCACCCAACTCTTTCTAGGTAAAAGAGAATCTTCTATCAAATGGTAAATAGTCAGCACGGCAGTCTCCCATCTGAACGAAGACCGCCATCCTAACCTAGGATTGGATTCAAGCTCAGTAGCTTGCTTCTGATAAATGAGCCTCTTGCTTTACCAGTAACTTGTACTGACGTAGTCCTCTTCGTCCCAAATGGGACATAAGGCCTTGACGACCTTTTTTCTATTAGGACTGGTCCTGGACAAACGGTTAGGCCTCACCTGAAGTTAGATTAATGTCCGCCATCTTCGCCATGATAGTCTTTCGCCAGGTTGTCTTTGATTTTCTCCGCTTCCTTTTACCAGTTGAAGCCAATCTGAGGGTTTCTTAAAGGATACGATACTAATCCATCCTCTATCCTACTGATCCTCCTCTGTATCCATACGATACTGATCCACGCGCAACGTAAGCTACAAATCATGCTTGCTCTGGAGACCTTGTAGTTGTCCTGCATTATGGCAAAACGCTTTGCTCACCCTTTGTGTTAGAAGTTCCTAGATTAACTCTGCTATAGCTCATGATTTTGTACATACAACTTCTTGAACACCTCGCAACGCCATGCAAAACTCCCGGTCCATTTTGGTGAACCTCTCTGGTGTTCTTGTCTGTCCAAAGAACCTTAGCGCTCTTTCTGTGCGTCTTCCTGCTACTTCACTTGAAAGTTTGAAAACTGGCTTCTTCAATGATCCTGAAAGTGCCTAAACACATACGAGTTTCTTATGTTCATACATCCATCTGATGTAATTGGTAAGCATTGACTCTGTCATCAACCTCGTCCCCAGGGCCTTCTCCTCCTTCAAAATGGCGGTCGGAGAAACCCCTGGCCAAAGCTGCCAAAGTGGCTCCAAAAGTTCGTTAGAATTTCGTCACGCAAACACGATGAAATGTCTTCGTTTTGTTTGAATAACGGTTTCCGATTGCAGAAAACAAATAGGACCGCCAGACGCTGGAAACAACGTCCGAAAAAGCCATTTCATCGTGTTTCACGTGACAAAATACTCGATCCACGATTCGTGGAGTATTTCAGCAGCCTTGGCCAGGGGTTTCTCCGACCGCCATTTTGAGCGAGGAGAGGGCCCTGGGGACGAGTTTGCTCTGTCATTTTCTTTTCTGTCTTGTTGTACATATGACTCGTGACCAAGCCTTTTACGCCTCCCAGCCCTTCTAAGTTCAATGGCGATCACGTCCAACAGGTCATCCAGCCTATCAAGATCCTCAGGATCGCCGGCACAGATCATGACAAATGGGTCTGAACTGGTCCAACTCTTCCATGTACAAATTGACTTGAGGATACTTCTCATTTCAGTTATTCTGCTCTTAGCAAAGAACTGTCGCATAGCCTTTAACGTTCTTCGGTGGAATGTCCCAGTCTCTCAACTGCTTTCAGCGCATCTTCACAGGGGGAACGAAGCTCTTTAGAACCTCTAATTTCATTGGACCTTGTTACCACGAAGCTCTTAGTCTATTGTATCCAGGGCTAACGTCATTGTTTCTGTTGTTGTTTATTGTTTTCTCAGCCAATTCTGTGAAGCTTCCGAGAGCTTCGTGGCGTCCCTTTCTTCAGACAGGTATACGGTTCTTTATTCGCAATAACATATTCCGAAGTGGCTAAGCTTGTTAATAAAGCCATGAATTTGGCTTTTCAGTTCCTACAAAACGGCTTGTCTTTAATGAACACCGAAATTGACACTCTAGCTAACTAGCTAATTGTTTCCATATATCCTTTCCAAGCTAGTAATTAGGCGATGCTTGTTATTTATTCGGCTCACACATCATTCTTTGGCCACAGTGAGTGCGAATGCACGACATCATGGCACTTTTGATTTGGCAGAATTTATCTTTAGCATTTTGTTTTGCGAGAGATAATTCTTTCTTACCCTTAAGAAATTCGGGTACAATTTCTTTTTGGCGGGAGGTATATTCGTCATCGAGCTGTTTTCGAGCGCGGTTCAGAGATTCTTTCTTGTCACAAAATTTCTCCCCGAGTTCGGACAGGTGTTAGCATGCTTCCTTTCTTGTGACTACAAACGTTAACCTCGCAGCCCAGGCTCGCATTTTCCTGAAAATCCAGGAAAATAGACACGATAATACATCTTTTTCAACATCCAAATAAGTCTTTTTCGATATCCTCAGCTTTAAGCAATTTGTCAGAAAAGGATGTTGTTTACCATAATTATAGCAGCAGATAAAATTCCAATTTGGTGTTCCTGTTAAACAAAGCCCGGCGCACCAGGGAAACGGGTTCACCGTCACATTATTTAATTTCCCGCAGCTTTTATCACCTTCTACTCGGCGTGATGTTTTTATATGTGTCTACCAGTGTTTTGGCTCTCCTTTTTCTATCCTTTTTCTGTTTTTAATAATTAGGCCTTTGTATAATTAACCTGTGTGAAACTGCACTGTTTGATTGTTTTTCAAGTTTCTAAATTTCCGCTAAGGTTCAGGTTATTTTAAGCCTTTTACTTCCGTTACGAGAGATACGCTTAAATTTTATCTGACACTGTGTGTTGATGGCTTGCTCAATTCATTTGTTTTTCAGATTTTTTCATATCGAACGAAAAAATTTAGATATGCTCAAGACATCTCAGTCTTCTTCGATTTGCCTCCTTTAGTAAGTATATCAAATCTCTGATTCTTCATTTTAGCGTATAATTCTTCTTATGGTGTTCCTTTTTGGCTAATATGAAATACCAATTTACAATAAATTACGAACGTCGGAAGTTTTCAAGTAAATAGTTGAGCCAATGTGCTAAATTCTTATTAACAAATCGACGTTACTAACAAAAAGCTATAGAAATTTACCACAGCAGAAATTTTCCTGCCACATTTTTTGTAATTGTCATTGTGAATCTCTTTGGTCAAGATGTAGCTTTCCTCATAAGATGAGTCGTAAGTTAAAAAAACCTTCCGTCTGTGATTTGTCTAATAATACATCTGTGAGACGTCAGTCTTTATCTCTGATCAGCGACCAGTGCTTTACACCACATGAGGAATTAACATATATGTGTAATAGTGGTACAAGATAATTTTTGTCCATCTGTGCGCCAATAACCGAATTTCTCATTGTCTTCAGTGTCCGATTATTCACAGATTTTGCCGGAGGATGTTTAACCATATTATGTTTCTCATAACGTGTAGAACTAAAGCCGAATTTGCGCATATTTCGGCCAAAAAAAAAATTGGATTATTCCGTACTGCCACGAATTGTCTGAAAAAGAAAAACGTAGTGAACGATGCCTTGGTTTTCTAGTGAGAAGGGCTAGAAAAGTTTCATTTTGTAGAGTCGGTAAGCTGACTAAATTTTACGGTAGTTTTTGCAATTTCCGGTTTGACAGTTAAGTGTTATGTCTAACAAAAGGTACTTTTCAATCATTGCACCAAGATTACCGAAAAGTTTTCATACAGGTAAAAATTATTGAAGTCTTAATAAAGAAAACGTTTAAAAAGTGTCGCTATGTTGTCAGAATTATTTAAATACCAGTGTCATATTATATATAATCCAAGGTTTTGTTATGTCATTTTTATGAAACCTAAATGAAAATAGCTTAATTCTCAATGCTGTTTGAATCATTTATTCTGAAATTCGATATTTAAGCGCTAAGCTCAAAATATCGACTCTTTTTACCACATGAAGTCAATCTCTTTTATGCGAGTTTTGAGAACACCGTTCTTCATCAAAGATTTTCATTATCCTTTTCACCTGTATACTCGTAACATATTCGATAACATATCAAGGCATCTCGTGAGCGGGCTTAAAACCTAGACCTCTCTTGGAAAATTAGGATAACTGTGAGGTGTGGCTGAAGAACGCTTCTTTACTAGCAAGGTAAGGCGAATTTATTCGCGTTGAAATGTAAGGGAAATTTCACCGTATTTCTTTCAAATAAGAAAATTAGACACCTAGTGGTTATCTTCGGCCGGGAGGATGGACGTTCAATTTCGATCTTAAAAATCTGGCGGCGATTTCAAATGGCTGTTTTAAAGTGATTGAAAGTTTAATTGCTATACACGAAGAAGGAATATGTAATAAATCTAAGCAAGGTAAAAAGTGAAATGCGAATTCTGCAGGAAGAAAACTTGATAATTTTCCGATCAGGGCGATCAGGTCATAAAAAGAGGATACAATAGAGATTCTTGGTGTACATCAGAAAATCAACTTCAAATTTCCAAACATTATGAATGCGTTATCAGAGTTAAGAAGCTTTTTTAATTTCAATTGATAATATTTGAAAGAAATAGATAAAATCTTTAATTATAAATCCGGAAGAAAGGGGTTTTCAGTAAAGAACGATTTATAATGTGAGTTAAACAGGCGTCAGTGGTTATTGGCTCTTAAAGCAAAGGTGACTAGTCTGAAATTAATTTAACTTGACATTGCACGAAATTTGTCTGGTTTTGAAGAGGGGGACTCTAACCCCCAGGCACTAGATCCCTCACTGCGTATGCACATTTTGATCCAATTCCGGTATATGTTGCCGTCTCATTGTATTCAAATCGTCAACAACCAAAGGACGCCAATATGGACCAAAACTTGCGTCAAAATACACACGTCATTAGCTGTGACGCTGGACACACCACGACATTTTGTAGTTTTTACCTCGACCGTCAGCTTCGTAAGCTCACCATGAGCAACTTCGACTGACGACAAAAGGAATGCCGCTGCGACCCGTCATGTCCCGGCCTTCAGGGTACGGCTTTTGAATTGACAGACCACCAGGAACGTACCGGGAGTCCAGCTAATGGCACTGAACTGGCCTGAGACTCGCTTCCAATGTCAAACTTTTTATTGCCGTAACTAATGCAAATGAGCAAAAGGGTTATCGTTTGACTAATTTGCATTAGATTCTGCACATGAAAAGTCCTACGTTTGAAACGTCTGTGAATAGAATTCGTCGATTCCCACGCTGGATCTGGCAGAAACGCCAGTAAGTGGGATCGCTTTCGTCCACAGAGACCGCGCGCCAACAATTAGAGAGAACTTTCCCAGGATCCGCGTTTTTTTCAGTGCCTTTTTTCCCCTGAAATCACCAAAAGGATTACAGGTTGTATTCTAATTCGCTCTCCGCTCAACCGAATATAAAACATCATGCATTATAGTACAACGCTAAATTTTGGCGTGCTTCCATTGGTCGAAATCGATCACGTGATGCCATAGTATCTCTTCTCAGCGGGCGCCTATCAGGGCATGGTGCCCGTTTTTGGCAATTTTCGCTCAAAATTTAGCGTTGTACAATAAAAACAGTAGAGTCCCTCTGTTTCAGGCCCTATGTGTGATAGGTTCCCTCGCAAATTTGATGTTCAAACTTCATATAAAACTATACGTTCTCGGGCTAATATTTGTTGTGAACATCAAATTTCCTCGGGCAACCTATCACACGATAGTGCCTTCGACAGAAGAACTCTATTGTTTAAATAGGCAACCACTCCACTGGGAAGTGTCCACGCGTGCCGTGTGCACCCTCTTTAAGACGCCATCACAATAGAGATACACGAACCTTGTAACAAAACTAAAAAAGATAGCAGAATAGAACAAAGTAATTAAAAACCACAAATACAAGAGGTAAGAAATAACTAATTAAATGCAGAAGTAAGCTACAGATCTTTAGACCTTAGGAATAACTGATAATGTACAGGTTAGAATGAGCGATGACCACTGTTTCGATCGTGTAATTAACAATGGTTTGAATCTGTATATATATCCCCGGACTCTGGGAATTAAATTTTGAGGGCAAAGAGGCGGATGTAGGACGCGAGTGAACATGAATGAGTAACTACGAATCAGATGTATACTCGCAAGCCTGCGCTAATGAAACAATATTGTCAAAAAATACCTTGTAACACCCAGAATGAAAGGTTACTTAACCAATGATAAATACATCTCTGGAGAAGGAAATGGGGGCAGGACCGCGCAGTTTTCTATTTCTACCGACGAAAAAAAGTGCGGGAATTATTGAAGGTGAAGTTTGTTGGAGGAATCACAGCTGTTTAGAGTGCGTACGTGTAACTCACGCACACCCACGCGTGGTCATGTCTTTTACAAAACTTGTTTACCATGCTCCTACATGTACGAAGGGTTAATGTTTCTTTCTCTTACATCCAATTTCTTTACTCCAAACGATTCAATCCTAGAAACTGTGGACACAATAGATATAATTTTAAGCTCTAATAATTTTAAATCACACAAGAATGTATTTATTCG
This sequence comes from Siderastrea siderea, assembly GCA_964030785.1. Taxonomy (NCBI): domain Eukaryota; kingdom Metazoa; phylum Cnidaria; class Anthozoa; order Scleractinia; family Rhizangiidae; genus Siderastrea; species Siderastrea siderea. The sequence continues at coordinate 12,155,443 of OZ034972.1, read as the reverse complement.
TTCATCAATATAAAACTCAAAGCTGTGCCAGATTGTCTGCTATGCTTAAATTATGCACATAATTTAAATAAGGCATTTTATTACCACATTACGGTCCATAACGGTTACATGCGGTAACCGTTTGTATTCATTCTAATTAGCTTTTAGCTTTACCGCCAGTCATTTAATGTTTGCAAAGAAATGAATTAAAGAAACTCTGTTTTGAAAACGACTATTCACATAACGCAACCTAACATCAACTCATTTAGGTTTGAAAAAGGTCTAGGATTTTACAAATAACGGTAAGCAAAAAAGTAAACAGACATGTACTGCAGACAAAATTAAACGCCACAAGAATGCAAAATGTTTTTTAAAATTTATCTGTTCTGCGGACATAACAATGCTCTTTTGAAGAGTTTATTTAATCATAAATTATTCCTAATGAGCTGGGGGGGGGGGGGGAATCGGAAAGCAAAATTGAAAAGTATGTTTTGAACTTGAAAGGAATCCAATGTTCAAAAATCTGGTAATACGAAGAAAATGTTTAATGTGTCTTTCTAAGTAATTTCGGATGTAAGGAAAAAATATGTTGACAATGTAATTGAGAAAACGATATTCCACAAGGCAAAAAACAACAAAGCGTTGTGTTTTGGAGGAGCCTAAGTATTTATCAAATGTATGCGCAAAAAACAAAAAACTTTTACATAGTTCTTTTCGGTTCCTGTAGCATGCAGCTACTAAAAGTATAGCTACACCGCAATGGATTTTAGGACTAACAATCTATCAGAAGGCTATTCCTTCGGCCACGTATGCAGTACTAAAATCTCCACCAGAGAACAAACATTTTTGTTTCAGACAGAGACTTGTGGTGTTGTTCCGATGAATTTTACTTGTCTTTTTATTGATTGTCAGGTGGCACCATTTAATACGTTTAACTCTGTCCCAGCAAACTCGTTTATATAATTAATATTTTCCGTTCCGGGCCCAGTGGTTAACATGAATAGCAATTTACCTGCAGTCGATTGGCTCATAGTCATAACTGTACATTCAAAACAAAGTTGTTTTTCTTTCATGCAAATCCTCCTGCTTTGTCATGAATTTTCATTGGTCGAAAATGCCGGCATGAAAAAGAAAAAGTTGTTTTTCTTTTTTGCCAGCTGATTTTCATTGGATAATACTGACGATGAGAGATTCACGTTTATCTCACTGCCTGAACAACAACATTGACATACAACTTCTTTCAGTGTTAACAGGTCGATGATGATGTTGAAGATGGGACGTCTCGAGACAAGTTAGTGGACAGATTGTTATTTATTTCTTAAATCTGCATTTAAAAATTTTCAGCGACTTATAACTCAAAATGCTTACAAACAGTGCGTGCAGAACTTTTGTTCTGTGATATCAGAGATCTCACAAAAAAACTCACTAACCAATTCACTAAAACTCCAGAAAAATAGTAGCGAGGCAAAAAATAATATCGATTTCTTTCATGAAATTTCAAATGATATTAAATACAAGTAAGAATATTTAAGACAAGGCGAAATGTTTATAATGAGCTGTGATTTTATCTGTAGTAAAATCGTCAAAGTTATATTGAATATTCCATTTTTCTATGACTTTAGTACTGGCATCAATCGACAAGCAAGAGAAGTTGTTAACCAGAAAAACGCGAAATGTTTGTTTGGAGTTGATTGGGAGAACTGAATATCGACAGGATTTAAGTCATTTAAGTTTTCAATTAAAATAAAAGCTAAGATATAATGAATTATACCTGAATCTCTTTGCACGGCGACCCTTCGAGCGCCATTTACTCTCAGGGCAACATATTTTTTCGGAGTTGGCTGTTAAAAAATCGTCGAAAGTTTTCCGATAAACGTTGAAGAAGAAAGATTCCAGATTCAAAAATTTAGTTTTATTGCCAAAAGCAATTGAAACAATGATAAACAAATATTCATCGGCTGTACCATTGTGGCAAGCAAGTGACCCTTGCATTTGGACCTTAATGTTGGTTAGTTTTAGGTACATTTTTCGCTGTAGAAGAAATTAATTGTAATTTAATTTCTCTTTTATTTCAATAGTTTTTGCCGGCTTAATTTTCGCGATCCTTTAACTTTGCGCAAAAATAGCGAATTAAATAGATTCCAAGCGAAATAAATGGCACGAATGACCACTCCTTTGAACACAAGCAAATGTAACGCATTTTAAATTGTTGGAAAGCGGATCTTGTTTAAGTGACTAACGTTGCTGTTCTTTTTCTTCCACATGATACGTTCATGATTAAGTTTCACTAAGCCATGAACGCAGTCGATCGCTTGATTAAACTTCGCCAATGAAAGTTAATCTCCGTGGAAAAAGCAAACAGCTGATGAATTCAATTGTTATTTCTTCACCGTACAAAACGTTAAGTGATCAACAGCTTGTACAAAAGGTTTGCTCCTAAAAAAACCAAGTGATAACGTATGTAAATGTTCTGCAATTTAAGTTTTCCGTTCTCCTATTGAACTAGGGACTTGCAGGCGGAGATGTTCTTCACAGTTAACAATCTATTTCGGAGGAAACATGTGCTGATTTTCACAACTTCTTTGATTTATAAGTCACTATACCTTCGACCAGAAAAACAAAGAAAATTTTCGAGCAGAAATTTGGATATGAAAGAAACGTTTTTTACTTAGCGTATTTTAAAAGACATTTTCGGTTGGAAAATATGGAATGCGTTTTCTTTATAAAAGTTCTTATTGCTAATAAAACTAAATTTCGAGGTGAAATAATAAAAGGTAGAATATTAATGTTAAACTCTGCTTCCTTGATTTCGAATCCTAACCGTTGCCTTAATACCTCCGCCGGCAATTCCATTGTTACGTAATTTCTTCAGAGTTGTGACGCCAACGACATGCACGATTGATTTGTCCTGATCCTAGTAAAGATGTCTAAAAAGAGGTAGAATGTCTAGAGAGGTGGGAAGTATTGTTTGAAAGTCATAAAAAATCCTCGCTATGGACGCGCGGGTCCTGTTCAATTTGAGAATGCTGGTTTTCTTGCCAAATAAACGGGAATGGAGATTGTCAAAATCTTACAGAGGTTGCTTTTTAAGACCACGACACGGTCTCTTCGTCAACTGTTCGAAAATAGCACTGACAAGTCATGCCATTTTATCATTTTATAAAACGCCTTTTTTTCATTTCGTGTATTTGTGATTCGAGTTGACTCTCGGCGAACTGTGCAATCGTTCGATTCCTGTACTGTCGCTCCTCCGACTGCCTCATTACCAAAGGATACACTATACGTAAGAGGAAAGATTTTTTCCCTGAATCTCTTTTATTTTCGTTGTGAAATTTCACGATTTTTGCACAACAAACAAAACTAGTTACTATCGGATAAATATTGAAGAAGAAACTCAAATCTGGCGTGCCGGTAATCGACAGGCTTTATCGCTTTGCGGCATGAGGAGTAACTTGTCGGAAATCAGCACATTTCAGGCAAAGTGATTGGTCTAAAGTGGTCAAATGGTACAACTCGCCGCGACAGTTGCACATGTGCTAATCCTCAGCACCGAGTGACGGTGCTTATTTGAGAAGCACTTGTGTAACACGTGTGTGGTCTTACATGGCTCACGTGCTCTGGAGCAATAGAAATAACCGAATTCCGGTGTTGCGCAATCATGAACGATAAAGTGAAACTGAATTTTTTTCGCGCTAGTGACCAGCAGGGCTATACATATTTAACCAATCTGGGCCCTCTTTATTCATTACTTAATCTTCGTTATCATTGAGAATTAATCGATAAAAAAAAATCTAATTATTTTAGAAATTAGTAAAGAAAGATATACAAGTGTGGTTGTCTGATTCTCACATGCTCCAAGGTCACTCACTATCACTCGCTAGGAGGGAGTGATAGCGAGTGACATGGAATAAAGGACTAGTTTCATAGCCCTAAGAGTGCCAATTGGCACAAAACGTCATACCTTGGTCAACATTTGGTAGATTTCTACAGTATTAATTTTTGCCATCAAGATGGTTTGTGAAGATCTGCTGATATGTTTGATCACCCCCATAACTTTTCAGTTTTTTCTTGAACACTTGTGGGTTATAAGGAATATCTCACATTAATCAAAGTGTTGAGAACAGCAAAATAAGCTACAGTATACTCGGGGTATATTTAAGTTGCTAATTTTTGACGTTTTAGAGCCATTTATCTCCAGTTCATTACAACCCTCGTTTATGATTATATGATTTATGAAATACACTCATCAATACCATAAAAATGGTATATCATACATGGACATTTACTTTGTAGTTAAGAAAAGGTAGCTTCTTCCCCGATTGAAAAGCATTATCGTACGGCCAAACGGATTTGTCAATTCTATTGAAGACCGCTCGACATTGTACATTCGGCGTGTTAAAAGCGTTTGGGCATCTTGTCGAATAATGTAAAGGCGGGAGACCCTACAGATCTGGCTTTGTTGGTAAGGGATTTTTGTGGTTGGTAGTTTTTATGAACTGTTGTGCAGCGTTTTGTGCCACTAGATTGGTGAAGTGTATGAGGATGAACATATGAATTAATTTAAGTGCGTAGTTAGTGCCAGTCCTCAACCGAGCACTACAAAGAAAAAACCCTAAAACTCGGGGGAAAGGAGATAGAGTTCCGATTTTTTTCGCGAATCATAATAAATAATCCAGCCTTTTTTATAACCCGGCATAAGCAATTACTGTTATTGCAAAGAATAGAAAAACTACAGTACAAAACGTATAAATATACGCACTTATGACGTCATATCTTCTTTTAAAATGCGAATTTATTAAATATTGGTGCTGTTTCCACTAAGCAAAACTGCTTGTCGTTTAAGTTTTAGGCTTTTACTGTTCCAGTCACATGACCAATTATGGTTGTGACTCGAGAGTCTTGAAAACCCTTTCCTATGGAACAAATGTGGCCAAGCAGCTTAGCTGTGGAAGTTAGAGTTTTTTAAATATCATGCTTAGAAACTTCCCATAGCAACAGTATGGTAGCTCAGAGTCTCCTCCCTCATATGGCTCTGGAGAATATGAATGATCAGTTGAATGGTGTTACACAAAAACAATTTGATTTCCTTCGTTCAACAAAGTTTTGGATGATGTTGAACCCGTTGGTCAGATGCCTTATATAATTCCAACTCCAGCTCTACGTACGCCTTTGCCCCTTTGAATAACCTGAATAATTGACGCTTCTTTTTCTTCTTAGTTGTGACAGTCTGATTGTTTATCCATTGGGCCAGTTCATTCCCTGAAAATCTGTCTCATGGAGCTGCCAGCTCCCTTGTTTCTCTTCTTGCTGTGGTTGCCACAATGTTTCCCCAAAACGCCGGTTTATATCGGTGGCTTCTTTCCGCTGAGTCCAAACAAAGCCTCGGTACCAGGAAGGGCGCTTCTAGCAGCGGCAGAAATGGCACTAGATCACGTGAACAAGTCGGACATATTAAGAGATTACGAGCTAAGGATGATTGTCAAGGACTCGAAGGTGCGTGTAGGTAAAAAAGAAAAAAAACTTAAAACCTTAGTTTAACAAGCCAGACGACGGTTCCTTTTACACCCGAGAAACCCAATCCTCCCCGAGGATACAAAGTCTGATCGTTCAAACGAAAGCTAATTAAACAATACGTTGCGTCGTGTAGTTTATATGATATCAAAATCAAATTGTGACCTTTTGCAGGTTGCAACCTGGCGTTCTAAGGTGTGAAAGGGTTAGTCTATAGCCCTTAGGGTCTGAGACCGAATTGAAATTATGAATTGCTGGATTTGCACCGGAAGGGAAAACCTACAGTCCCAGTTACAGTGGTGGAACAGATTTCAACTGATAAGACGTTTTTCTGGCCAATAACAGAATCGATGACCAATTTACTAATTGACTCTATATTTTTGGTGATATAACGCGGTTGTGTACTTTAAAACGATTTCAGTCACATTTGATATTCGAACAGTTCTTGTGTATGTTTCTGGTGATCAAATTTAAACTTCTTAACAGTGTGATCCTGCTCGTACCGCCAACATGTTCATGGATTTGCTGTCAGAGAAGCCAAACAGTTTAATGACGTTTGGAGCGGCATGTTCCGATGTCACGGAAATTTTAGCCGAGATGTCAGCTTACAGGAAGTTGGCTCAGGTATGTTTCAAACCGTTTCTTAGAACGAATCTATGAGTTAGAAATCTTTAATCCAACTGGTTCAACAGTCTTTCAGTCGCTTAGTCAGTCAGCCATCTAGGTTCATAGAATTCATTGAGAGGTAGGTAAACAGGTAGTCCATCAGTTAGTCTTTCCGTCAGCCAGCCTGTCCGTCTATGTCTGTCTGTCTGTCTGTCTGTCTGTCTGGCTGGCTGGCTGGCTGGCTGGCTACCAGTCAGTCAATCAGTCAGTCAGTCAGTCAGTCAGTCAGTCAGTCAGTTAATCAGTCAGCCAGACAGGCACTTCTTTTGCCTTTCTGTCCGACCGTCCTTCCATTCGTCAGTCAGTCAGTCAGCCAGTCAGCCAGTCAGTCAGTCAGTCAGTCAGTCCGTCCGTCCGTCCGTCCGTCTGTCAGTCAGTTAGTCAGTCAGTCAGTCAGTCAATCAGTCAGTCAATCAGTCAGTCAGTCAGTCAGTCAGTCAGTCAGTCAGTCAGTCAGTCAGTCAGTCAGTCAGTCAGTCAGCCAACCAGCCAGCCAATGTATTATCCAACGTACAGTTGCATCTGTAGGTTATAAAAGAAATGCTCTCAGATAGTCTATCGCTATTGATAGCGTATGCCACTGACACTAAACCTTACCTGTCATCGTAGATATCGTACGCCTCTAGATCCCTGGCGTTATCAAACAGAAAGAAGTTTCCAACACTCTTCCGTTCGTTGCCCTCTGAGTCTGCGCGGAACATGGCGCGAGTCGCATGGATAGAACATTTTGGCTGGGAACGAATTGCGACAATGTTCGAGAAAACTAGCAGTGATCTGGTAAGTAGAGTGGAAAATATTGATTTGTAGCTACAACAGCTAGTAATACGTTTATCCATCGTCTTGGATTCTTACTCGACAAAAGCTGAGGGATACTAAGGGGATCAGAATAAATATTTGAAAAAGGTCTTGGAAACATTCTGTAGTCTGGACAAATTTCTAGATTTTGTTTGGATAAACGTTGTAGAAGAACCACAAGAAAGTAATGTTAAAGAATGTTAAAGGACTTTTATTTGAATGGTCACATAACCGCACACAATAGAACCACCTTACTTGAATCAGGCTTTGCTCCGGTATTGAGGGGGATTAAGCTCTTTAATATAATACCAAGCACGGGATATTTTGGTTTTCAACCATTTAATTGGCTCCCTACTCAACGTATATGACGCAATATACCTTTACTACCCTATTTGGAGAGCGTGCATTTGCGTTACTCACGAGTCCTTTTCTATTGTTTTCAAAGGCGTCACAATCCAACAGTCAAGTTATCAAAGAACTGAAGGAAATAAATCTAACAGTTCTTTTGTCGGAAGAAATCACAAGACAGCATATTGATCTGCAGCTAAAAACAGTTGCGGTGAGTCCAGATTTTAGTCAACCATAACCATACAGTATTTGGTTTTAATATTTTTAAATATATAATGTAATAATCATTGTCGGCTATTGAAGTTCTAGCTTTCTAGTTTGGCTTACCAAAAAATTGGACGCCACGACAAGTGGCGTAGCATTTAAAAAAATGCAAAAAATTTAAGTAAGTGTTGACAAAGTGGAGAATTTGACAAAACAATTCTTTCACTTCCGCTCGTTGAAAATGAAGTCATTGCAACCAACTCTGCGCTTTGTTGGTAACTCATTATCTCACCATCACCCAAACTCGTTCCCAGGACCTTCTCCACATTCAAAATGCCTCTTCTCCCTTCGTTTGCTTATATTTCGTGAACATCACACAGACACCGATTGTTTTCCCCTCATTTTGAGATGGTTTGTATTATGTCTAACTTCTTTTGCAGCGTAATGACGCAAGAATTATTGTGGGAACATTTTACGAAGCACAGGCGAGACATGTTTTCTGCCAGGTGAATAATAATAAAACAATATTTAGAAAAAGTGAATTGAACTCACAAAAACAGAGCTGTCGAGTAATTTTTGAAAACGCTTTTTCTCTCGCGCGTTCTTCTGGAAACATTGTGTAGAAATATACAATTTTAGGGTGTTAAACCAAAACCAAAATAGTTACTCTGTCCAATCACAGGAGACACAAACAACACAATGAACCAATCAGAACTCGAAGTCAATGTTTGACACGTGACACGTGAGACACGTGAGAGCAAGCCATGATTGCTTTAGCTTATCTCCTAATGTGATTGAACAATAGGGCGATATTTTCACGATATACAGCGCACAAAGAAAAACCGAAGGCAGGGTCCTCGTGCCCAGTCGTCGGCGGCTAAGAGGGCCAAGCGGCTCTGGGGACGACAATGACACGCATTACTTTCGAAACTCAGTTGAAATTCGGTCTCACTCTATGTGCTGCTTTATATTTTGATGTTTGCACTTTCAGTTAAGAATCGCCGGTTTCGCGAGAATAACCAAGACTAGCTTCAGTGTTACTGAACTACAATAACGACAACATGTTCTATTTTTAGGCATACAGGTCAGACCTGTTTGGAGCCCGATATGTCTGGATTCTGATTGGCACTTACACCCACCAGTGGTGGTCGGTCCCAGACCCTTCTCTGGATTGCAGCAAGGAGGAAATGAAGAAAGCTGTAGCTTACACATTCATTTTTAACAATCAGATTTTCGTCAGCGAGGAAAGCAACACAAGCCAGCAAAAAACACTTTCGGGGCTAGTAAGTATTACTGCATCTCGGCAAAGCAGCGAATGCTCTTATTTAAAACAGTGTAACAATTTTCAGAAAGGAGAGGACAGTCATTTTCGTGCAAGAAAGCCGCGGTCCTGCCGCGGTCCGTTCGGTCAACAGCGAGGGTATTGGTGTTGACCAAAATGAATGCGGCCACTGGGGACGAGGATGGAGGACTACCGTAAAATTTTGGTTATAAGTCCATCCGGTTTTGGGCCCAGGCCTATAAAAAGCATCAACGCTTCTTTCCGGCTACACTACCTCCAAGATTTTAGCAGACTAAATGAGTAAAAGTAACGGTTCTTTCCCACAACATTTTGTCGTTGTAACCAAAACAAACTCCTTCGAAATTGTACAAGGTCAGTCCTTATAACCGTAATCCAATTTTTTCATCTGATTCTCCAAGTGCTTCTATTTTTCCAGCAATGCACCCCAACGTTCTCTTCAGGAACAATTCAAACACATATCTATATACGCTTTCACACGTAACGCCTAACTTGACTGGTTGTCTTCTCTCGACAGACAACCAGTCAATTTTACAATGAGTATAAAGGAAGATTACAGAAGTTGAACTTATCAATCGCGCCCAACATCACGGCCTACACGTATGATGCTTTGTGGACAGTGGCTGTCACATTAAACATGTCTATACCAGTGCTAGAGACTATGGGGCTAAAGTTACAAGATTTTTATCACAACAAAACAGAAATGACTGAGCTGTTCGTAAAGACGATTCAAGATATCCACTTCTGGGGTGTTACGGTAGGTGGATGTCTTCTAATTGAACGAATTTTTATTCATTTGTAGCCAGCTAGACCTAAACGGTTTGTGGTGCTGCTTACAAGCCACGAAAACCAAAGGAAAAACAGTAAAAAATTCTGCTAAAACTCATTCTTTGAAGGTGAATGAATTCAAATTTTCCACTGACGGGGTCATCCTTATAAACAATATTATATTTCTTTATTTATCTATTCATTTTTCTCGCCTTGTAAAGTGGTTTTCAAATTTCGTAGCTACATTTTTTGTTCCTTAGGGAGAAGTAGCATTCTTTTCTGATGGGGACCGGTTTGACGGCATGGTGGAAATCCTTCAGCAACATCCAGGTACTTGCAAAAGCTTTAAGCATAGAATTCCTCAGTCAGGGGTTCATTTTTGAGAAGTCCCTAGAGACAAGACCGTTTCTAAATTGCATTATAGAGGTTGCTAAGCAACGTGAGATAATCCTTTGACTGGCTACCGGAGGTAGTAGTGCCAACTTTGGGTTTGGTTTTGAGTAGCTTTGTAATTGGTTAAAATCCCTTGCTGTTTCCCGCGCTTTGCACCGGTCAAGTTTCTTTCCTTTTGTTCCGAATAATTATTATTGTCGCCAAAGTAGAAAACGGAGGCGTCCCAACAGCCCTAACCAGCTGAGCAAGTGCAAAATTTAACCAAACTCACAGTAAGATGATTGTACTTCTCTTTTCACAGATGGTAATGCAGTACCTGTTGGGTATTATGATGCACGAGTCAGTAAGCTTCGACTTGTTGGACAAGGAAATGTGTGGCCAGGTAATTTTCAATCAGTATACCTGTAACAACTGAACAATTGCGTTGTCATGGGTCCCAGCCTAGTAACCAGGCATTCTCTTCCCACTCACTCGACTTGGCGCGAACTGTCATGACGTCATCGAATGACATCACAATATTTCGCGCCAAGTCGACTGAGCGGGAAAAGAACGCCTGGTTACCAGGCTGAATAGGTACTTTCCCAGACTAGTACCCGTTTGCTTTCTGCTTATTCCATTTTGGCGCCAAGTCGTGCCCAGTTCACTGCACTACCGGCTGACTTACACGACCCTTTCTTAGGCCCTTACACACATTTTACTCTCGCCTTCTTGAGCGGAAAAGAACGCCTGGGCACTACCTTAAGTTTGCATAATTGTTCCTAAAATATATATTGTTTGTGCGCATCTGCACTGTATAAATATCTGCTAAAACTTCAGGTAAACTGTTTCTTCTGCATTCATTTCTATTTAGTGGCAATCGACGTATGCGCGTGGTGCTTAAGGTAATATGGTTTGGATTTCTGATGCAAAGAGCTAGTTTTTTTTTATTTTTGGAGCTATTTGCCTTCCTTTATACCTTTACTAGGCCTTAAAGCACGATTACACGACGCACGATTTTTCGAGAATTATTTAGTATTTCGATGACGCCAAGCTTCCAACACAAACAATTGTAATGATGTTAGTCCGGCGCAAATCGAACCCACAGTCTCACTGTAGACTACGAGCAGCGTTTCGTTCTGCCCACGAAAAGCCAAGCGAGAAGAACAAGCGTGTTCCACTCGCTCGAATTTCCCTAAAAGAAAAGAGGAGCTAGTAGTGTTCTAATTATTCCCATTTTTTTTCACAGATGGTAAAATTCCTCGTGACAAAACCATCACCGTAACAGAGTTTGTGCAGATCCCTCTGTGGCTAATCATTTTTACAAGTATACTGAGCTTTCTTGGGATTGCCTTAGCACTCTTTCTACTGGGATTTAACTTGCATTATAGAGAAAAAAAGTGAGTATCTATAGTTTGACTTGCAATTATTTTCACTGAAGAGTGAAGGCAGTGTTAGAGACTTTTGTACGAGGGTTATGCTATAAAAATTGGTGCAACGGGCAAAACCCGGTAACTGACGTCACTGACAGCCACAAAAACCGATTGTTTTAAGGGATGGTCGTCTTAACAGGTTTTAGACGTTACGCGTATTTAAAACTGTATGACACTAAGATAAGAGCAGATCAAACTCACCATCGTCTTTGTCCTGGTCATTTTTGTCACTATCATCATCATCATCATCAT
>OZ034972.1:12041318-12141318 GCA_964030785.1 Siderastrea siderea | reverse complement strand
ATTCGGGGTTTTTTTCCCAGTTGATTCGCACAAAAGCCGCGAGGAACATTCGTGCGACTATCTATTACATAGTCTATCCATCGCCCAGGCACGGTGATGCCCATTACAGACACAAGAAATATACTTTTGTAAAGTCAGGGCACTATTGAACATTTCCTTTACCTTCTTGGGTTCACTTTGATCAAGCTCAAATTTGCAAGCAAATGGCGCAAGTTTGCCATTATTTGGCCATTAAACGCAAGTTTGCACAAATCATTTTTATATTGTTCTTTTTGGTTTGGCTACCAGGGTTGTACTAATATGCTGGCTTGCTTTTTGCAAATTGTATCTAACTTGCGTCTTCTTGCGCCGTGGGCATTTCCAGATTTGCCATGACTTGCGACTGACTCTCACGTGGGTTTAAAATCAGACGGTATTTACATGCGTATCCTGATGATGGATGAATAAGGTGTGGCAAAGATGGACTTTGCTGTGATAGTGCAAAAAAAGTAGTCAAAGAGATTTTTCTTGCAATAAAAAGTTTTCTTTACAATGAAACGACTTACACTTTTACTTGGGCAAGTGCATGTCATAGAAACGTCTTAGCAGTTAACCTCGAATTGAGGCTAGGACAAAGCTGGACAAAGAGGAAGTCTAAAATAACATGCTTAACCTATTATCTTTGCGACGCCGGTGTAAATGATTCAGTAATGAACTGTAAAGCCTTTTGAGAGTTTGGTCAAGAACGAGTCTTACTTTATAGCTATGGAAAGATAAATAGGATAACTAAGTACATGTGGAGAAACTGTATCGATGAACTTTGAACGAAGGTTGAAGGGAGTCTTTGTAGTTGTATAGCAGCTTCTCCTTGGGCAGCTAAACTCGAAACTTGGAAAAATCCAGTTCCGCTCTCCAGCTTTCTTTTAGTTGGTGATGCCATTCTTCCACGGACTCGAAAGTTAGAACATATACGGCATAATCAACAGCACCACAGTAAAGTACTTCTTAGTAGCTCTGCCTTGAGTTGTTACACTTTAGGATGTCATCTACGGTTCAAAGGTTAGAACCAACTTGAACAACTCTATAACAACATCATAGGAAAGTACTGCTCAGTGGCTTTCACTTGAATGATCACGCAGGAGTTCTTCCACAGACTCAAAAGTCAGAACCATCTTATACAACATTAAAAAAACAGTACCACAGGAAAGTACTGCTCAGTAGCTTTCATTAGAATGGTCACACTCAAGGATTTCGCCCACAGACTCAAAAGTTAAGGACGGTACCTCCTTTTGTTACTGCGCATACGTTCTGCCCATCTTGGGATATTCAGGCTTCTTAAGGAATTTTCCCACTAATACAACAATATTCTTATGCGGTTTATGACTATGTGGAAAAGGCAGATCTTAGCAAGGGCTATCAGAATCCAAAAAGAAAATTGGGCGTAACTGGGCATTTTTCAGGGATAATTAAGCTTAAATTTGGAAAGAAATCGCCATACAATCTTTGTATTTTAACGCTTTTTTTTTAGGATTGTAGTTGTTTAATTATCTTTGAAAAATGCGTGGTTACTCACATTTTTCTTTTTGGATTCCAATAACCCTTGCTAAGATCTACTTTTTTCCCATAGTCGTAACCTTTGCAAAAATACATCTGTATTAGGAGGCACCGTCCTTAAAACCACTTTGTACTTTCAAGTTCTTAGTTATGAAAACTAGATACGACAAATTGGTTTGTACTCATTCTCATGCTTGTATCTGGGCCAGGTTATCAAAATATACAAGAATCCAGATGAGAATCCCCTGAGGCGTGGTAATAGAACCAATGCTGGATCATTAAGCAGACCGTTTACACGATCATTTCCTGACGCCGCGCAGAGTCGCCAGGGCACAATCGAGGAGGAGAATCTACAACTAAGAAAAGAAGTTGAAGCGGTAAGGTTTCGTTTTCATAGTCCCAAGCTCGAAATATATACTTATTCAGTGCAGGTTAAACATGCCGCCCTGTCGAGCCTGCCTCAACCTTGGGGAAGTTAAGTACCTCCAAAGCTCCCTTTGTGATGTAATACAATGTACCAACGTCGCTAGTAACACTGCGTCACTGACCCTGTGCTTCTGTGGTACGTATTGCATGCCTACAGCTCATGTCACGTGTTAAATTAGTTTGAAAGACATCGGCAGCCGCAGACTTAGAACCAAACTTTCCAGTTTTCGTTGTAGTTGTGGTTAGCGCTTTGGGTGACTTCCATTAAAACTAACATTTATGGAGAATTTCACTACAAGTACACTCAAACGACAAAACGCATATGGGTCTTAAGCCAAAGCAAGTATTTTCAAAAGTCCTCTCCCTCTCTCTAGGCATTGTGCTAGTAGTTATGTTGCTTCTACATTCACTTTGAACGTGAAGCAGTTTTCTAACGTGAATTTTTGTGCCAAAATTACAACAGGCGATGGGAAAGTCGTCACCCAGAGCAGAAGAGAAACATGAACACGGTACGAAACCGTTCGATATAATGTACCTGATTTTCTTGTAGCTTAAATGCTAGCGGATGCCTTGAGTTGAGAGCATCTTAATCATTGTTATCTGTTCAGAACTGAGGTAAAGATTATTCTATGAATCAACTTTGACTTTTGGACTTCAATACTGACCCCATCCCTTAGCTTTCAACAAAGACATCAGGGAATACCTCATAACATGACGGCGGTCGGTTTGCGTTATATTTAAAGTTTTCTTTCATTGTTTTGTTATTTCGTTTAATGGTCAAGGTGCTATATGTCTGATAAAAACGAATTCTTGTTGAGACGCTGGTAGGTTATGATATTCAAAATTTTTTTTGTAAAATTATCACAAACCTTTTGAGACTTGTGTCAAGTCTTACATAGAAGGAAAGCAATCAAAAATGGTTTCGCATAATCGGTATACAGTATGCGTTTCTTATGCCATAAATATTTTTAACAGAATCACTAAACTGGTTCTTGTTAACTTATCCAAAAGTTATGATTATATACATATGTTTTTCGAAAGAAAAATGGTTGTGCTTAAGAAGAATTACTGAACTAATTCTCGTCAAAGATCTAGCCTCTTCCAGGTTCCAAAGTAATAGGAACGGCGAAATAAAGAAAACCGTGAAAATAAAACGGGAAGGGGCTGGGAAGCGCTTTCCTGTTATCTGGAGCCTGGCACTGGCTATCAAGAATTTTAACGTCGTGATTTTGGCCAATCACCGTGAGCTATTGAAGAGGGGCATATGAATCGAATGACACATGGTTGGCACTGGGATAGCACAGGGCATATGAGCGTTTTAGTTTCTCCCTTAAATTGAGATTAATATAAACTGAAATTTATATCACACCGCCAAGAACCTCTTAGAATTCACAAAATGATGTTTCTGTAATTCTGTAGCTGAGAACGGAATTGAAGAAACTCAGCAGGGGGAGAGATCAGACGCCGAAGAAGGCGAGTGTTAAACGCCAACATAGCGATGCTGAGTGGTTATTACAACAGGACCAAAAAGACCATTCGTCACGAGAAGACAACGGCCCCCGCGGTTCATCTGCAAGTGACTTCTTCTCCAGTGGTGTTGAGTTAAAAAGGCTGACAGTCAATCACGAGAAGGAGGACACGAGTTCTAGTACCCCAACGACTGGGGAATCATATCTCTCTGATACTACCGTGAGAAACGAGATAGATTAACAAAGGAGAACAGGCTGGTTGGGGGGCGGGGAAGGGGAGTCAAACGTGTAAAGCTACTTTGTCTTAAGAGAGAGGGTATCTGCACAATAGCTACCTTCACTGGTGAAAGTTAAATTTGCAAACCAGCACGAATTGGCGAGTTTCAAACAGATGGCAAAGTAACAAACTAATTTCGTGTTCTTGTACTGCTGAGAAATTCCCTATTTTCATTGTGAACATCCTCGATAAACTGTTAAAATATCTCGCATTTGTTCTTTCACAAACTATGATTGCTTGAAGTTAACAAAACATCAATTACGAGTAGTTCAGGTTGTCGAAAACGGTATGACTAGAGACACCCAACTGCCGGGAAAGACGTTCAACTAGCTGTAAAAAAATTGTCATTTGTCACCTTCGAAACCCCCGTCACTAGTAACGGTTGAAATTGGGATGCGTGCCTGCTGGGAAATTTTGACAGGAACCTTAGTAGTATAATAGCCACGAATTTAACCCTTTTTGAGGGAAAATCTCAGTCATTCGAGGGGGAGTACATCAATCACGATGACGTCAAAGGCTATGGTCGGTACGTCATGAATAAATTGCTGTAGAATCTCATTAGCATATAGCCAGGGAAGGATACATTAACGTTGGTGACGTCGTCATGGGCTATTCTTATCCAGACAAGCACTGTTCTTCAAAAGAAAAAAAAAAACACAAAAGAAAAAAGGAAAAAAATAGAAAAGCTTTTTTTCCGGTTCGTTGATTCTGGGCAGCTAAATTGTGCATGTTAATGCCTCTTGCTCAAAAACTTTATTTTTCCTCCTCCTCCACCGCCACAGTTCTCTCCCTCCCCCTTTACAATTTTATTTGATGGTGGTCGTGATGGTGAAACAATAGAATTGTGGAGGTGGAAGAGAATAAATTGTGGGGAAGGAGGAAGAAGGAAAATAAAATTGTAAAGGATGAGGAGGAAGAGAAGGAGGAGGAAAAAATTGCGGGAGAGGAGGAATAATAAACTTTTAGAGGACGAGGTATTAACATGGACAGTTAAACTGCCAAGAATTGATCTACCGGAGAAAACTCTTCTATTGTTGAACAAGAACAATGCTTGTCTGCAGTACACAGTGATCGCGAGGAGAAAGGAAAGCTTGCATAACAGACCTTTTTCACGCGGCTTCTATTTAGCATAAAAACAAAACATTTTCCCCGTCTAGCCTCGCAATGAAAAACTTGAGAACGAGTTTAGAGGCAGAGATCTCATGGATATACCCACCACGATTCCCCAAAATGAAAAACAACATTAAAATTAAAACATATATTAAGTGCATTCATAGGCCAGCATACGCCTATGATAGGCCTCATTTGAACCCATCTGACCCACCTCTTCTCATCTGCGTTCATCTCTATGCATCTACCTTTGTTTCCCCTCATTTCCCATCATCTACTTTCATCTATCTCCAGGTGCCTTTATCTGCTATCATCAGCCTCCGTCTTCCTTCATTTCCCATCATCTGCCCTTATTTGCCATCATCTGCATTAATCTGCCTTTATTCCTCTTCATCTCATCTCATCTGCCTTCATCTGCATTCATCTACCGTCATCTTCCTTCATTTCCCATTATCTGCCCTTATTTACCACCATCTGCATTAATCTGCCTTTATTCCTCTTCATCTCATCTCATCTGCCTTCATCTGCGTTCATCTACCGTCATCTTCCTTCATTTCCCATCATCTGCCCTTATTTACCACCATCTGCATTAATCTGCCTTTATTCCTCTTCATCTCATCTCATCTGCCTTCATCTGCGTTCATCTACCGTCATCTTCCTTCATTTCCCATCATCTGCCCTTATTTACCACCATCTGCATTAATCTGCCTTTATTCCTCTTCATCCATCTCATCTGCCTTCATCTGCGTTCATCTACCGTCATCTTCCTTCATTTCCCATCATCTGCCCTTATTTACCACCATCTGCATTAATCTGCCTTTATTCCTCTTCATCCATCTCATCTGCCTTCATCTGCGTTCATCTACCGTCATCTTCCTTCATTTCCCATCATCTGCCCTTATTTGCCATCATCTGCATTAATCTGCCTTTATTCCACTTCATCTGACCTCATCTGCCTTCGCCTGCATTCATCTACCTTCATCTCTCCCTCATTTCCCATCATCTGCCTTTATTTCCTGTCATCTGCATTAATCTGCCTCCATTCGTCTTCATCTATCTTCATCTTCCTTCATTTCTCATCATCTGCCCTTATTTGCCATCATCTGCATTAATCTGCCTTTATTCCTCTTCATCTTTCCCCAGCTGCCTTCATCTGCATCCATCTTCCTTCATCTTCCTTCATCTTCCTTCATCTGCCTTCATTCGTCTTCATCAACCTTCATCTTCCTTCATTTCTCATCATCTGCCCTTATTTGCCACCATCTGCATTAATCTGCCTTTATTCCTCGTCATCTCATCTCATCTGCCTTCATCTGCATTCATCTACCTTCATCTTCCTTCATTTCCCATCATCTGCCCTTTTTTGCCATCATCTGCATTAATCTGCCTTTATTCCTCTTCATCTCATCTCATCCGCCTTCATCTGCATTCATCTGCCTTCATCTGCATTCATCTACCTTCATCTTCCTTCATTTCCCATCATCTGCCCTTTTTTACCATCATCTGCATTAATCTGCCTTTATTCCTCTTCATCTCATCTCATCTGCCTTCATCTGCGTTCATCTACCGTCATCTTCCTTCATTTCCCATCATCTGCCCTTATTTGCCATCATCTGCATTAATCTGCCTTTATTCCTCTTCATCTTTCCCCAGCTGCCTTCATCTGCATCCATCTTCCTTCATCTTCCTTCATTTCTCATCATCTGCCCTTATTTGCCATCATCTGCATTTATCTGCCTTTATTCCTCTTCATCTTTCCCCAGCTGCCTTCATCTGCATCCATCTTCCTTCATCTTCTTTCATCTGCCTTCATTCGTCTTCATCAACCTTCATCTTCCTTCATTTCTCATCATCTGCCCTTATTTGCCACCATCTGCATTAATCTGCCTTTATTCCTCGTCATCTCATCTCATCTGCCTTCATCTGCATTCATCTACCTTCATCTTCCTTCATTTCCCATCATCTGCCCTTTTTTGCCATCATCTGCATTAATCTGCCTTTACTCCTCTTCATCTCATCTCATCTGCCTTCATCTGCATTCATCTGCCTTCATCTGCATTCATCTACCTTCATCTTCCTTCATTTCCCATCATCTGCCCTTTTTTACCATCATCTGCATTAATCTGCCTTTATTCCTCTTCATCTCATCTCATCTGCCTTCATCTGCGTTCATCTACCGTCATCTTCCTTCATTTCCCATCATCTGCCCTTATTTGCCATCATCTGCATTTATCTACCTTTATTCCTCTTCATCTTTCCCCAGCTGCCTTCATCTGCATCCATCTTCCTTCATCTTCCTTCATTTCTCATCATCTGCCCTTATTTGCCATCATCTGCATTTATCTGCCTTTATTCCTCTTCATCTTTCCCCAGCTGCCTTCATCTGCATCCATCTTCCTTCATCTTCCTTCATCTGCCTTCATTCGTCTTCATCAACCTCCATCTTCCTTCATTTCTCATCATCTGCCCTTATTTGCCACCATCTGCATTAATCTGCCTTTATTCCTCGTCATCTCATCTCATCTGCCTTCATCTGCATTCATCTACCTTCATCTTCCTTCATTTCCCATCATCTGCCCTTTTTTGCCATCATCTGCATTAATCTGCCTTTACTCCTCTTCATCTCATCTCATCTGCCTTCATCTGCATTCATCTGCCTTCATCTGCATTCATCTACCTTCATCTTCCTTCATTTCCCATCATCTGCCCTTTTTTACCATCATCTGCATTAATCTGCCTTTATTCCTCTTCATCTCATCTCATCTGCCTTCATCTGCGTTCATCTACCGTCATCTTCCTTCATTTCCCATCATCTGCCCTTATTTGCCATCATCTGCATTTATCTGCCTTTATTCCTCTTCATCTTTCCCCAGCTGCCTTCATCTGGATCCATCTTTCTTCATCTTCCTTCATTTCTCATCATCTGCCCTTATTTGCCATCATCTGCATTTATCTGCCTTTATTCCTCTTCATCTTTCCCCAGCTGCCTTCATCTGCATCCATCATCCTTCATCTTCCTTCATCTTCCTTCATCTGCCTTCATTCGTCTTCATCAACCTTCATCTTCCTTCATTTCTCATCATCTGCCCTTATTTGCCACCATCTGCATTAATCTGCCTTTATTCCTCGTCATCTCATCTCATCTGCCTTCACCTGCATTCATCTACCTTCATCTTCCTTCATTTCCCATCATCTGCCCTTTTTTGCCATCATCTGCATTAATCTGCCTTTATTCCTCTTCATCTCATCTCATCTCATCTGCCTTCATCTGCATTCATTTACCGTCATCTTCCTTCATTTCCCATCATCTGCCCTTTTTTACCATCATCTGCATTAATCTGCCTTTATTCCTCTTCATCTCATCTCATCTGCCTTCATCTGCATTCATCTACCTTCATCTTCCTTCATTTCCCATCATCTGCCCTTTTTTGCCATCATCTGCATTAATCTGCCTTTATTCCTCTTCATCTTTCCCCAGCTGCCTTCATCTGCAGCCACCTTCCTTCATCTTCCTTCATCTGCCTTCATTCGTCTTCATCTATCTTCATCTTCCTTCATTTCTCATCATCTGCCCTTATTTGCCACCATCTGCATTAATCTGCCTTCATCTACCTTCATTTCCCATCATATTCCCTAACTTGCCGTCATCTACATTAATCTGCCTTCATCTACCTTCATTTCCCATCATATTCCCTAACTTGCCGTCATCTACATTAATCTGGCTTCATTCGTCTTTATGTACGCTCATCTGCTTTCATCTGCATTCACCTACCTTCATTTGTCTTCATTTCCCACCATCTGCCATAATTTGCCGTCATCTTCATTTCATCTGGCCTCATCTGATTTCATATCCTTCATTTGCCTTTATTGGCCTCCACCTGCATGCCGCCTCCACCTACACATCTGCAGTCATCTACCTACATCCGCCATCATCTGCATGCCTCTGCCTTCATCTGCTTTCATTTTACCTTCATCTGCCCTCGTTTGCCTTCATGTATTATTTCATCTTTGTCCATACGCCTTCATCTGCCTCTATCTGTGTTCATTTGCCGTGATCATCCTTCATTTCCCTTCATAGCCCTCAGTTTTATCTTCCTTCGTATTCCTTTATATGTCTTCATATGCCTTCATGTGCCTTAATTTGCCTTCGTTTATGCCTTCAGTAACATTCATCCTCTTCCCTTATCTGCCTTCCTTTGCCTTCATTTCCCTTCACCTTCCTCATTTGCTTTATCTGCCATCATTTCCTTTCATCTGCCTTCATTTACCTTCATCCGTCCCTCATTTGCCTTCATAAGCTTTCACCTGCCTCCATCTAGCTCTATCAGCCATCACTTGATGTTATCTGCTTTCATTTGCCTTCACTTTACCATCCGCCCTCTTTTCAATTCTTCTGCTTTTATCTGCCTTCGTTTGCCTTCACCTGCTTTCATTTTGTCTGCCTCCATCTACCCAATAAAATAACTGTTATGCAAGGGGGCTTGAGCCGAAATAAATTTGAGCTCTTGTCCGAAGTGTGAAATAGGGAGAGCTAATGGAGTTGTTGGTCCACTCTCACCTTATTTACACCTTCCAATTACGAATACCCCGCTAATATGGGCAGCAGCTAAATTCCATCAGTAGGTAGAATTTGAAGTCCTTTGCCTCAAATGTCTGCTGTCGCTTTGTGGTTGCGTCCATTTGAAAACTATCCATGTCCTTTGATTAAACACTGGGAAATAGTCAAAATAGCTATGGGTGACATTTCATTAGCCACGTTTACCTACTTTAGGTTCTTCCTATTTACATGCATTGCAAATTTTAGTACTACGACCAAAAAATAACCTATCAAAACTAAAAATAGCGCAGCAAGCGTTTCCGAAGGTTTTCGACACCTTTGAAGCATTTCCGAGCGGTTAGAAAGCACACACACACACACAAAAAACTTGCTACGCAGGCTAGGGTGGGGTGTGACCTCAAGGAGTAACGTTTTTGATAAGAATAACTTGCGCTCGATGGACGTAAATCACATCACATCCAACAAGCGCAAATGCATCGAATAATAGTTCCCTTAAGTTCTCAAATTCAACAATCATTTCTGGACGTTGGGTCATATTTCTGCACAAAATGTTTCTTTTTGGGCGAAGACTTTGGAACGCATTTAATTTCCTCATAAAGCGACGAAAACAGCTTTTTTTTCGCGGATGTGTGTACAGTAAACCAATCAGAAAGTTTATAGCAACTTAATAACCGAGACTGAGAATCCAAAAGTGATTATCCTTAGCTAAGTCATCTTTTTTAAAGGGCGTGTTATTCTAGCGATAATCAATCGAGTTTCCAAAAGGCACAATAGTGATCACACTTTCATTACAAAGCACTCGAACAATGGAATAAATGCTTTAAAATTCTTTATTATTAGAATTAGCCAGAAGAATAACATCAATACATTTTTAAAACAATTGAACTGATAAAATGGGACTAAAATACTTGTATAAATGGAATTGCAATAATGGCATCTCATCTGATAGGCATAAGCCTCCCTCAAACAGAGTTTGCACTAATAGTACTGTGATAACAAACGATGTTTCAAGCAAGTGTTGTACAAAACATCAATGGTGCAACAATGTCTACGTTTTGAGAACTAGGCTGTCATCAGTATAGCTAGCGTACAGCAGTAATGGCCAACCGCTGTAGAGAATACACATCTATGATCAACGAACAAAGTTTGGAAATAATGAAGGAAACTCCCACAGGAGGCTTTTTTAATTTTTCGCTGTCTGCTTTCTTCTGTAGCTGGCTTTCTAGGTGCTACATCTAAATACCAGATGTCAGCCTTGTCAGCTTCTCTTCCCTCCAAGGAGATTCCCACAAAAAGTGGCAAGGATGATCGTTGTACCTTTTAGGGTTCACAATCATTGATTTGGAACGTACTAGATTGTTAAACAGAACTCCGTTTTATGCCACCCTGGTATCTTTGAGGGAACTAACTAATTATCAGCCTCTCGGTGGTAAAAAAGAAATTCAGCCACGACTACACGATGAGGGGGTGGTGGCAAATACGAAAAAAAAAATTCCTGCACAACGTCTGCAGAACAAGTAAAAACTGTGCATAGCGGCACAAAGCAAAGGAACACATCGTAGGCTAGTGAAATGAAATTGATATAAGCTTTTAGCCGGGAAAACAAATTCCTGCAGAAAAAAAATTGCCCACCCCATCCCATCCTATCAAATACACAATGGTACTTCCCTTACTTATGCAATGAAATAGTTCACGATCGTGCACGAATTTGTTTTCGTAGTTGAAATCAACATCGTGCGAACTACTAACTCTGAATTGCTCGGATCGCTGGACATACGGTTCAGCTACGTTTTGTTTTGGTCACAGAAGCGGTGAAAATGCATCAGAAATGAAATAAAATAATAAAGAGAGTGGAAAAAGAGTGTTCCAAAGAGACCTCACGATTACTACAAATAACAAACATTTCTCGTTATTTACTTGTTTATTTATTTATTCACTTATTTATTGGTTGGCGTGACAGTCAAATATTCAATTGCTCTATTATTATATCCTCTTGTATTTTTTTTTGGAATTTTAGTCTGTATTAAGCTTTTTTCTTTTGTTTTTTCTTTTTATTTTGGCTATTTTATTATTCTTGTTTTTTTTTTTTTTTTCGGTTTTTGTTGACCCCGCACCCCGCAGTCCGCACCCCGCACCCTCCACCCCCACCCCGCACCCCGCACCCCGCACCCCGCACCCCGCACCCCGCACCCCGCACCCCGCACCCCGCACTCGCTACGTTTTCGGAACACCCCCCTTTGTCTCTCAATCTACTGCAATACAAATTTAAAACGCCCTAATCTAGCCCCATCTTGACCACTGTAGCCCCGTCTGGGATGGGTTAGTAGCCCTTGAGCAACAAACTGCAAAAATTACAGAATCATGCAGCCAGGGTGATCGCAAAGGCAAATTAAGAGACAAGCTCTAACATACCCCGGTACTCCTAGAAAGGCTGAAAGGGATACACTCTTAGTAAGACGAAAAAAGCAAAATTCAGTTATGATGTTTAAGTCCCTCGACAAGTTAGCCCCTGAGTGTACTTGCCGGATTTATTCAATAAACGAAGCACAATTGACGAAATTCGTGCACTAACCAAACACTGCCCAAGCCACGCACCAATTATCTAAAGCGTTGCTTTACCTACAACGGGGTTTAACTGAGTGGTATTCCTAAGTACAAGATGTAAGAAACATCAAGTCAACAGGGCAATTTTAAAGGGTAATAAACCAACTATTCCAATCATCGGTTTCCCACTCGGAAATCTTGTAAAACAGTTAATGAAGTGCATACATATGTTTTAATTATAAAATTGTCACTTTAATACACTGAAGATTTTACCGAGTTTCCATAAAGTTATATGTTTGTATGTACAAAGTTCTATTCTCCTCCACGCGTAGAGGTGTAGCAAACTCTGACAAACTGAGGATGATACGGACTATTTCCCGATGACTGTAAAACTAAAGAAAGTAGGGAATCTTAGGCCAGTATACTGGGCATTTGTGCTTTCGCTGAAAGTCAGCCTTTTTTCACCTAGGGCCGTAGCCAGAAAAAAAATTATGATGGAGGCAATATCCATGGTTAAAATTATGACTGACGCAATGTCCATGGTTAAATTCTCTTCCTAGGTGTTTAGGGTGTTAAAAGAAAAAAACGACTGATAAAACGAACAAATGACGGAGACAAGTGCCTCGGTTTGCCTCATACTGGCTAAGGCCCTGTCACCATTTGGTAACGTGCTCTTCAAGTGCAATGTAATGTAATGTAAAGCTGGATTTGGTCATTTTTCACCGGAACGATGCCCTAAACAAGTTTTCATGACTCCAATTTGCAACCTCAAATCCGCACTAAAAAGAAAGGAAAAGCACTAACTTTTTGCGGCAATTTTTGCAGAACAAATTCTTCCGCTTGGAAAAGAGTGCTTTTTCTTGTGGGAATTAATTTTGTGCGATTTTCACTGGGAAGTTGTGTTCTATTAGACTTTGTATTTCTGAGTTCATGGTTTTGTCTTTGAAGGAAATATTCTAAGTAAAATGGCATCAACACGATTTTACATTACATTTTAAAGTGTTATTTGATAAAAGTTTTATATCATGTCCACAGTGGAGTAAATTTTAGGCTCAGTATTGAATTTTTACGGTTTATAATTTGCATCAAACGGTTTATCAAATGCATCAAAATCGGCGATTTTGATGCATTTTTCTGTGGGAAAAAACCCCGCAAAAATCGGTAAAATTAGAGCCCAATAAAAAAAACGTGCTACACGGTAATTTTAGTTACTGAACAACAAAAAACCACTCACTGCACGCCCGTTCAGATGCCTCAACCTAATGGCATCATTTTCAAAAACCAAATGAAAGCAAATGAGGAGAAATATGAAGGCAAATGAAGGTAAATGGAGCCAGATGAGGACAAATGAAAGGCGAGTAAGGCAAATGGAGGCAAATAAAGGAAATTGAAGGCAGATGAAGGCAAATGAAAGAATATGAAGCCATATGAACGCTTATGGAGGCATATCAAGGGAAATGAAGGTAAATGGAGGCAGATGGAGGAATACAAAGGGAAATGAAGGCAGATGGAGATAAATTAAGGGAAATGAGGGCAATTGAAGGAAGATGGAGGAAAATTAAGGGAAATGAAGGTATATGAACGCATAAGGAGGGATATGAAGGCAAATGAAGGTAGATGGAGCCAGATGAGGACAAATGAAGGGCGAGGAAGGCAAATGGAGGCAACTAAAGGAAATTGAAGGCAGATAGCCTACTGGCATCATTTTCAAAAACCAAATGAAAGCAAATGAGGAGAGATATGAAGGCAAATGAAGGTAAATGGAGCCAGTTGATGACAAATGAAGGGCGAGGAAGGCAAATGGAAGCAATTGAAGGAAATTGAAGGCAGGTGTAAGAGATGAATGGAAATGAAGGCATATGGAGGCAAGTGAAGGCAAATGGAATTAAATGAAGGAAAATGGAGAAATTTGAAGGCAAGTGTAGGCAAATGAAGAGAAATGAAGCCATATGAACGCATATGGAGGCATACGAAGGGAAATGAAGGCATATGAAGATGAATTAAGGGAAATGAGGGCAATTGGGGGAAGATGGAGGCAAATTAAGGAAAATGAAGGTATATGAATGCATATGGAGGAATATGAAGGCAGATGGAGGGAGATGAGGACAAATGAAGGGCCAGGAAGGCAAATGGAGGCAAATAAAGGAAATTGAAGGCAGATAAGGGCCTATGAAGGGAAACGAAGCCAAATGAACGCATATGAAGGCATATGAAGGGTAATGAAAGTAAATGGAGGCAGATGAGGACAAATGAAGGGCGAGGAAGGCAAATGGAGGCAATTGAAGGAAATTGAAGGCAGGTGTAGACAAATGAATGGAAATGAAGGCATATGGACGAATATGGAGGCATACGAAGGGAAATGAAGGCAGATCGGGATAAATTAAGGGAAATGAGGGCAATTGAAGGAAGATGGAGGCAAATTAAGGCAAATGAAGGTATATGAACGCATATGGAGGCATATGAAGGCAGATGGAGGAAGATGAGGACAAATGAAGGGCCAGGAAGGCAAATGGAGGCAGATGAGGACAAATGAAGGGCGAGGAAGGAAAATAGAGGCAATTGAAGGAAATTGAAGGCAGGTGTAGACAAATGAATGGAAATGAAGGCATATGGACGAATATGGAGGCATACGAAGGGAAATGAAGGCAGATCGGGATAAATTAAGGGAAATGAGGGCAATTGAGGGAAGATGGAGGCAAATTAAGGAAAATGAAGGTATATGAACGCATATGGAGGAATATGAAGGCAGATGGAGGAAGATGAGGACAAATGAAGGGCCAGGAAGGCAAATGGAGGGAGATGAGGACAAATGAAGGGCGAGGAAGGCAAATGGAGGCAATTGAAGGAAATTGAAAGCAGGTGTAGACAAATGAATGGAAATGAAGGCATATGGACGAATATGGAGGCATACGAAGGGAAATGAAGGCAGATCGGCATAAATTAAGAGAAATGAGGGCAATTGAGGGAAGATGGAGGCAAATTAAGGGAAATGAAGGTATATGAACGCATATGGAGGCATATGAAGGCAAATGAAGGGCCAGGAAGGCAAATGGAGGGAGATGAGGACAAATGAAGGGCGAGGAAGGCAAATGGAGGCAATTGAAGGAAATTGAAGGCAGGTGTAGACAAATGAATGGAAATGAAGGCATATGGACGAATATGGAGGCATACGAAGGGAAATGAAGGCAGATCGGCATAAATTAAGAGAAATGAGGGCAATTGAGGGAAGATGGAGGCAAATTAAGGAAAATGAAGGTATATGAACGCATATGGAGGAATATGAAGGCAGATGGAGGAAGATGAGGACAAATGAAGGGCCAGGAAGGCAAATGGAGGCAGATGAGGACAAATGAAGGGCGAGGAAGGCAAATGGAGGCAATTGAAGGAAATTGGAGGCAGGTGTAGGAAAATGAATGGAAATGAAGGCATATGAACGAATATGGAGGCATACGAAGGGAAATGAAGGCAGATCGGGATAAATTAAGAGAAATGAGGGCAATTGAGAGAAGATGGAGGCAAATTAAGGAAAATGAAGTTATATGAACGCATATGGATGAATATGAAGGCAGATGGAGGAAGATGAGGACAAATGAATGGCCAGGAAGGCAAATGGAGGCAAATAAAGGAAATTGAAGGCAGATATAGGCCTATGAAGGGAAACGAAGCCATATGAACGCATATGGAGGCATATGAAGGGTAATGAAGGCAGATCGGGATAAATTAAGGGAAATGAGGGCAATTGAGGGAAGATGGAGGCAAATTAAGGAAAATGAAGCCATATGAATGCATATGGAGGCATATGAAGGGTAATGAAAGTAAATGGAGGCAGATGAGGACAAATGAAGGGCGAGGAAGGCAAATGGAGGCAATTGAAGGAAATTGAAGGCAGGTGTAGACAAATGAATGGAAATGAAGGCATATGGACGAATATGGAGGCATACGAAAGGAAATGAAGGCAGATCGGGATAAATTAAGGGAAATGAGGGCAATTGAGGGAAGATGGAGGCAAATTAAGGAAAATGAAGGTATATGAACGCATATGGAGGAATATGAAGCCATATGAACGCATATGGAGGCATATGAAGGGTAATGAAAGTAAATGGAGGCAGATGAGGACAAATGAAGGGCGAGGAAGGCAAATGGAGGCAATTGAAGGAAATTGAAGGCAGGTGTAGACAAATGAATGGAAATGAAGGCATATGGACGAATATGGAGGCATACGAAGGGAAATGAAGGCAGATCGGGATAAATTAAGGGAAATGAGGGCAATTGAGGGAAGATGGAGGCAAATTAAGGAAAATGAAGGTATATGAACGCATATGGAGGAATATGAAGCCATATGAACGCATATGGAGGCATATGAAGGGTAATGAAAGTAAATGGAGGCAGATGAGGACAAATGAAGGGCGAGGAAGGCAAATGGAGGCAATTGAAGGAAATTGAAGGCAGGTGTAGACAAATGAATGGAAATGAAGGCATATGGACGAATATGGAGGCATACGAAGGGAAATGAAGGCAGATCGGGATAAATTAAGGGAAATGAGGGCAATTGAGGGAAGATGGAGGCAAATTAAGGAAAATGAAGGTATATGAACGCATATGGAGGAATATGAAGCCATATGAACGCATATGGAGGCATATGAAGGGTAATGAAAGTAAATGGAGGCAGATGAGGACAAATGAAGGGCGAGGAAGGCAAATGGAGGCAATTGAAGGAAATTGAAGGCAGGTGTAGACAAATGAATGGAAATGAAGGCATATGGACGAATATGGAGGCATACGAAGGGAAATGAAGGCAGATCGGCATAAATTAAGAGAAATGAGGGCAATTGAGGGAAGATGGAGGCAAATTAAGGAAAATGAAGGTATATGAACGCATATGGAGGAATATGAAGCCATATGAACGCATATGGAGGCATATGAAGGGTAATGAAAGTAAATGGAGGCAGATGAGGACAAATGAAGGGCGAGGAAGGCAAATGGAGGCAATTGAAGGAAATTGAAGGCAGGTGTAGACAAATGAATGGAAATGAAGGCATATGGACGAATATGGAGGCATACGAAGGGAAATGAAGGCAGAACGGGATAAATTAAGGGAAATGAGGGCAATTGAAGGAAGATGGAGGCAGATTAAGGATAATGAAGGCATATAGACGTATACGGGGAATTATGAGGGAACATGAAGGCCAATGTAGGAAAATAGGACTCATTGAACGCAGATGTAGGCATAAGAATGGAAATGAAGGCATACGAGCGATTATGTAGGTATATGTAGATAGATGAGTCATGTAGAGGAAAATGAGGCCAATCATAGGCGTATAGCGGCCAATGAGTGGAGGTGAGGTTTCTTTGTTTTAAATATTGTCTTCTCTTTCCTTAGTTTGGGGAATCGTGGTGGGTATATCCATGAGATCTTTCCCAGTTTAGACGTGGAAAAACAAAGCTTTTTATTCTCCGGGGACTCAAAATGGCGCCGTGTGAAAAGGGTCTATGATGTCAAGTTTTCAGTTATTTTGAATTATATGGATAAGGATAGCTTATGGAGTCACCAACGTTAATTTATTACTCCCCAAGGTATACGGTAATGAGATTATTCATGGAATACAGACAATAACTTACGGTGTCATCAACGTTAATGCATTTCCCCCCGAATTAACGAGATTCTCCCTCAAAAAGGGGTCAGTTTGATGCATACCGTACCACCGACCTTGCTGGGAAATTAAACTAAACCATAAACAAAGAAACGAAACGAAACGAAACGAAAACGTTCTTCGTATCGAACAGATACAAGTTTCCCAGCAACAAGAGAACTTATTTAAAAATGTATTTATGTTGAATACTTCATGGCCATTGTGTTTCCTGGCTCTTTGTGTGCCCCTGTCATTGTCCTCGTTCTCGGCAACAGTTTGCCAACTGTTGTTCACAGAATGCGCCAACTGGTATTTTTCACCACATAAAAGCGACTTGGTGTGAGTCGTAGCTCTTTTAACAGGTCAAAAACTAGAAGTTGTAATTGTTGAAGTAAATTTTCGAGACAGCAGTCTAAGGTGAACCAATCCAAGGTTTGAATTCTGTTGACATGAATTGGCGAACAGAAACTTTTGCATAGCCTAGAAGACAGGCGCACTTTCCTCTCAAAAACTTGGGGACAGAGTCAAAGCCCCGAAAGCTCAAATACTCGCACCAAAAGCGCGGATACAAAGGACACCCGTTTGGGGGCTCTTTCCCCAGATCTTTGTACGTCCTAAGACTGCGTTTCCAGAATTAGTCCGTATTTGTGCGAGCGTTATTTTGGCATGTCTCGCCGTCTACTTTTCAAACTGCCTTTTAATTATTTATTGAAGGGGCAGGATGTTAACATCGCCGATAGAACTGAATAGTAGAAAAGCAAACGGAATAAGCCACTGAAAAGAAATAAAAACAACAAACAAACAAACCTTAAGGACGGTGCCTCTTTTTGTTACTGCACATACGTTCTGCGCATCTCGGGATATTCGGGTTTCGGAATTTGTTCACTAATACAAGAATATTTTTGCGCAGCTTATGACTATATGGAAAAAGCAGACCTTAGCAAGGGCTATCAGAATCCAAAAAGAAAACTGGGGGTAACCGCGCATTTTTCAGAGATAATTGAGCTTAAATTTGGAAAGAAATTGCCATACATTCTTTGTATTTTAACGCTTTTTTAGAATTATGGTTGCTTAATAATCTCTGAAAAATCCGTGGTTACCCACATTTTTCGTTTTAGATTCCAACAACCCTTGATAAGATCTACTTTTTCTCCATAGTCATAACCTTTGCAAAAAAACCTCTGAATTAGGAGGCACCGTCGTTAAATAAAACAAATTTTAAAGAATTAAAGAAAGCATAAACAAGGAAACTGGACAAACAAGAAAGAAAGAAAGAAAGAAAGAAAGAAAAAGAAAGAAAGAAAGAAAGAAAACGAAAGAAAGGAGAGGACGAATGAGCAAGTTTGATTGGTTGATCGAGTTGATATTCGTTGGAAAAGCTGCTTGACGAAATAAAAAAAAAAGAATAAGTCATGACCAGACGGCAAACAAACCCCAGACTAAGATATTAAATATATATTAGATCCCAGATTATACTTTTAAATATTTAGCAAAAAGTTTTACATGTCAAAAAATATTTAAGGTTTATTTGCAATATTTAAATTTTTGAAAATCAATTGTTTTTATAAGTTCAATGCAAGGAAACCAGTAATTCCCTTCCATAATACCGATAGAACGTACCGTATATAAAGAATATTTTCAATAAGGTATTGAAAATTGGTATTGCAAGGAACAAGGATCTCTCGAATAGGCCGTTGCTTTCAGCCTCATTATAAAAACGAGGACTAGTTCAAAACTTGTTTTGCGAAGAGTTGCGTGACATAAGCATTGCGTGTTGAGGCTAAATAAAAGCTGCTTAGAAATCCACTGCAGTTAAAGCTGTAAGATATTACGGAGACATAATCAATAAATTAATGTCTGATGCTCTAATAAATTTATTCGTTGTTGCTCGCGAAAATGTTTCTTTACCTACTAGTTATTATCTTGGTGA
The DNA here is from genome assembly GCA_964030785.1 of Siderastrea siderea. Taxonomy (NCBI): domain Eukaryota; kingdom Metazoa; phylum Cnidaria; class Anthozoa; order Scleractinia; family Rhizangiidae; genus Siderastrea; species Siderastrea siderea. The sequence goes on along the minus strand of OZ034972.1, from coordinate 12,121,841 downwards.
CTGCAAACGTAAGTTCCTGTCAGGGGTTAGTATCTCTTATGCACCGATCAGTTCGAAACTTCAACATGCCCCCGGGCATTTGACTGTGCATCGTGCCCGGGGAGGGGTGAATTTGAACCTTGCGTTGGAAGGGTGGGGAATTTGAACCGGATTTATCTCTTGTTCTGACGTAAGACGCCCGTGAGTTTTTTTTTTGCTTGGTTTGACGGATTTACAAGGTAGAATTTCGCCTTTGTTAGTTAATAACTCTTTCAAAAGGGTCTTTGAAAGAAGTTTGAAGGTGTCATTACGGCATATCTCTCTCTGAAAGGCATGAAAGTGTTTGATTGAAGACGAAATTTGTCTTTGAGCAGGGTCTGGAAGGGGGGTCCTGATCCCGCATTCCCGCTCCTTTTTGAGGAGAATCCCGCATCCCGTCCTTTTTTCATCGCTATCCCGAATACCGTTTTTTCTTTCCCAAAAATACGTTAAAAAAGACTAATTTCTGCAAAAGCTAATAAATTTAAGATGTAGATTGGCCCTTTTGATTGATATTTTTCGCTCGCCTGGTTGATTCTCTTTTGCCGCTAGAACGTTTACTTGGGTCGTGACGCTTTCCCGAATTCCCGACAGACAAGCCAAAAAATCCCGCATCCCGTGCCCAAATTTTGGCGAATCCCGCTTCCCTGGTAGCAGTCAAATCCCGAATCCCGTCAAGATATTTTGCGTTTTCCCGAATCCCGCACCGTATTTTGGTCAAATCCCGGATCCCGAGAATACCCTTCCAGACCCTGTTTGAGGAGAGGTAATTCAGTACTAGTTGGTGGGGCATTTGAACGGCTTTTTTGCTTCGAGGGGAAGGAATTTGAACAAGCCAATCTTCAAAAGTTCAAATGCCCGGGGGGGGGGGGGGAGATGTTGAACTTTCGAATTGATCGGCGCATTAGGTGTGTAACTGAATTTAATGCACGAACTCGAAACAAGATTCTGGCATTCTCTAGTGGTTCCTTTCAAAATTTTTGATAATCACATCTGTCACCTTACACGAGAATCCCCCCTGGGAGGGAGCTATGAGTATCCCCTAGTGTCTCCGGGGGTGATTTCCCACCATAGAGTATACGATGATTACATATAGCGTACTATTTTATTTAGACTTGCCTCATTAGGCTGTTACCATGGTTTATTTTTAGAAAAATATCTCCAATGGAAGAACTTATGCTAATTTAATTATTTTAAGACAACTTTTTGTTACTAACAGCACATTCTCTAAGCTGTACATTTCCTTAAAACGGAAATGTTGGTCACAGTAATACTTCAAAAGTCATTTTTTACTTCCTTCTGCGGCAGACAACTCCTCTACAAAACAGGAAATTTAGTTGTGTTCTAGTCACGTTCATTTTAGAGGTAGTTGTCTAACTGTCCGACACTGAGACCATCCAGTCATGATAAGAAATATTTCCTACATTTCATACATCAGTGTCAGACGCCAGTACATACTGATTCAGTTTATCACAATCATGGAACTACAAACTTTAGAAAAACAAAATCTGAGTCTCTTGTCAGAGTCAAACCCAAGGCTGTGCTCTACGAAGAATCACGAGAATCCCAACCATGAAATCTGGAGTGCCCAACCCTTAGCACTTTATGCAAAAAATAAATTTTTCTAGTCGCCTGAAGACAAACGGTAGTAGCACGAGGGCCCTGGGCACTGCTAGAGCACAGCCCTGAAATCCACAACTTGCCACAAGCTGGTCAGATGCTCTAACGGCCGAGTCACAGAGAGAGTTGAGGCAAACTAGGCCTGGGGCCAAAAGGTGTCCTCCTGGGGCATTTAAATGCTAGGCAACCCCAGTTTTTCTTAAGATAGATCAGTTTCCTCATTGATTATCTACATTTTATTAAAAATAAAAAATAAAATAAACAGCCTCCCCCCCCCAAAAACAAACAAACAAACAAACAAACAAAACAAAACAAAAAACACAAAGACGACACAAAAAATCCGTGCTGTGGAAGTTTGATGGCGAATGAGGTCATTGGTTCATGCAAGAGCTTTAGGATTGTGAATCCTCCAAGTAGGCCTGGGAACTACATTCCAATGGTGTCATGTCTTGCCCGAGTATGCCTGCGAACTACATTCCAAAGGCCATTTACTGTATCACATATAATCATGGTCTTTATTGTTCTGATGGATAAGGATTATTATGAGATAACGTTAGGGCCTAGGTCACCATGAGCCTTCCTGTAGCTCATCAGTTAGAACATCTGAAACGCATGATGTGTAGAAAGTTATACATTTGACTCCTTTTAGTGTTTAGAGTCAGATTTTATTCTTTTTGCAGTTCCATGCTCATAACAAACTGAACATAATTATATGCAGTTATTTACAGCTTGAATTTCAAGCTTTTTATTTACTTATTCTTTGTCTCTACCTTTTCCCTTAGCATAAGAGCACTTGAGGAAAATAAATTTTATTTCTAGGACTAAAAGTACGAATGCTTTTATTTACTGTAAATCCGTTGAACAAAAACCAAAACCTTCCCTCACTCGAATGAATTCATATTAATTTTCATGTGTAATTAAATACAAGATTTGTTCCTTACCTTACTGTTAATACTTCTCGTGGAGAGAGACACATTTCGTGAGACTTAAGATTTTGCAATTTGGGAGAACAATTGTGTTAAAATGAACTAATTTTGCTGAATACCAAACAGGTTGTCTCAGAATCGGTGCTACACAATGGAAATTTATAGCGCCATAACAACACAAAACTTAAAACACGTTGAAATGTTTGCCACAAAGCACAATGTTATACCGCATAGGTCAGCATTTACGATGTCTTTCATTGTTGTAATTGGTTAAGATCATAAAATCAAAAACATATCAAGGCATATTTTCAACCAAAGAGTTCAGAATTCTTCTTGTAGGGATGCTTTGGTAGCGTCATTCACCTTCAAGATTCCTTGAGAATTTTTTGAAAAAAAAATCAAGTCCCGCAAAATTAATTAAAAGTAAGGTAATAAGTTATTTTTTTTAAAGATATTACTTTGATCATCCAAGGAATGCAGCTAATAGTTAGTATATGGTCAATCAAGTAAAATGTAGCCATGGATCAGCTATTTTTATGCCTAAACCTGTAAATTTCTGTCATGTATGTTTATAAAAATACCTACTGTTGACTGCTTTATAATTTTGCTTTAAGTCAATATAACACTTGAAATACAAATACAAGTGGTTGACAACTACAGTTTGAACGTCAAATTCTACTAAAATGTACCGTTTAAAGTCCAATTTTTAACAGTCTTCTAGAGGAGCATGCCCTCATACCTCGAGAAAGGCTTACATATTCAGCTTACGTGGAAAATGCTGCCATGCTATGTACAATCTTCTGATGTGAACGGATTACTTTCTCAAATATTTGATTGATTTTTACAACTCTTCATTAGTCATAATTCCGCATATGCTTTTGTGCACAACTTTATTATCATGAATTTAGCTGTTACCTCCCCATACCTGATGATTGATGCAATATTTCACACTGCAACTAAAATCTGTTTATCAGTTCGCATTAGTGCTTAATCCATGTGTGTAACGATGTCTTTAAAAATACAAATCACTTTGTTTATTGTTATGATATTTCTTTGTCAAATAACCTGTAACAACATCCTATTTGTTTGTGTATGTGTCACTCAGTGGGCATCTGTCAATCTATATCATTTAAATTAATTGAAAGCATTCTGGCATATATTTACGAAAATAACTAATATTATCAATGATAAATTTAGTACGATCATTAATGAAAGAGTATTGAATCTGGATCTTGGTTGGCCAGTGAGGCAATGTGTCGCAGAACATCCTTCTTGGTGATAATTCCCAATAACCGACTGAAATGTAAAACGTAAGTTATGTAAACCTCTTCTGTTCACTGCAGCTAAACATCAATGACTGCACTAATATATACAATAAATGCTTGCCTTATTGTGTTTATTATTCTACAAGCACACATTAGATGTGAGGTGATAGGTAACTAACGAGGTGCACAGGGCACCCAATTGGTTATCATCACGTCACATCCAACAAGCACTAGTGGGAATAATAGTTTTAGCTAATTCTCAACCTCAGAAATCGTTGCTGGATTGTTTGGGTAAAATGTTTTCTGCAGCAAACTCTTGAAAGCTGCGGCACTTGTTAAATCATCCTCATTTTTTCAGCAGTACTCGACTTGGTATCATAATTCCTTCCCAGCTAAAAAGCAGTAAATAAACCCTTTCTGGCGGCGGTTTATTGGAGGATCATGCCCAAGGCTGAAAGATTGTCCGAAAATGAACATTTGGCAGAGATGCGAAGGGCAACTGTGAAATTTGAGGACAGTGTTTCAGCCAAGGGTGTTATCCTCCGATATAACAGCAAGCCAGGAAGGGGTTTATTTTGTAACCCTCTGATTAATTTCTACAATGCGCATGCTTTATTGTGGTAAAGAGAAAACATTAAGTGAGGGTCACAGCACATTTGCAGCTAGACAAATCCAAGCTGGTAAGTTTACTCGACTTTATTACACTGCGATTAGATCCGCAAACTAGTTAAACCCTGAAAAAGCTACTTCCTTTCTTGTTTTTCTCTCATCAATAAAATCGGACGATGGATATCAAATCGAACGACGGGTATTGCCTGATACTCGCCATCCAATTTTGCACCATGTGATGTGTTTTGTCCAATGAGAGTGCACAAAAATTAAGTGGTGGGTTATAATTGCTGATGACCCTTTTTCCACCAAGCCCTTTAAATATGGATGGCATTTTCATCAATCACTCACCCATTGTGTGTAACTAGTGTCTGTCTCAGCCCCAGTCTGCGGAACATCTCCACCACTGTTTCCATAGGCATAGCATCAGTGATCTGTATGGGGCTCTGAAAAACACCAAGCATGAATACATAAAATGACCATTTTCTTTTGTGCAACCTGTGTAAACATTTGCCATTGCTGTCTATCAAGAACCTGAGAATTTAGTTTGGCTGTTTATTATTATTATTATTATTATTATTATTATTATTATTATTATTATTATTAAAAAAAAAAAAATTATTATTAAAAAAAATAATATTATAATATTTATTATAATATTTATTATAAAAAAAAAAATTATTATTATTATTATTATTCTATTTGCTGATCACTGCATGTGTTCACCGCTAGCATTTTTCTACTAAAATTAATACACTTTTTTGGGCACAGTTTCTAAGAGTGATAGTCAGCTTGGCTAGAATGTGTCATTGTCAATCAGCTCATGGCAAACTATGCCCTTCAGCATAATTGCATATTTAATACAACTGGTATGGATTAAAAGAAACATACTGGGGACCTTGAGCAATGAGAATGTTGAGGGATGTCACAATGAGGAACCGGGTTAGTCACTTGTTTTTGAGTCAAGCCACAAGTGTAAAAATAAGAGCTTTGGTATTTGACCTGTGATGCAGAAGCATGTCAAAAAAGGAAATGCTAGGCGTCAATGCCCTTATTGGTTGAGATCCCTCTTAACTATTAATTACCATGTCCACAATGTGTCTTAAACTCAATCCAGGTGGCTGCCCAGGAGCAGGGTACCGCGGTGGGTTCGGCAGGAAGTACACTGGTGATGCTGACACCACCTCCTCATCACGAGCTCTGGCATGACCTGTGCACAAACAACAGAGTTCAGGAATACCAAACAAACAGTCCCTAGATTAGAGCCACTGCATGCTCTAATTAATGTTTTGCTACCAAGCTATCTGCACTTATCCTACAAACAATGACTCACACAAATGATACAAATAATTCTTTCAAAGGAAAATATTATTGTTCCTTTTCATTAGTAAATTAACTTTCACAATCCTGGGGTTGTCTATATAACACAACAATAAATCATTCCACTCAGACTCATCCCAAATGAATTCTTATTAAGCAACAAAGTTGACCCTCCCCCCCTTACTGCCACCCATTAATATGAATGCCTTATTGAAATGGGCAATTTAGCTTCACCCCTGCAATAGTCCATTTGTGGACAAGGCTAACTGTGGTCCACCGTAATAAACTTGAGCTGATAAAAAGACAACATCCAACTTGGGAACTGAGTCAAATTAAGTGAACAATAGGAATAAATCTGATTGGGCTGGCAGTTGTTAAATTAACTTTTTAATCATTCACAAGGAATACCAAGGACAAATCATTAACGATTGGATATTGAATCCTCCAGGTACTTAGAATATAGTAGAACTTGGCGCGACCTCCCAAAATAGTCCAGTTAATAGAGAAGAATAAACATTTTCTAGAGGTAAAACCAAACTGAATACATCATTAAACAAGATTTAGGTTAGCAATATTAATCATGGTGGTCATTATCAGAGGAAACTGTTTTTGACTGTGGAAGGCTAAAATAGCTACATGCTCAAGACTTCATCTTTTCTGATAGTGTTCTCAATCAATTTTCAGTGGCAGCCACAAGTAACATCTTCCTTAGTTGGTATAGAAAACAAAGCTAGAGTAAACTAAGAGTAAACAAAGCCTATTTTAAGAAATTACTCACGTTCTCTACCCTATGTTGCTACAACTGCGACTCGTAAAACTTGTAAAACAAAAAGGCTGGATAATCAAGTTCTAGAGTTTGACCATATAATTCTGACAAAAACAATTACTTGCACCTATGTGACTTACTGATGGCAATATTGAGATCCCTCCTGAGAACAAAACCACCCAGTCTCTGAGATTCATTACCCACAATCACAGGAAATCCCTTAAACTCAGTTTCTTCAAGAAGTTGTTCTGTAGGAAAAACAAGAAATAATTTAAAAATATCCAGATCAGTCAACAAAAGTTCAGATAAGCACATGGAATTAAAATGTACATCAATTATTATTTTTACTGAAACCAGAAATGTCAGCAAAGAGCTATACAACTTGTGTTTGTAGTAATAAAAAGTTAAAGGGGCATAGTCACGCTAATTTAGTTCACTTTAAAAATAAAAAACATGTCCTCACATCAATGAATGCCCACAGATAATGGTCTAGTTTTGTTACCAAAGACTATATTACTTCACTGAAACTATTTTCTGTCGTCTGTTGCTACGGATGGCACGGATGGAAATGGATTGAAATTTGAAAAAAATAGGTCTAAACTTTTCAAATTCTTTCAGCGTCTTGACATTAATTCGATATTAAATGGTCATGGTTTGTTTTCTCTTAATGAATTTAAGTTAATATGGTCATGTTGGTCATGGACAAAGTTAGCTACCAATAATTTTAGCACAGTTTTGACCAAAAATCTGCGAAATCCTCGTGACTATGCCCCTTTAATAATTTTAGTATAAATCAAGAATATTCTATATGCCTGGCAACCTCCATGCTCTTTAGACATGAGTCTCATGGATCCTCATGCCTGTGGAGAGTTCCAAGGTCTGTATGTTGTGTGTAGCAATCAATTTCTTTGGAACTCAGGAATTCTTTGGAGCATCCTTGGAAGTTAGGCTCAGTCTCCAGCCGTGAGTGTCTCGATGCGCCCGTGATTCTCGCCACCTTCACGGCTGGGCGCACGGGTTTGGTTATTGTTTAGACTGACCAATCAGAGACAAGCCCACTGACATTTGCAGCGCAGAATGTGCGACATAATTTAGCGGGATTTCGTCTTTCTCTTGAAATTTCACACTTTTAGGAGGACGTTTCAGGCATACTTTTCGCATTTTGCTTGTTTTCAAGACGATAAAAAAAAACAGGCAAAAATTAAGCAAATGACGTGTGGATTGTCTGCATAATTATTAAAATTGTAATGACGTCACGGACATGCAACCAAACCTGTGCGCCCAGCCGTGAAGGTGGCGAGAATCGCGGGCGCATCAAGGCACTCATGGCTGGAGACTGAGCCTACCTTGGAAGTAAGCAGTCTTGAGAAATAGTCATCTTCAAAAATCCTGACACCTTGTAGAAAAAAATTGGCATGTACAGAATGTCAGTTTAGTCAATGAGTAGCCTACCTATGTCTCCAACGGTAAAGCTGTCTTGAGTTATACAGGACAAAGGAGGGTCATTTTTCCTGCAAAAATAATGATATAAGTTAACACAAAATAATGATTGAAACTGTTGTTTTTTGCTTGAAAATGAACTTACTCCCATTATATATGTTATGTGAACCACCATAGGATTTTTCCATCTATGATGAGTTTTCATCTGAAGATGAACTGGATATGGGAAACTTGCCTCTTGAAGTGTTTGTGTTAGACATGTTTTATTTTATGTTTGGAGACATGTTTTCCCTTTAAGACAATTTTCCATCTCATTGTGAATTGGAAAAATGATAGAAAGTCAACCCGCAGAGTTTAACTTCTTCCAGAAATTGTTACCTTGGTCTCATGACGTCGGCAGCCAGTGTTGTGTGAGTGAATTCTTCCTTGCTGTCTAGGAATGGGTAGCCATTCAGATGAATATGTCCATCGTAACTTTGATCAGAGTCAAGGGGTTGAAATGCAAAAACCAGTAACATTTGTTTGCTGGAAGAAGGGTGTCTATGCCCTCCAATGCCTGCTCCTGATTCTGTGCTTTTTCTTAAACATAATGCAATATTCTCCACTTTTCCTATTTCTCCCATTCTCTGATTTTTCCCATTTTAAATTGTGTTTTTTCTGGTCCCCTCCATTTCCCCCAAGTTTCCTTCCTTTCTCTCTTCATCTGCTTTATACATTCAACATAACAATGGAAAAAGTATATATGGCCATATCAAATGAAGGGCTGAGAGCATAATCGTCTTATGTCGAACTTTAGGCGGTATTATTGTTTTCCTCTAAACAATGTCAAATTTTGCATAGGGCCTTCAGTTCATTCAAAGAACACTGCCTATAAAGTTTTTTGAAGGTCCCATGCACAAATTGAAGCAGTTTAGAGCACAAAATTAAAACTGGCTAAAATTTGACATAAGACAGTTATGCTCTGAGCCCTTCAAATGCACTACACACACACATGGCATCACAATCACTGAAAAGCCAGCCACTTGTAAACCACTCCCGGACTGTAACGCTAATTCAATATTGATTTGTCTATAAGGTTATCACTTTGCAACTGTTTTCAATTTATGATAAATTAAGCAGCTGTGTTGTAGCAGGATACATTCCTTCCTTTATGAATGCATCTCCAATCCATTTACTAGTCATAATAGCCACCATTAGAGGAACAATGTACATCAGTCCTCCTGTCAACTCGAACATGATCACAACAAGAGAAACTGCAACAGAATTAGTAAGAAGAGATTCTTCAGGAAAATGCCATTTATGAATAATAACAAAACTGGGGAGTGAACAGGGAAGGAGGAGAAGAGTAAGAGAAGGAAGAGGGGGAGGAGGGAGGAGGAGTAAGAGAAACAGAGAGGAGGAGGACGGGAGAGGAGGAGGAGTAAGAGAAGGAGGGGGGACAAGGAGGAGTAGGAGAAGGAGGGGGGACAAGGAGGAGTAAGAGAAGGAGGGGGGGAAAGGAGAGGAGAGGAAGAGGAGTAAGAGAAGGAGGGGGGAGAAGAAGGAGTAAGAGAAGGAGGAGGGAGGAGGAGTAAGAGAAGGAGGGGGGAGGAGGAGTAAGAGAAGGAGGGGGGAGAAGGAGGGGAGAAGGAGTAAGAGAAGGAGAAGTAAGAGAAGGAGGAGTAAGAGAAGGAGGGGGGAAAAGGAGAGGAGAGGAGGAGGAGTAAGAGAAGAAGGGGGGACAAGGAGGAGTAAGAGAAGGAGGAGGGAAAAGGAGAGGAGAAGGAGTAAGAGAAGGAGGGGGGAGGAGGAGTAAGAGAAGGAGGGGGGACAAGGAGGGGAGAAGGAGTAAGAAAAAGAGGGGGGAGAAGGAGGGGAGGAGGAGTAAGAGAAGGAGGGAGAAGAAGGAGTAAGAGAAGGAGGGGGGAGGAGGAGTAAGAGAAGGAGGGGGGAAAAGGAGGAGTAAGAGAAGTAGGGGGGACAAGGAGGGGAGAAGGAGTAAGAAAAAGAGGGGGGAGAAGGAGGGGAGGAGGAGTAAGAGAAGGAGGGAGAAGAAGGAGTAAGAGAAGGAGGGGGGAGAAGGAGGGGAGAAGGAGTAAGAGAAGGAGGAGGGAGAAGAAGGAGTAGGAGAAGGAGGGAGAAGAAGGAGGGAGAAGAAGGAGTAAGAGAAGGAGGGGGGAGAAGGAGAGGAGAAGGAGTAGGAGAAGGAGGGGGGAGGAGGAGTAAGAGAAGGAGGGGGGAAAAGGAGGAGTAAGAGAAGGAGGGGGAAAAGGAAGAGTAAGAGAAGGAGGGGGGAAAAGGAGGAGTAAGAGAAGGAGGGGGGAAAAGGAGGAGTAAGAGAAGGAGGGGGGAGAAGGAGGAGTAAGAGAAGGAGGGGGAAAAAGGAGGAGTAAGAAAAGGAGGGGGAAAAAGGAGGGGAGAGGAGACGAGTAAGAGAAGGAGGGGAGAGGAGGAGGAGTAGGAGAAGGAGGGGGGAGAAGGAGGAGTAACAGAAGGAGGGGGGAGAAGGAGGAGTAAGAGAAGGAGGGGGAAAAAGGAGGGGAGAGGAGACGAGTAAGAGAAGGAGGGGAGAGGAGGAGGAGTAGGAGAAGGAGGGGGGAGAAGGAGGAGTAACAGAAGGAGGGGGGAGAAGGAGGAGTAAGAGAAGGAGGGGGAAAAAGGAGGAGTAAGAAAAGGAGGGGGGGAAAGGAGGGGAAAGGAGACGAGTAACAGAAGGAGGGGAGAGGAGGAGGAGTAGGAGAAGGAGGGGGGAAAAGGAGGAGTAACAGAAGGAGGGGGAGAAGGAGGAGTAAGAGAAGGAGGGGGAAAAAGGAGGAGTAAGAAAAGGAGGGGGGGAAAGGAGGGGAGAGGAGACGAGTAAGAGAAGGAGGGGAGAGGAGGAGGAGTAGGAGAAGGAGGGGGGAGAAGGAGGGGAGAGGGACGAGTAAGAGAAGGAGGGGAGAGGAGGAGGAGAAGGAGAAGGAGGGGGGAGAAGGAGGAGTAAGAGAAGGAGGGGGGGAAAGGAGGGGAGAGAAGGAGGGGAGAGGAGACCAGTAAGAGAAGGAGGGGGAGAAGGAGGGGAGAGGAGACGAGTAAGAGAAGGAGGGGAGAGGAGGAGGAGTAGGAGAAGAAGGGGGGAGAAGGAGGGGGGAGAAGGAGGAGTAAGAGAAGGAGGGGGGAAAAGGAGGTGAGAAAAGGAGGGGAGAGGAGACCAGTAAGAGAAGGAGGGGGAGAAGGAGGGGAGAGGAGACGAGTAAGAGAAGGAGGGGAGAGGAGGAGGAGTAGGAGGAGGGGGGAGAAGGAGGAGTAAGAGAAGGAGGGGGGAGAAGGAGGGGAGAGGAGACCAGTAAGAGAAGGAGGGGAGAGGAGGAGGAGTAGGAGAAGGAGGGGGGAGAAGGAGGAGTAAGAGAAGGAGGGGAGAGAAGGAGGGGAGAGGAGACCATTAAGAGGAGGGGGAGGAGGAGGGGATAGGAGACGAGTAAGAGAAGGAGGGAGAGGAGGAGGGGAGAGGAGACCAGGGGGAGAAGAAGGGGAGAGAAGAAGGGAGAAGGAGGAGGGGAGAGGAGACCAGTAAGAGAAGAAGGGGGAGGAGGAGAGGAGAGGAGATGAGTAAGAGAAAGAGGGGGAGGAGGAGGGGAGAGGAGACCAGTAAGAGAAGAAGGGGGAGGAGGAGAGGAGAGGAAATGAGTAAGAGAAGGAGGGGGAGAAGGAGGGGAGAGGAGACCAGTAAGAGAAGAAGGGAGAGGAGGAGAGGAGAGGAGATGAGTAAGAGAAGGAGGGGGAGGAGGAGGGGAGAGGAGACCAGTAAGAGAAGGAGGGGGAGAAGGAGGGGGGAGGAGGAGGGGAGAGAAGGAGGAGTAAGAGAAGGAGGGGAGAGGAGACCAGGGGGAGAAGGAGGGGAGAGAAGGAGGGAGGAGGAGGAGGGGAGAGGAGACCAGTAAGAGAAGAAGAGGGAGGAGGAGAGGAGAGGAGATGAGTAAGAGAAGGAGGGGGAGGAGGAGGGGAGAGGAGACCAGTAAGAGAAGAAGGGGGAGGAGGAGAGGAGAGGAAATGAGTAAGAGAAGGAGGGGGAGAAGGAGGGGAGAGGAGACCAGTAAGAGAAGAAGGGAGAGGAGGAGAGGAGAGGAGATGAGTAAGAGAAGGAGGGGGAGGAGGAGGGGAGAGGAGACCAGTAAGAGAAGGAGGGGGAGGAGGAGGGGGGAGGAGGAGGGGAGAGAAGGAGGAGTAAGAGAAGGAGGGGAGAGGAGACCAGTAAGAGAAGGAGGGGAGGAGGAGGGGAGAGAAGGAGGAGTAAGAGAAGGAGGGGGAGGAGGAGGGGAGAGGAGGAGCAGTAATAGAAGGAAGGAGAGGAGGGGAGAGGAGGAGCAGTAAGAGAAGGAAGGAGAGGAGGGAGGAGGAGGAGGAAAGCAAGAGGAGGAGAAAAGAGAGGAAGAGGAGGACAGGAAGGAGGAGGGGGAGGAGAAGAAGAAGCAGGATGAGATGGGGAAGAAGGGGGAGCAGGAGGAGGAGATGGAGGAGGATGAGGGGATGGAGGACAAGAAGGAGGAGGTGGGGAGGAGGATAAGGAGGCAGAGATGGTGATGATTCTGTTCATGGGGACAATGATGAGGAAAAGGAAAATCAAGTCAGCTTTGTATTACCGGGGACACAATTAGAGCGCTTTTCAAACGAGTGTCGTAAAACCAAAACCAAAGTAATTACCCCAGCCAATCACAACAAACACAAATTATCCAATGAACCAATCAGAACTCGAAGCAAGTACATGTTACTGGCGTCAAGCGCGGGAAAAAACGTGCGAGCGCGAGCAAGTCGCGACTGATTGGTTTGAGTTTTACTCCTGATTGGTCGAGAAAGTGGCGCGAGATTTTTTAACCAATCACAGAGCGAAGTAAAGCAAAACCAAAGCAAAACACGAATTACTTTCGACACTCAATTGAAAACCGCTCTAAATTGATTGTAAGTCTTATGACTGAGAAATATGCGGTTGTTGGATTTGGGATTTAGATGGATTAAAGATAATGACGTTGATAATGACAGTGACAGTGATGATGATCTCTCAAGAGCATTGACCAGGGCTATTAAGTGACCATCTCAAGTCTGCATAAGCCAGTTCAAATGTGAAAAGCACCTGTCATTTTTGTGACTCCACCAAGCACGGCTGCAGCTCCAACCATTGCATACAATCCAGGAGTTATGCATGTTGCAATTGATTTGCCACATGATGACTCAAAAATGTACCAGTTGGGATGGTGGCTGAATGCATAAAATAAAACAAAGTAATGTGAATATTCAAGGTTTTCCAGTTCCGCTAAACCTACTGTTTTTGTGAATTCTCATAAGATAAAATATGATCCAACAAAACATCAATACTACTGTGAACTTTCTTGGGTTAAACATCACAGCATTGTTGCAATCAACCTACAAGGCAAGTTGCTCCATCCCAATACCAAGAACTCTTCCCATACAAGCTCCAATTGCCATGCTTGGAATGAACAGCCCAGCAGGTACCTATAAATTACAAATTAAATTTTTTTTGTGATATCCAGAACGAACCTGGTTAGGATGAGCAGTTGCCAAAACTGAAGCCAAAATTTTAGAATGTAACACGTCTTTTTCTGGGCTAACCTCACTTAAGACACACTAACACCACATTTCTTTTAGCCAGTGTAAAACCAGACTTTTCAAACGAAAATGTGATTTTTGCCATTAAGCGACAAACCGCAGATTGCAATCTAAATGGCCTAGGTATGGAAACGGACCCAGATACATGTCTGAATCTATTTTCAGATTGTGTGTTGTATTTGGCGAAATCAGTTCTTGACCTGTGTATTACATGTTCAGTTTGAATGTAGACAGTCATGGATTAATTTTTGTTAAGATTTTTGTTCTGGCAAGCACAGAATTTCAAACAATCTGTATTGCGCAAATCTGAAAATGGACTGACTTGATATGCAAATTTCAGTTTTAGCAGTTTATCACCTTTATTCCAAATGTAAAGACAGTGATGATTGCTTTGAAAATCATGGCTAAGGTCAGCTGCCACACGGCTTTTATTACTCCATCTCCTGCTTTGGCCCCAGGCCAGCGTGGATCATTCACATTCAATGTGGAGTTGGTAGACTCGTAATCACTGCAGAAATACATGCAAGTGTGTGTAAAATGTGATTAACTGTGAGTAACCTTTTGTTTTCTCTTGAATGACAGCACAGCAAAATTAATGACGGCGAGTGACAAAGCTGTGAACTGATATAGGATATGGTGGAAAGCAGAAAATCTTCCTAGGAGAACTTAATCTTCAGGGGCTAAGGTAAAACAAAAAGTATGAAAAGAGAGAGATTTGTGTTAAGCTCATCACCAATTTTAATCCCTAAAATGTCTGGAGTCAGATGGAAAATGGGTGGGTAACTGGGCAACTATCAGAGGGTATTTTTATTTTGGCCTTGTTGACTGACACAGTATACATTTCTTTGAAAATCTAATGTATAGTATATGAAGACAAGATCTGTTTTCTTGACAATGTATGATAGTAATATTATAATCTAATTATCACCTCCAAAATTTGGTGGTACATTGAGACCACAAGCCTCATTGATGGTTTTCTTTATTCTCATAACCTAATTGCTTGGTAATGTATTGTTATTGTGACAAGAAGATAGATGTTGATCTGTAGAATTTGGTGTATCAAGTCCATGAGCACTAGCTGATGATTTTCTTTATTCTCATCATCTTGGTGCCTTCAAAATTAATTGTTATTATAAGGGGAAAATATGTTTAGCATACCATAGCTCTGAGTTGTCATCAGGGCCACACTGAGTAAAGAGACGTTTGATTAGAAGGCTGCTACTCTCCCTTAAAGAAAAATATAACACAAAATTGAATGATAATGACAAATTAAATGTCATGTAAACCTTTATCTGATACAGCTCCATGAAAAATAAGTATCAAAAAAGGTCCACTTGGGTTTATTTTGACTTTCGCTTGGATCTGCATCTTTTTAGCAAATAGACTTGTTTTTATACACCAAACAATGCTGCAAGCATATTTGTTTTCTCAACAAAACCTACAGTTTTAATAAATGGTCTAACCCACGGCTAGATCATTTATTTGCTAGCAACTCACGAGAAGTAGGTTTCATGATGTTTAAGCACGCTATAAATACTGTACCTGGTATATGGATTGGGGTAGGCGAGCAATGCTGTGACAAGGGTTACCAACAAAACCTGAAGAACGAAACACAACAGAAATCTTAGCAAATATTGCTTGATGCAAAAATTCACACTTTTGAGCAAACAAAATTAAGCAAAAATTTCAATGTTCTTGCCCAGAGCCCTTCAGTTCTCACTTTTAAAGGGTTCCCTTCTGAAATTTTAAGGGGCTCTTTCTCGAGAAAGGGGGCCAAAGGTGGTTCGTCTCATAAGATTGTTTGATAATAGTTGACATGGTTCAATTAACTCACCAAAAAAAGAAAAATAACTCAGAAGCAGCTCAATCAAGATGCAGATGAAGACAGAAACAAAAGAAGAAAAGAAAGGAAGACAAACAAGATAAAATGCCATCAGCTATAATCCCAAAGCATAAAGCATCGATCAGCCGGTGATGTTTTCAAACTTAACTTTATAGGAATCCTTTGAGAAATTTTGCACACCCAATTTGATGCACTTCCATAAATTTTGTGTGCTAATATCATTTGAATTGCAAAAAATCCCACAATACTGCACATGGTACAATAAACCCTGATTTTATTCCATTTGAGAAATTCCTTTGCCATATTGTGTTGTTCCAGAAAATATCCATACTCCCCCCCAAAAGAGGTTTGAACTCCCCACCCCTCTGGAAATTCCAGTTTATGCTGATACTTTCCTTGAAAAATTTTGGTCTTTGAGACCCCCTCCCCCTTGGAATTTCCAATGACCCTCTGTGGTGGGGGTATGGATATTTTCTGGAACCACACATTCCTATTGTGTGCTTGAAAATTTTTCTGATACCCAAGAATGACCACTAAATAAATAAAGGTTCAAATGCACCTGATAAATTCACTAAATATCACTGTTGGCTTAAATTCTGACTAACCTCTGCAATAGGATATTTTCCCAGTTTTGAAGTTTTCCTGAGTTTACAATACCACAAGTTTGCTTTGATGAAAAAAGCACCAATCAGACCCTAGGATAAGAGAAGACGTAATTATGATGTGGTGTATTACAAGTCTTGGCTTGAGAGCAATGGTGGTCAACTAGCCACTGACTGGTAAAAACGTATGTTTGGCCATTAGCCACTAGCCATTTGGTACCCATGAATACAAGAAGAACAGAACCTCAGGGACAAGGGAACAACAAGTGAAATTCAAAGGTATCTACTAGGCAGCATTTTTTCCATTCTTTGTGTCAGGAACAAGTTTGCGATCACCAAGCAAGCTTTTGATATTTTTGCATAAAAGAAAATTTGATTCCACTTTTATTTTTACAACTGAAGATGCAAGGTGGTGGGTTAGCTCTCCTTCCCCCTCCATACACCTAAACTAATCACCCCACCCTCACCCCCTCTGTATTAAGAATTCTTGGCAGATTTTGTGCACTCTACAAAGCATGGATTAACAGTCTAACAGACAATTTGCTCTGACAAGGGCTAATTACAGTTAGTTTACCTCATCCTTTCCTGGAAGATAATTAAGCGATGACAGACCACGCGGGACAGCTTTTTCTTAAAAACTAAGCTATCATATTTCCTTGAATAACAGCTGTCGCTCTTAAAATCGCTCCCCCACTCCTGTTTAGGCAACTGTTCAAAATAATTGCCACAGCAACTAAAGCATGAAGAAACAACAAACAATATGTGCAGCACTTGCAGCTCATGTGCAACTTGCTGCACCCAGCTATTAATCAAGGAACAAAGCACTTTTGTAGTCACTTGAAAGAACTCACCCCCAGGGCACCTAAGAGGATGAAAGGTACAAGTTCAAACAGCTTCCACGGATTGTCATATTCAACATAAAACATAACCAATCTCCCGGTTCCAAATGGGTTCATGTACTTGAGCGTAAAGGCAGCAATCATTGCACAAAAGAATGATCGCCATAATGTCTTCATTGGAAAGTAATAACTGACTTCTTCTAAACTGAACAGGACACCACCAATTGGAGCACCAAATGCCACAGACACACCAGCTGCAGCAGCTGCTGATAAAACCTATAAAGCAAAGGTTTACTTTGATAAGATGGTCAACATGTTGTCCATGGATTGTATAACTTTGTTGGGACACCCAACAGTTTGGCCTTCTACATCACTGGGACATAAGGAACTACTTTCCACTCAGTGACTTTATTAATGTAAGAAATTACCAAGGACAAGGACTCATGGACTTCCATTATTTTTACACTTTGCATTTTTAATGAAATTGATCCCTCTGCATGCAATTTCCTTGTTCTTCTGTTCCTTCTACATACAATTTCCTTGTGCCTCATTTATACTGTATGTATATTTTATATTAAATTTTTGTACATATGGGTTACTAACTTTTTAGAGATTTTGATGTTACTAATTTTCTTTTTAAATTTACCTTTATACTTGACCCACAAGCTTGAACAACCATCATGTTTAAATAAAGTTTTTTCATCCCATCCCATCCCATCCCATTCCATTCCATTTCATCCCATTCCATTCCATGTTTACTGAGCAGTTGGGTCAAGAAGTCTATGGCCTCCGAAACTCTAAATAAAATTTTGAGTTCCCTGCAGTTTGTACCTCACTGTTTAAAAACAGTTTTGCATTTACTGGGACTGCAATTTAAAATGCACTACCAGATGACTTAAAGCAATTACAATCTGTTAGTGCTTTCAAAAGGAAAATTAAGACCTATAGTTTGCATTGACAACAACAATTATGTAAACTGTAAACAATTTGCTTTTAGGGAAATGGTCAAAACCATTGTACTCAGACAGGACCCACCATTCTGCAAAAAGACAGGTGGTCTCTTCATGTATCACCCTCCCTCCACCTTAAAAGATGGTGTCTTGTTTGTATAGCCCCACTCTATCAGGAGTAAAAACTAAGAAAAAGATTCAAACCTTGCTGTGCCATTTGTTCAGCAATGCAAGCTTCATGCACACCTAATATGAAAGTCTCAACTCAAATTTTGAGGCCAATAAATTTTGTTCATTTGGCTAATCGGGCAGGTGGTATCTTGCAGAGCCCCACTAACCCCACATAAGGTGGGTCCTCATCGAGTACACTTGTTATGACCACTTCCCTTATATTATTCTGTTTAATAACATGTAGACTTTTTTAATGATTATTTGTACGCCTCACGGCTTTTAGGTAGAACAGATTTTCTATGTTAATGACATTAAATTTGATAGAATTACCATGATTACATAAAGTTTTGTATTCTATTCTATTCCATCCCATTTCATTCCATCCCATTCCATTCTATCCCATTCTATTCCATCCCATTGCATTTTATTCCATCCCATTCTATTCCATTCCATCCCACTCTATTCCATCCCATCCCATTTCATTCCATCCTGTCCTATTCCATCCCATTCCATCTCATTCCATTCCATTCCATCCTTTTTCATTCCATCCATCTCATTCCATTCCACCCCATTCCACTTCATTCTATCCCATCCCATCCCACTCCATTCCATTTCATCTCATTCCATCCCATTCCATTCCATTCGATTCCATCTCATTCCATCCCATTCCGTTCCATTTAATCTCATTCCATCCCATTCCATCTCATTCCATTCCATTTAATCTCATTCCATCCCATCCCATTCCACCCCATCCCATCCCATCCCATCCCACCCCATTTCTTCTATCCCATTCCATTCCACCCCATACCATCCCATCTCAGGGAATTCCAATCCTTTTGACAGGGCTGGATGTTCTAAGGTACAAAGATGGGTGAAGGGTAAAATAACTCGAGGAAAACATGTATGGGACAGTACATAATGTGTATGACACAATTTGAAGAAGAGGAAAGCACCCTTGATTCTCAAAATCTGAAGCTAGCAGTGTTTCATACCTACAGGGAAAATGCTTGGGGGATGGTAGCTAATGCCTTTGGCATGCACTTTGATGTGTGGTCTAGCAAGACATGACAAAAATGCAACCGTAACTGTTACAATATCCAGTAAATTTAAACACACCTCTCTTTTCTTGGCCTCATTTTTGCTATATTTGGCAAACACATAAGAGAAGAAGTTCCCACAGCAACTTGCTACATGTACTAGTGGACCTTCCTTTCCTAAACTTAAGCCAGCAGACACAGCTAGCATCATTGACAATGATTTGACAATCAATGTCCAACGACCCAGGTAACCACGAATGATGAAACCACTTAGGATTGTCTTAATCTGTAAAGAAAAGTGAAAATGAGACACTTTTAAGTCATAAAAATCATAAGTTCTTAGTGGATGTTGATATTGTTTTTGGTTAGGGAGAAAGTGTTAACTGTGAAACTCTCTCATATAAATCTGTCAATCACTCGGCAATTATAATATTACAGTGGTGGTGGTTAGAGAATTAGAAAGGTGACAAAACAGTGATGGGTTTAACACCCTTTGGGTACTGAGATGTTTCTTTGCAATCCAGTCCCCATGACACACTACAGTCAAAATACTCAGCGTGTTCCACTCATTATTTAGAAAATTCCATTTTTAAATTGAAGACTTTAAATCTCCCAACGGTAGACTGACATTCGAAGTAATGAACATTGATTGGATTGTTACTTACTTAAGTCAAAAGTTCACACGTGAAATATGAAACCGTTGGCGACTGTTAGTTTCAGTTGGTTTGGCATTACAGGGAATTTTTCTCAATTTTCCTGAACATTTCTTGTGCATTTACAGGATACTTGTTTTCAAGAAATTATTCTTCACAGTTTTATAACAGCAGACTGCTTCTTTACGTGTAAAAGTACTTGCAATTAACATTTTGTTGAGTGAACACAAATCAGGTCAGAAACCTCTGGCCACCAACAGTCTGCTACTTGCACGTGAATATAATCGCCTGATGTCACTAACAAATCAGTCAGCACTCCTTATTTGGAACAAGGCTACTGTTGGAACATTACAATATTCACTTTGAAAGTGGAATTTTGATTCCAATAATGCAATCCATTCCTGATTAATGAAAGTCATTCCCAAATAAAAAGCGGAATGCGCTGAGTATTTCGACTGTAAAAACAGTTTACTTATAGCTGATAACTTGTTATGGAGAAGATAAACATGGCAAACAGAGACAACCACAATAACTATTCAGGTCCAAAAGGAGAAGTAGTAGGTTAATGCTCTATGTAAGTATGCAGGGCTGACACTACTTTTAGAAGTACCTCAGGAAGTGGACAAAGTGAAAAAATATATATTGATATATTTACTTAGTAGCAAGGCTTTAAATGTCTTTTAACCAAGAAACCAAGGCTCAAACTTGTAACAGGTAAGGAAAATCCCCACCCCTTTTGTACTGCCCATCCTAGTATAACACAAACCTATGATATATGCCTGGATCTGTCACAGGCACATGACCAATGACAACAGATACACCTGACACTTTCATGTTGCTTATTTTCATTTGGACGCTGCCAATTTGGCAATTTTTGGGTCTGGTAATACCCTTTTCTTTCTTCTATGTTTGGTATTTTCTCCTAGATGTCTTGCCTTGGACATCTGGGGCTGGATTCATGAAGCCCTTCTAAGTTAAAATGTATCCTAGGTACTATTTCTTAACAATAGCCTATTACTGGAATAACAATACATCATTGTCACAAACCAACACTTGGGACGCATTTTAACTTAGGAGGGCTTCATGAATCTCATCCCTGGTTTTCACTTGGCCTAACAAACAAGATGAAAACATTCAAAAGTAAAATGGAGCATTTTTGGGGAGTTTTGAGTTGCTTTGCCAAAATCGGTGTAGAAAATCACAAGGAATTCGAAAGCACAAAAACCTCTTTGATGAAAGGAAGCACAGACATGCTAGTGAGCTTTGAAAGCCACAGACTTCAGCCTTGTTTGTGTTTCAAAAAATTTATTTGCCTTAAGATGGCACAATGCTTAGCATTTAAAACATTACATCAACCTTGGGAAAGCCCCTGGCTTGCATCAAACCACTGAAATGCTTAAAAAGAGAAGCATATAGTTTATTTTGCCTGCTGCTCAGTAGAATTAAATGGCTGTTTGGGTTCCTTTTAATTTTAGGATCATTTCCCTGCCTTTTTCAAGAAATCTATTTTAATTTCTGTGCTTTTTTCATCCAGAATACTGCCAAAAATTTAAATATTCAAAGATAGTAATGTTAACTCCTCCCTTCTTAGACATGATGTAAGTCTGTCATGCTATGGTCAAAATACTTATTGTGCAACGAAGTCGCCCTCTTCGTCATGAAGGCTGAAACTGGTAGTCAATCTGGGATGAGGAAATAGGTTGGCGGTCACGATGTGATCAGGGAACTAAGTTATCACGGGGAGAAGGATAATGATGAGTCACCAACTTTAAAAAATCAGGCCACATTTGCTCTTCATTGATGCCAATACGTAACATTTTTACTCTGGGGGGTGGGGGGTAGTACACAATGCCCTGGCTTATCAGCCTTTAGGGCTTTTCTTGTTACCCTCTAAGCCCCAATATTGACACACAAATTATTCTGACTTATTATTCTTACTGGTCTTCACACATTTTCAAGCTTAATAAAGTTGGAAGTAGTTTAAAAATATCAAGACAATTTATTAATTGCTTAATATTAATCACACATTCATACAGTGGAATCCCGATGTTTTGAACCCTCCATTTTTTGAGCCTCCCAATTTTTCGAACCATGGCACATTTCCCTTGGATTTGCTTCAGTCAAACACTTTAATTTTACCCCTGATTTTTCGAACCCCCGATTTTTGGAAACTCCCAATATTTTGAACCAATTCTTGCTTCCCATGGAAGAAATTTAAAAGAAATTTACCTTTGGTTTCTCGAACCCGCAGGAACGTACTACTCAGTAGCTTTCATTTGAATGGTCACACGTCAGGATTTTATTCTCAGACTGAAAAGGTAGAACCACCTATTACACAGTATATAGAACCAAGGAAAGCACTGCTCAGTGCCTTTCAGTCGAATGGTCACTCGTTAAGCCTGGCTCTCCTGTAGGTGCAGTTTGTGATGTGTACAAGGTGGTTCTAACTTTTAAGTCTTAAGTAAAATCCTTAAGTGTGACCATTCAAATGAAAGCTGAAAACTGTACAAGAGTGCCATAGCATTTCTGTTTGCTTTCCTGGTTGTTATAAAGCAATATCTTGTAAATCACGCGAGATTTCGTGCCACCTTCAATTTTTCGAACCAATTTCCGTTTCCCTAGGAGGTTCGAAAAATCAGGATTCCACTGTATTTCATAGACAAATGAGATGCAAATGGAAAACAACATTAATGCACATTTGATCATCTTTATGAAATTTTAGAAGAAACACTAATGCTAGAAAATGAAGTTTTGGCGTCATCCTGTCACCATTATCAAATGCAAATTATAAAAATTGACAGTGAAACGTCATGTTCTAATGTTAGTGTTTCTTCTAAAATGTTTTTTGATTCTTCTTTATGAAATTTGCACAAAATATATCCAGTCTCCTCCTCCTCCTTCACCTTCCTCTTAAAATTATTATTATTATTATTGGAACTTAAAGGATTAATAGTGCATATTTTTAAAATCATGAATACATTTTGCAACTTTAGTGCTATAAATATATGACAACTGTATATGTGATGGATGGCATGAAAACATCACTGAGTGTGTGCATAATTAAGTATAGGGCTTTAAAAGATATTTCTGATAGGTGTTTAATGCCACTTATAACAGACAATTCTTCTTGTTTCAGTGCTGTGTTTTAGTACCATGAAGACGACATGTGAATAAAAGCAAGGTTCTCATAACATAGCCTCCACAAAGATGTTCAATTTTCCTTCTTGATGCAGGTGCAAAACATCTGCACTCTAGACTAAATCCAATAATGACATCAGTCTAAGGACCATACCACCCACAGGCTCAATACAGGAGAATCAAAAAATTACTGAAGATTACTCATAAAGTTTACTTTTTTAAAATTTACTTGATATTTATCTTACCTCGGGGATTCCACTACCACAGGCATAAGGTGCAAACCACCGAACAAGGGTGACAGCAAGCAAAGCGAATAATAAAGCTATAATTATGTAGACAAAATAGTTAATCACATAAGCCGCAGCTCCAGTATCGTGACCAATGAAGACCTCACCCCAGGTTTTCCACTGGTGACAACCAATCTCTTGGAAACTTGTGTTGTCTGACCAGCAACATGTCTCCTGGTCAAACCAGAGATTTTCAGGACATACACCAAGTTTTAAATCAGTCATCCATGTTGCTCCAATGTCTATAATCCCAGCGCATAATCCCGCGGATAGGCCAACGAGGAACACGATAAGCCAGCCGGCCCAAGCATCATTTGCTTGTCGCAGACGTTCCCAAAGAGTTCCTCTCTTCATTCGCCGCATTTCACGAAACCTCTTCAGTTCTCTCTGTCGATCACGCACCCAGTCGATGGTGTTGAAATCATCGTACTGTGCCAGCGCGGCAGCCTCTGGTTCATCGAGAAATACGTCGTTTTTCGCATTTCCCATAAAGCGCAAGTTACTGCCCTGAACTATCGGATGTTCCTCGTTATCAGAACTACCTAAGATGTTCTCAAGTCTGTCAGCGCTTAGCGAACTCTCAGAAATATCTGACGCTACACGACCTCGCTCCATGTTGTTTCCTCCTTAAAAGGGAGAACTGTTAAAAGAGGAACTGAACTCCGAACTTTGAAATGTAAAACTTTGAAAAGTTATGTGGAGCAGAAAGTTGTGACACAATCTTGTGACACTTGTTCTTTTCACTGAGCAGCCAGGCCTGTGTAATTTATGGCGCGGCTACAAGGGTACTGAGCATCCAGGCCTTCCGGATGGACTAACAAGCATGGCTACTAAGCCTCCCAGACAACAACAAGATCCTGTCGCAAAAAAATGTCGAATTTCAGCGCAGATAGTAGCGTGTCCATTGATCAGGATTTCTTTGATAGTGGGTACAGCTATGGTGAACAAAAGAATCAGCCGTATGGCGGATACAATTATGGTGAACAGTACCCAGATTATGGACAAACTGCGCAACAAGTACCGACTTACAGTTATCCTTCTGCAAGCACACAAGGATTTTACGACTCGACAACTTCATACGATTATGGTGGCAATTTTTCCTACGATTATGGTGCTTCGGGTCCTACAACAATGAGTTCAGGCATTGGTGGAGGTTACGGAATGGAAGGATCCATGAAACCGCGGCAAACAAGCGAAGATTACACAAGTTTCGAAGATGAACCCCCACTTTTGGAAGGTAACAACGTGGCATGCATCCACGGAAATTCCATATACTGTCACTCACTTTTACTGCGTTACTAGGAGAACTTTTGAATTTTTGCACTGCTTGGTGCACTTTGGAATCATTTGATACGATAAAAGATTCTTTACTTTCCTTTCCACAGAACTAGGTATCAATTTTGAGCATATTTGGCAAAAGGTATGTTGAACATATATCTGACACTGCTGACAGCATGATAAAATTTTTTCATAACGGCAAGTCTATTGGATGTGTGTAAGCTTCCCTGCTCTAGCTTTTGTAGACACTACAGAGGTCTTGATTGATTGTAAATTGATTTTCAATCAATCAATAAATTCTAAAATGTGGGTAATATCAATAGCCCGTGTCTGAGTTCTCACATTTGTGGATAGGTGTTAAGCCTAGTGTGAAGAATCGTGTGTTTACAAACAGTTTTTCCGTCCTATTTTAATAGTTGTTTGTATTCAGGTGCAGTGGTGAGGGGAATGCTGCAAACCGCTGCTTAAACCCAGACAATCTCTTCCATTTAGATTCCCTTCTGAGTAAATTTCTGCTAATTGCTTGTAACTATTTTATTGCAGACGCTGTCTGTGTTAAATCCATTACAACACACAGAAGCTAACATTATGGATGACACAGATCTAGCTGGCCCGCTGGTGTTCTGCGTAGCTTTTGGTGGTTTCCTGTTGTTGGTGAGTGATCTTATCAAATATAGAGAAGTCTTGCTTAAAAAAAAAAGAAAAAAAACTCAAGTAAGATAAGAGTCAAACTTGGGTGGCAGGGGTCCCACACAACAGTACTGGAGGTTTACCCAGTTTCTGTAGCAAGAAGCCACAAGGAGCTGAAATAGCTCT
Source organism: Siderastrea siderea (assembly GCA_964030785.1). NCBI lineage: Eukaryota > Metazoa > Cnidaria > Anthozoa > Scleractinia > Rhizangiidae > Siderastrea > Siderastrea siderea. The sequence goes on along the minus strand of OZ034972.1, from coordinate 12,096,683 downwards.
TCCTGCCAGTTAGAAACCCTAAAAATAGCTACCTATATTTCAAAAATACCAATAATATTTTAAATGTTCCCTCTAGGTCCAATTATTTTTCTTGAGTAATCAATAGGAGTTATATTTAGCTTCAATAATGGCAATTACAGTGATTTTTTTACCCCTGCATCCTGCATCTCTAACGCATAGAAATCTCAAAAAGACACAAAATATTTATGGCATGCATCCTTCAGGAAGCACAAACGCGAACCAAATGTGAACAGGCCGCAATTGATCAAATGTCCCATTTGTGTAATTTAGAATCTATAATACAACTTACTTCAAAAGAAAATATTGGTTGGCTTTAAAATATAATCTGTGTATTGGCTTTAAAATATATCTAGAAGTAATTTCCCAGGTGAAAAAATACAAGCCTTTACTTGCATTATCATTATTATTCCAAATGCTGCCATGTTTGTTTGTGATCAAGTGGTTATGTATTTTAATGTGGAGAGGACCCTAGGAACGGGGTTGTACTAATTATGGAATAAAGGGAAAGCTCGCCAATCCTGCCATTTATGTCAGATGGGAAATTGTAACAGAATCACTGCAATATTATAATTTTTTATTTTGTTTGTTTTCAGTCTGGAAAGGTTCATGGATTTGGTTACATCTATGGTGTGGGTCTTCTAGGCTGCGTTTCTATGTACGCCATTCTAAATCTTATGAGTATGACAGGAGTTTCAATTGGCTGTGTCATTAGTGTTCTTGGATACTGTCTTTTACCCATGGTTATGTTGGCAGGCATTTCAATACTTCTTTCATTACAGTAAGTATTTAATTTTTCTTTGTCAATATGTTCGTGCAGTGCCTAATTAATATTTTAAGCACTGATCTGAAAATGCATATTCTCCTTACTGTTCTCCATACATTTCTTATGGAACTAGTTAGGAGAATATGTGTAAACATCAATACATCTTGTCCTTGGTGATGGCTTTCTTTATTCTGATCACGTGATATTTGTGTGAACAAGTGGTGATAATGTAAAGAGAAATTTCATTTTCATCACTGTTAGGGCTTAAAGGGTTAAGCCTGAGGGGAATGGGGCCCAGGCAGATGAGGGCATTGGACTTTTTTTTAAAGAATTTTTTAAGTCAAAATTCCCTCCCTTGGGAGGCCTGAAAAACAGATGACTTTTCGTGCTCACCGCCAGTGCTCATCTGAAGAATGATCTCAAATTTCCCATACTGATGACTTAATGCTTCCCAGCTCTTGGTCGAGCTTTTGATCAACTGAATGAAATTTCACATGCAGCGCAACCATTACAAAATTTTCAACTTTGTGGTTCAAGACTCGTGTGTAAATAATTTTTTCTTCCTGTTTATGTCAACCTTCTTCTTACTTTAATATACCAATTGAAAGCTAAAAGGCACAGTTTTCTATAAGTGAAATGAATTTGAGGTTATGGTGAGATAAATTTTGCAAAATCTTGCCGTGTTAAAAAATATCTTACTACCACTTATATGAAGATAAATGGCAATATTACAAGCCATGATAAATCAACATTTTTCAGCATTTATCTTATCATTACAGCCAATTCATTTTGCTTATTAAAACGTGCCCTCCCTTAACTTGGTGTATGTAGCTAAGAGATTCTTTGATATAAATGGGACAATAAATCAGAACAAAACAGGTTTCTTTCACAGGATCCAAAATTTATGGAAAGCACAAGCTTTCAATTCCGTTGCAGAATCTTTTTCTAGTGTTGGAGTTTGACATTTTGTCACATCATTTAGGAGGCTGAAAAATGCGACAAAACGTCGCAGTAAATCACTTGGAGGTCGTTTCTGTTGTCTTGATTCATTGTTGGGGCCTGGCAGTGTATTTCGATGGCCTCTCTAATTCTTCTTTTGAGAGTATCATCTTCCCTTGCAATGACCAAGGAGGAAGAGAAGTCTTGGCCGTGCCTTATGTCCCCGAGGTGATCATCCACAGCAGTTGCCGATGCCCTTCTAATGTTGTCTTGCTCCTTGAGTCTAATCCCAAACGGTCTAACCCACTCACCAATGTAATTGTTTTCGCAATCCTTAATAAGGATATTTGTTTGGGAATGTTAAGCCACAATGTTAAACAATAATTATTCTTACTGCAGGTGAAGCCACAAGATTAGCATAATATAAAAGGCAAATAATGCAAGATTTCTTCCCAAAGTTCATTTTGCTTAATACAATGTATAGAAATCTAGAGTGTCTTAGCTTTCTAATGGTGTAGTGACAGCTTTAAAGCATTTCGTTGCAATCTTGGAGTTAAATTGCCAGCCTGAAAACCACTTTTGGGTGGCATTGGCCTTTCTCTTTAAATATGTGAATTGATGTATGCGAGTGTATTTTGACCAACAAACAAGCTATTAATGATGCTAATTAGACACTGATATGTGAATGCTAATGTGAATGGTTAACCCTTTAAGCCCCAGAATCAACACGGATATTCTCCTCATTGTTGTCCACATATTTTTCTTAAGGTACCAGTTGGGAGAATTTGCACAAACATCAAGACATTTCACACTTGGTGATCATTTTCTTTATTCTCATGACCTGTATATTTGATCAAGTGGAGATACTGTAAGGAGAAATTATATGCTTGTCACTGTTAGGGCTAAAAGGGTTAATCAATTATTGATGTTTTGCAGAGGAGTTATTGGAACAATGCTGACAGCGACGACAATAGGTTGGTGCAGCTTATCGGCATCAAAGCTCTTTGTGACAGTGCTGGCCATGGACGCACAGCAGCTTCTTGTTGCTTATCCCTGTGCTTTGTTATATGGCGTGTTTGCTCTTCTCACAGTTTTTTAGTATCAACTTATAACATAAATGTTAACCAGAGACTTAAAGCCAGTTTTATCGGTGTTTAATGCATCACTTATCAAGCTCCTGTCACTGCATTTGATCTGGAATTGAACTGAGCACAGACAGTACAATGTATGGAACTACAATTGCAGTCCAAAGCAGTGGACAATGGTGATAGTTTTGGAGGTAATTTATTTTTGCATTGGTTCACTGTTGGCCAAGTGTGAATACTGCTTTATTAGAAGGTTTGTTTGCAAAATTTATCAGGTAACTTCATTTTATGGTGTTCGTGAAAAATTTATTAAATAAATTTACTATAATTAAATGTGTGAGATGTGTCTTCAATGGGTGACTTAGGCAAGTGTTTGTCCTTTTTAAAGATTATTTCGTGACTTAGTTCCTATAATGACTGCACTTGTGATAGGCAGATGTTAGTAAAGTGGGTTGACCCTAAATTGAGTGTCTGTAGGTGGTTCTAACTTTTGAGGCCATGGATGAAATCCTAAAGTGTGACCACTCAAGTCAGAGCTCCCGAGCAGTACATTCCTATGGTACTGTTATTATGCTGTACAAGGTGGTTCTATCTTTTGAGTCTGTGGATGAAATCTTAAAGTGTGACCATTCAAATGAAAGCTACTGAGCAGTACTTTCCTGTGGTGCTGTTTATTATGCTGTACAAGGTGGTTCTATCTTTTGAGTCTGTGGATGAAATCTTAAAGTGTGACCATTCAAATGAAAGCTACTGAGTAGTACTTTCCTGTGGTGCTGTTTATTATGCAGTGCAAAGTGGTTCCAACTTTTGAGTCTGTGGATAAAAACCTCAACTGTAACTATGCAAATGAAAGCCACTGAGCAGGATTTGAGGCAACATTCTCAAAAATTATTTTTTTTAGTATATCTCCCTGTTTTGAGCTTGGGCACCTGTTGTGGATATAAACAAATGCTTGTTTCCAAGTGGGTAAGTGTCTTACCTTTAATTTAGTCCTGATGGGTCAGCAGAGACAAAAATAATTAACTTAAACTCAACTAAATCACACAACTTTTTTCCCTCCATTCTGATTTTTGCTATTTAATATAATTATATTAACACCAACAATCTTATTTACATCACTGCATGATAAGTATACAGCACTTCGGCCCAGAGTTCCATTGTTTGTGATATGAAGCATGCTTATTACAGAATGATACTCAAAGTTTACAAGATGAATTTAATCGTTTAAGATAAAAATAATGAGAAGACGTGGTTGGGGTAGCTCTTAGTAACCAAGAGAGCTTTTCTTGCTCTTACATTTTTCAACTCATGTTTTGATTACTTTATAGAAACATGCAAAGCTTCCTAAATACTTGCACACCTTTACAGGGCCGTAGCTAGGTTTTTTTGTACAGGGGAGCACTCTCGTGAGTGCCGAAGGCACAAGCCATGTAGAGGGGTCTGGGGGTATCCTCCCCCAGAAAATTTTGAAATTTGGAGGCTCCGAAACGCTATTTTCAGCACTTGTCATGAGATATGCCTCCGAAAAATCGACCTCGAATAAGTGTGAAAAAGCAGGTGTTTTCAGTGTTTACAACATTATTTCCGAGGTCCTATTGATTTGAAACACACCGCATATCCCAGCACTAGTACACTAAACATTTCACAATACTGCATGATGTTTGACAAACTAACCTATAAAAGATGTCTTCAGTTTGATTTTGATTTTTCTTTCATAAATATCCTTTGGCGTTGGCAGGTAGTTGATTCCACGATGAATAAGCATCATTGCGAGGCCCCTAAGGCGCTCTTCTGTCATTAAAGAACGTGTCCATAGCTTCAGACGACGCAGAGCAGAGAAGGATCTTTCACAAGAAACACTACCAAGATTGAACCATGCGAATGGTACAAGCCAATCTCAATAGGGGGTTTTGCTTTGTTTTTCTTACCATTTGCACACACCGTGGACCAACCGATTTCCCGGCCATGAATTTCAAAATGGCAAACAACTGCAAGTCACTACAATTAAAATAACTGAGTCTAAAGAAAACAAATCCTTTGAATAATGAAAATCCTCAAACCACGGACTTGATTTGTCTGGCTCAACTGGTCCAGGGGGGGGGGCAGCTGCCCCCCCTTGCCCCCCCTCCCCCCCGCTAGCTACGGCCCTGCTTTAAAGCGTCCCTACTTAGTATGTATTTTGTAATATAATATTTTACAATGAATAACCTTCGTATTTGAATGAAAATGTTATGTGGATGAAATACTGTTCAGCTTATGATGATTATTGTTACTGTTAGTAATATTTATAAACTTTACAGGACAAATCAGAAAATAGTGAACAGGCAAATTATTTCTGGCATGTTATAGTGCTGCAATGGGAAAATCAATCAGATACCAAACGATTAAGCCGCAAGCTGTGACAGAAACTGTCCTTGTGGGTTGTCATTTTTCTTGTGGTGTGAACTATGGTTTGAATAGTCACACATGTCAATGTCAAATCAAAGTGAATAAAGGGTAAGCCTCTAAAGAAACTGTCGTGCTGCATTGGCAGGGAAGTGAAACACAAAAATTTGTATTTGCTAAGTTCATGAGGTAAATTGGCCACAGCAAGGAAATTCAAAAGTACTGGCATTTCAAGCATTGGCCATTCGTCAGAGCAAAGCATTGTTTAGATTTAGAGGAGGCTTTTGCTAAGCAATTGTAGGTCAGTCAAAGTGTTTCTGAAACATCAGCTTTTGAAAAAACTCAGTTGATAGAACCAAATTTTTGTGTTTGAAATCTTTGTGTTCACGCTTTTCAGATTCGCATGGAAACAATCAGTGTATGTGGAACCCCCATATTTCCCCTGCTGGGGGACGAGGTGTGACCAAATTAAAGGGGTTTTTGCATACAAAAACGAAACGGGGCGGGGCAAAAATAAAGTTGCCACAGTAAGACAGTGGCTGTATAAAGAACTGGATGTAAAGGCAAGGTTTTAATGTTATAATTTAACTCCCCCCGCCCCTCTCTCTCTAAAGCTGTACTACAGAGTAAACATTTAATTACATGTATGTCTAGAAAATTTACTTTTAACCCTCTATGGATCAGCAAGAATTGATTGATTAGGTTCTACTTTGTAAAAATAACTGTACAATGCTTTAGTCTTTGAAAAGATTTTTCTTTTCTTCATAACTTTTCCAGAACATGTCACAAACCATTCTGACTCAACTCTTCAAGAATACAATTGACAATCTATATTGTGTAATCATTTCTCTATTCTTCAAACTTCAAAATACACGACACCACCAAACATTACACATTGTGGCTCTATCTTAAACTACGCATCAAACTAAGGTCATTTCCCCCCTCAAAATCAAAGTACAACATCCACAATTCAAAACTTAATTGTTGCACAGAAATTGTTTGTTTTCCCTAGAGTAAAATATTGAAATGCTGCTTCACCTGGCACCCAAACCATGCAAAATAAAACTTTGTTAAATATAAAAGCTACTACGTCTTAACCTGCCAGATGTCTTATTCATGGTTTGTGATTGATCATCATTTCAATCCATCTTGCCAGTTTCTTTATTAGAGGGGTACACCAGGTTTGCACTCTCATCATTTTGTTCAAGTTGGCAGCTCCCTAAAACTAGAAACTGGGCAATAGGGAACTGGAACAGTCTAAAAATGTGTATAATGAAAATTATGCTATTTGGTTTTGAACTTCTGAGTTCATTTGTTATTGAAAAGTGCAGTAAGGTATTGCCCCTTATGTGCCAATCAATTTGAAACTTCAACCCCCCCCCCCACCCCCCAGGCATACCCTTGGCATTTGACTGTACATCAAGCCCAGGGATGGGGGAGTTGGAACGTTGCGTTGGAAGGGTGGGGAATTTGAGCTGGATTTATCTCTTGTTCTGACGTAATACGCCCGTGAGTTTTTCAGTTTTTGCAGGGTTTGGTGGATTTACAAGATAGAATCTCGCCTTTGTTAGTGAATAACTCTTTTAAAAGGGTCTTTAAAAGAAGTTTGAAGGTGTCATTATGGCATATCTCTCTCTGAAAAGCATGTTAAGTGTCTGATTAAAGACAAAATTTGTCTTTGAGGAGAGGTATTTCAGTACTAATTATTGGGGCATTTAAACGGCTTTTTTGCCCCTAGGGGAGGGAATTTGAACAAGCCAATCTTCAAAGGTTCAAATGCCTGGGGGGATGTTGAACTTTCGAATTGATCAGCGCATTAATGCATGCTATCATGTTGAACTTAAAGGTTTTGTAATTTTTTCTCAATAAATAAAAGTATATGTTACAGGGCCACGCGTGGTACTGTTACAAATCTACAGTTTTTGACAACTTTTGATGGTTTCCGCCTCATCTGACCGATCAAATCCACAAACTTTTAGAGGAGAAGTCACAAGCCCGTTGGGGGGGGGGGGGGGGGGACTCCCATATAAAAGTGGCCGGGGTGATCGTTGTACCTTTTAGGGGGTAAAATTTGTGGTTCAGTACCCCAAAGGGTGTTTAAATCTAACATTACTACCATCAGAGTTATGGCAGTGCCTTTTATGGTATTGAGCCAAAAATATCACAGAAAGTAACTGTCAGTCAACTAATTTTTATTGTATTGTTTTAGAGTTGGTACCTCTTAGGGGTAAAAATTTATGTGAGCCACACCCACAAAACAGAATTCTGGTACCTCTTAGAGGTTCTTTTCAAAATTTACGACAATCACCCCCATCACTTTCATATGGGTTTCCCCCTCCCCCCCAGGGTCACAAGCAGGAATGTGAAACTTGACAACTCTGACTCCCACAGTTCTCGACCAGTCAACAAGAAAGCCATGAAAAAGTTGTCAAAATATGTTAAAAAGTTGTTAAAAACTTTGTGCAAGTGGCAACGGTATGATCCTGGGGGGGGGGGGGGGTACTCTGGATTTACAGTGACTGGGAGATGCGAGTGATTTTCTGGGTTTGAAATTCATGATTTCGGGATTTTTTGGGGTAAGAAAACTTTGGTAAGACAGTATTCTTTTGGATAGTTTGTCAGAATCGGACTACTAGATCTGGGATAGTTAATTGCGTTTATATGTATGATAAACAAACAGGACCTTTCAAAAAAGTACTCAGTTGTTCTTTTTCTTGGGTTTTAATTTATGTCCCCATTCATGAAATCCAAACACCCCCCCCCCTCCCACCCCCTGGGCATGCAACACTGTAAGCCAAGCATTTTCCTTCTCTCTTTCTTGTTACCAAGGAAAGGTAATGCAAGCACAAAGAAGCAAGACTTGATGTTAAACCCAAATGTTAACGAGAGATGCCCGGGGAGACAGGTTTTTTTGAGGAATAAAATAGCAAGGAAGCGCAAATGAAGCGACAATGTAATACCCCCAATAAATGTACACTGCATCAAAATGATCATTGAAAATAATTTAACCCCAACCCCCTCCTGGACAAAAAAATCTGTTCCATTTACCGGCTGGTGAGGAGTTGCGTTGATAATTTATATTTTATTAAGAATTTGGTCAAGATCCTGCCATAAGTCTTAGAAAAGCATCTCTTGTTCCTATAACAGCCCTGAAATACAAAAATAAAATTAATGTTAGTTTTAGGAATTTCACCTTTGTTACATTGATTGAAATGCTAGTATTCAAAAATCGTACAATACACATACTACGCATAACAAGATCACATCCACTATTTAAAGTAAAAGGGCAGGTTTGTTAAAAAACTTGTTCTCAAGCTTTGTTCTAGACCACAAAAAATGAAACATCTGATCTTTTATAGAATATGCTGTTACAATATTGACCAACAAAAACTTTGCCTTACCCTACTAGTCCAAGGAATATGATTGTTATGTCAATAAACCATTCACATTTTGTGAGATGCCTACGAGAGAAGGACAAAAGTGAAAGTCAGTGAGTGTTCTAATTTAAATGTCCTTGACTCTTCATGAATCACACACTGAAAAATTTTAGTGAAATGCCCCCTATAGGCCTGGATCCTTACAGTTGTCTAACTTATCCATGTCAATACAAACCACCAAAAATTGTGTGGTTCCAGAAAATATCCATACCCCTCCCACGGAAGGTTTTTAGTTTGCATCCCCCCACCCCTTAGGAATTTCCGTTCCAAGGGGGTCTTTGATGACCCCCCTCCCCCCAGGAATTTCCACGTTACGCGAACATGGTTTTTGTTGTAACATTTACTATTATAACATCCATTTTCAGCATATAACGCTTTGTTATTGTTCTATACTATTTGCATGTTTGCTATCCGGTTTGAAATGTTCTAATGTTTTTCACGAAAATTTGTTTAAACCGAGTGTTGTAACGTTCTATTAAGGTTGGTGCTGAGGGTTGCCGTAACTAATTTGCGTGCCGAATGTAAACAACGAAGCCAAAATTTTGAGAATAGAAATTGTGTTTGCCACACTCAAACCTGCCGTCAAAAGCGAAACAGTTGAATGTAAATTACACTAAAAATCGACGGTTATGATGTTCGAAAGAGAATAAGAGTAAAATAGCAGCTTTTTTCCTGGGATTATGCACAAGTGAATTTGCATACCGTGAGTCTAAAAATAAATTGCACGAGGGATAACAAATCGAACCTTTCTGACCCGCACTTTATCCTTTGTTTAAAATTGAAATAGTAAATGAGGGTCAAATGGAAACTCAAAGATAATGACAACTGTAAAAGAATTTGTAAGAATTAGCTATAGGCTGAACTTTTAGTTTCAGTTCAAAAACGCATCAAATTTGCATGACGCGTGAAATCTGACCTTTTCAAATTATGAGCGTCCCTGTTTATGTAACGCAACAATTCTATCTCGATGATACCGGTGAAAAGCGGCTGAAAACCCTTTGCTGGATTGCGTGATAAAAATATTTTTGTATTTGTTTAAACAACTTTGGTGTTTAACGAAAAACGTTCCCATTGAAAGGATTGAAAACGGTGCAATATTCACCGAAGGCCAAGGAGACACGCAATTGTCCGTAAACGCGAATATGCAAATCAGGTCTCCGAAATTTCATACAAATCAAAGTCGCAAAATATGGCATTTCGGTCAACATATTTGCGTAGTTTTGAAGGTCAAAACAGCCTACGTAAGTATTACTTCGTGCTTGGGATCAATCGTGCGTTGCTTTCAATTTTTTCGTGTTTCTTCACCCTCTGGAAAAGGAGATTCCTATGAACCCCCCACTCCCCTCTGAAATTTCTGCCTTTAAACCCCCCTCCCCCTCGGAATTTCCAGTGACCTTCCGTGGGGGGGGGGGGGTAGGGATATTTTCTGGAACCACACATTCCAATTTCTTGCAGTTTATTTTGCAGTGATACAATGTTCCTCTAGATCTGCAAATGATGTCTAAGATCAAGTTTTCTAACTAGGATTTAAAAAACATAGGCACGCAATGCACGCAGAGCAAATGACTTTTTTTCACAACATCCTGACAACCTATGGGTTTTTACACCTCTGGTAAGTCCCACCCTAACCCCTCAGCCCCGCCTCTGCCCCCCACCCCCCACCCAAAAAATCTTGTGGTTATCCACTATAAACCTGGTAATGATCGAGCAGCGTGACTACATGACAGTTAATTATAGCGTGACATCAAAAGTGCGCGTGAAGTAAAGAAACCGAAGAAAGCTCTTTGTTTCACTGTTCTTCAAAGGCAACATAGACAAAAACAAATGAACTTAAACTCCCAGTTGAAAAATATTGCATACATAATTTAGGCAAAGATCAGGGGAAAGTTAACAATATTACTTCAGAAATAAAATGTAAGTTGCAGTTAACCCTTTTAATTTCTTACGTCTACCGGTGAATATCCAATACATTTTCGGAGTTCATGGGCAGTCAACTTTCAATAGGGTGCCATTTTGACTCTCTGCATGATTTGCGTGACACGCGACTCGCATTACTTTGTTTGATTTGTTGCCTTTTAGACGTATCAGTGAACCACCCACTTACGTTCTACATATTGTCAAAACAGGAGTCTGGCATTAAATCTTCTTGTATCCACCAAATTTTTGTTCTAAATTGGTTCGAACTAGCGTTTATAAACACGACTGAAATAGTTTTGCAACATTACTACATTTATTTCCCCTGTAGATTGAAGTTGCTTGCTTTGTAGTCAAGTCGGTTATTAATAGCAATTTTCGTCTTTTTGCTTCGCAAATCGACCAAAGCATGTTGACATTTGTAAATTTCCCATGGCACAAAGTTATTGTTAGCTCACGCGTTTATTTTGGGTCTTAACTTACAGCGGAATAGACTTCCTTTACTTTGCCTTCAAACAGTAAGAAAATGTTCAAATTCAGCTCGCTTTTACAAAACCTGGTCGCTTTCCAGTAGGTCTCCATTAGAATGCTTTGTCACATATCTGTTGTTGTTGTTAATCTGTTGTTCGAGATGTTTTAAGCATTGTGTGACATTCCGAAGGTTCAAATTACAGTACACGCAGTTGTCAACTATGCAAATTGGTTCAACATACGCTTTACGCAGTAAAGTTTGGTATCTTGTGAAGATCTTACTCTTATTCCTTGATCACCACTGTAACTTGGATTTTTAATACTACTTTCATTCATGTTTTTCAGTTTTAGGAATAGCTAGGAACAAGCCCCCGCAAATTCCGATTTTACTTTGAAATGGTTTGTTAGCATGCAAAAAAGACACTGAAAATTATAAAATTCGTTGTTAGCTAGAGATAAACCCGAAGTATTTTAGGCTGTTTTAGTCTAGGCTTTTCACTACCGTAATAAACTTGGGCTTTAAATATATTGTTTTCACTGCTTTTTTTTTGTAATTAGAGAGCAACGTTAGTCCCATGAAATAGCCTGAAATATCTTTGATGATTCGATACTTGCGATAGAAAGTTTTCATGCGGGTAATCGGCTGGAAATTACAGTACTTCCGATTTTTCTTCACAAGTTATTTACAAAGTGTTCGCAGAACACATTAAGTCTAGTTGGTTTATTGCTGCCACAGCGTTATCTCAAATTGACGAGTCCATTTTGTGTACAATTTCTGCTGTGTTTGTGAAAATTTATACCACGGCAAAGTAAAGAAAGGACTACAACATGAATAAAATCCAGCCAAGCCCGGGGGTCGTACTCCCACAGTATAAGCTGTGTGGCCATGTGCCGCTGATAAGGTAGGTTTCACTGTCCCGGTGGCACACCCCCACCCAACATCTCACAGAATTCCCCCCCCCCCACCAGTAGATTGAAGACAAACACCGTCGGACAGCGCCGTTCTTTTACGCTTTGATGACATTAGCCATGACGTCATTGGAAAAAGGGTGAAAAATTCACCTAGCATAAAATTGGGCTTAAAGTTGCATATAAAACATAAATTTGCATAAAGATTTCTATAAATCTGGGAAGCCTTATTTTATCAGAGTAAACATTTTTGGCTTTTCCTCTGAGACATTTTCAGTAATTGTTTTGTTTTCTTAATTCCTTTAAAGTACTAACCCTTCAAATATTCGAAGGTGAAAGATTCCTGGTAACACAAATCCTAACAGTGTACAACAACTGGATCCAAAGAATGCCATAAGTGTTGAAAAGTTAGGAATACACAGCACAACGATGCCTGACAATACCACTACACATGCACGCAAAACACTCTGCAAGAAAAAAAAACAGAAAAAAATAGACAGTTTATAAAAACCAACACATCCAAATTCCAATTCGATCTTGGAGGTGTCCCCAATTAGCATTCTAAATGCTAGATACCGTTGACACCTAAATAAAGTGATTTATTTATTTATTTTTTTTTAAATGCATTTGGGACCATCTCTAATATAATAAGTTGCACTAGCAGAATATCAACCCCGAACTGATCTCCATACTATTATACAAAGACACTGCATGTACATACTTGACTTTTTTGTACTCTACATCTCCCCCGGACGAGATGCAATTAACTTCTTTCTAGGTTTTTATAATGGTTATCTTGTTCATACACCTAGTTTAGTTGGAGAGAGACCGACAGTGTCTTCTGTCTAACTTGACATTTTAGTGCATGGTATTGGTGACCTAAGGGCTCATACATTTGAGCTGTAAATTTCAAGTCTGACTTGGAACTAAGACCCAAATGCCTTCACAAATGGTCAAAATGAAAGGACCTTTTAATGACTGATCACACAAACAAGAAATGTAGTAAATGCAATACTTTATTCTTAAATAAGAGGATATGTCTTTACTTCAGTATTTGCCCCGCAAAAACAAGAAAATACTTCAAATAGTCATACTGTGAAACAAATGGAAAGATATTTACCCCTGAATAATAACTACTTTTTCCGCCATCTGGAAGAAGCTTTTTCTCTAATAATAGTACAACTGGAAACATCATGACTGCAAAGATAAAAAAAAAAAGATGTGGAAAGGAATGAGTTTGACCAAAATTGCTCCACGAAGTAGTCGCACTATAGTTTCAAACACAATAATATTTACAAAATTATACCGGTATTCTAAAAAGTGATTGCATCAGAACAATGTAAATCATTAATAGTTATTCTGACTTGTATAATTACATACTGGATAAGCTAGCATAAGAGTAGATCCCCAAAAGAAATAGCTTACCGTAACATAAACATGGCCATTCAAAGCTATACAAACCCTCATAGGTATTTACCAAGTATGGTAGTATAGTGCTCTCTTGCCCACCCCACCAACCCCAACCCCATCCCCCAAGTGAAAAAACATGTTGTCAACAAGTGGGGTTGGAATCCCTGGCTGGCTTGTTGCATCATAAGCCAATATGCCAGACCGACGTACTTTTCTTTACTTTTGAAGTGTGTTACTAGCTGATACAGAACTATTAACTGCACCTGTAACTTTTAAAAATACCTTAAGGTTGCTCATTATTAGCGACTATACTTAACTTACCAAAGTTGGTGATCTCATGTAAAATTGCTAATATAAATTTAAGTGCTCGCCAAATTTCATATTTGTTGAAAATGAGACAACAATTTGTTCAAACATGTCAAAAGTGCATTTATTAATAAAATTTGCTTAACTAAAGAACTTCAAGAGGAAAAATCAGAAAATTAGGCTGTTGCTAATAATAGTAACCTTATTAAGGTATTTAATGTAACTTAACTTACTTGGATAAGTGAAAAATAATGAAAAACAAAGGCATAATTGGACTACTTCTGGAAAATGACCTAAAAATAAAACATTGGATAATTATTAAACATTGAAAGTATTAATTTTAATTTGTCCTTTATTTTGTACCAAGAAATTCAAAATATTGAGATAAAAGAATTGAAAGATGCACAACTGAGAGGCTGCTACCAGGAGCTCATAATCCGGAGTGTGTAATTCCTATTCTAAGCCTACATCATGGCATTTTTGCAGACCAGTAAAGGTTTTAGATTACTATTTCCTACAAAAATTTACCGAAATGAAATTTACCGAAAATTAACGTCAGCACTGCAAACATCACAGAAGGAAAACAATGAGAGAATCCTGTTTACACTCACTTACCATCCACATAACCTCGCAGCCAAAAACGTCATTTTAAAGAATCTTTTCACAGCCCCCATTGATTTCATTCAAACGCGCCAAAAACATAGGGAGTTTCTAGTTAACTTTCTGTTATCTATTGCATAACATGCACTTTATGCATTGGTGAAACAGGGAGGAGACTAGGTGACCGTTTCCACGAACACTTACGAGACGTTGAAAGAAATGACAAGGACGCATCCAAACCAATCGCCCGACATTTCAATCTCCCTAATCATTGTAGCCAACACATGACGATCTGTGGCCTTTCCCTACACCAGGGTAACACGGAAAGCCGTAAAAAACTAGGACAAAAATTCATTTTTCAAATCGGCACGCTTAATCCCCACAGCATCAACGAATGCTTTTCATTCAACTAATTTATTCTTGTTTTTCACGTTGCCATGTTCCTACCAATAGCGTAGCTCCACCACTCTCCATAAAAACGAAGTGCAACCCACAATTCCTTGATTCACTCTGAAGAAGGGCTAATGCTCGAAACGTCAGCTTTCAATCTCTTTACGGTGGCTAATTTACCTTATCAACTCAGTTGATAAATCCAAAATTTTGTGTTTCACCGACGCAGCACCATAGTTTCTTTAGAAACTAACCCCCTCCACTGGGTATTTTGAAAACTCTCAGAACTATTATTTAATATGTATTAAGTATTGTTAGTATATACCAAGCCAGTGGATAGTGTTTTTTGTGCACTTTGATTAGCTACTCAAACTCAGGATAGTATCTGTTATTCACCTCCCGACATTTTCTGGATTTTGTGCGCGAGTTTTCCCTCACTTTTAATAATAATAATAATAATAATATTTATCCAGGGAGCCCACTCGCCTTGGCGGTTTTCAGTGGGGTCCTGCAAATTAAAATAAAAATTAAAAATTAAAAATTAAGGAAATTAAATAAAAAAAGGAACTGTTTGGCTATCCACTGGTTTGGTATATACTAAAACTTATCATTCATCTCAGTGTCAGTGAAGAGTGGTCGATATTTATCTTGCCGCTTTGCGGCTCGGCAAATATCTACCACTATTCACCTCCACTTTGGTGAATAATAATTTGTTAATTATTCTCTACTGATTTATAAATGGGAAGGGAAATGGAGAAGGATTGGCGGATAGAGTAGGAGAGGTATTACACCACATATTACACAATCTGACTTCAAAAGGGAGAAGGTGAATTGGGGGTAGAGGTGGGGGAGGGGGGGTGGGCTTAATACAGCAGGGTGCATGATAGTGCCTTTTAGCTACCACAATTTTCTCTAACTAAAGATTAATTGTTGTACGTTGTAGTTAAAGGTTATTGTTCTTTCGCCAATAAAAGTGAACAATATCTCACCTTCAGGCAAATTTAAAGTAATCATTTGCTCCGTGGTTTCTCCAAATGACTACAAAACAATTGGGGAAAGTATAGCTATTGTAGCTGTTAAAGTAAAACCATGAACCGTACAATTAACTCTGAAATCATAGTTCTGTACTTTTATATTAATAATTATGTCGTGACACAAGACTAATCAGATGTGAAACAATATAATCCCAAAACAAACTGCACAATGCATATGGCGCAAATTGCGGAGTTTTTTCTCAATTTCCCTGCATAAAAACACAGACAAGATTGCAGAAAATATTAATGTTTTACTTCGATCCTCCTCCCCTCATTCTAGGTGATAATTTTGGAAGGATTAATAATTCATCAGGCATTTTTGGCAGGAGAGCAACATTGATGAGAGAGGTCAAAGTTCCCAAGGTTCATGGTCAAAGCTCTCAGTCATTCCAAAGTACCTCTGTCAACAGTTTGGTTAGAGATTGTAGCTCTACTGGAAAACAAGCAGCATTGAAGAGAATATGTTGCAGCCCTGAAATATATTTCTATTTTATGTATAAACTAATAAAGTAATCAAAGTCTCCTAGTAATTGGAGCTTGAAACAGTGGAAATAGTTGGACTCACTAGATAACCACAGGCACCAAAAGCAATGTACAATGTTGTGACAAAAAGCAATGTCACCTTGAATACACTGAAAAAACAAGCGAACATCATTATTCTAATTTATCTTTACAACGTGCATGATGCAGCAACAGACCTTGTTTATAAAATTTACCAACTTCAAATGAAAAACTTTTAAGCAATTTCCATTATCAAGGCCAAGAAAGAGTTTTAAAAGGTGTAAAAAAAGTAGACATTGCATCTTTTAACTCTAACTTTTGATACATTGTAAACATGTACTGTAAAAATATGCCAATACAAAATGTACTTTGTTGTTCAAGCCTCATCTGAGTTGATGCCATATTGAATTTCATGTAAGCAGCAACAAATCAGTATATACAAGTTTAATTACTTCAAGTAAACAGACATTCTATCTCACGCACTACAGTTTGAAATTACTGTAACTCACGTTCTAAATTTCTCTCTTGAATCCCTGGCGCACGATGCTTCTAGTGACAATATAAGTCCTGCTCCCTGAATAATGTACAACATTACACAATTTACAAAAAACTATGAATAACCCTAAACCTTACTTGCCTTCATTGAGCAACAAGAACATTGGCTCTGAATGTCATGGTGGAATTTCATTTTTTTAAACTGAGTGCCATGCATCAGCCATTCAATCTGCAGTCACTTCAACAAGACCTTTCTTCCATGTGAAAAGGAATGCTTACTGGACCTTATGAGGGAACGATTTGATTCCCAGAGGCCACCCTTGGCATATGGGATGGCAATGCTTTTTTGCTTAAAGTCCTCAGTAAATTAAAGTACTAATTACAGGTAAGGACCCTGAAAATAATAGGACTGTGTCATAGCCTACAAATTATTTCCCTTATAGATAAATTTACTGATAATGCACATAAGGGATCTGGGTAAAGACTTAGTTCTAAGACCAACCTTTTACTACAGGTTAGCTAAAGGTTTGATTTCCTATTTCTGGCTGTCATAATAACTTACCTCATAACAGTATATAGCCACACCCAAGAAGAATGGTAGGCCACTTAATCTGGCAACTTGAGGATGAATTCTGAACGAAAAACATGACTGGTGTAAATGATTACCTTTAGTTTGACAAGACAGATCAAAACTTAAACTAGTCTACTGGTAACAGTGGAACACAAGAAAGTAATCTAGATTAAAGTAAAAAATTGTTGCAAGGACCACTCACCCAAAAAGTTTTCACCTGCAGTTTACATTTGAAGGGCCCGGTGGAAAAAGGGCGTAAGTGACGATTTGAGGTTAAAATCGAAATTGCTCCTATTTAGCTGAACATTGGCACACAGGCTGGTTTTCATGTGAGGAACGCGTTGCGCACTTATTTCTTGACCTGAGATCTAAAATTTGAAGAATTAGCGTATTACTTTTGCGTGAAAAGTGTTGTTGAACTGAACTCGCTCAAGTGATGCGTGAAAGATTTCTTTTGTTCTCTACCTGAACTAAAACAAAGGAATTCAACCTAGAATCCGCGGTCCTGTTGTTTTCTTTGTGTCAGTTTTAAGCAAAAGTAATACGCTAATTCTTCAAATTTTAGATCTCAGGTCAAGAAATAAGTGCGCAACAGTGTTCCTCACATGAAAACCAGCCTGTGTGCCAATGTTCAGCTAAATAGGAGCAATTTCGATTTTAACCTCAAATCGTCACTTACGCCCTTTTTCCACCGGGCCCTTCATTTATGATTATTCCCATACATTCACTTTCATTTAAATACTCGTTAGTTACAGCTGCATTATCTGAGCTTACAGATCACCAGCTCTGCAGCTGGCTTGATAGCTTAGTTGGCGAGAGTGCTGCAGTGGGTTATTGCACATAGTTTTGGGCTCTTGTTCCCAATACTAGCCCTCTTTTCTTGAAAGGATATCCTGGTATGTCGAACCAAATCACCTTTTCATTGTGATGGGGGGGCAGGGGGGGGGCAAAAACCCAGGAGAGAAGGGGACAGACAGTGTATGGGAGGCAGGGAAAAGGGGGGAGGGGGAGGGAAGGAGGAGTAATAGGAAAAAAAATTACACATGCTTCCCTTAAAGCACTAATTAACAATCGAGCATGCATAATGGCAAGAAAATTTAGCATAAGAACTTACTGAACTTTTTCAAAATGCGCAAAGTCAAACCAGAACACTACACAGTAGGCAAAAACATTTGCAAAATCTGCAAAAAGACTGGAGAAATATAGGAATATTTAGCAAGTCATCTTCTTTCCTGTGATGTGTTTTGTTAGAATTTATGGTTTGGAGAACAATGACATAAACTAAAATATTATTTATTAAAAAAAAAGCAAATTGTTAGGTTCACCTAAGGAAGGACAGAAGTTACCTGAATATAGCTAATTTCTTCAGATGCCTAAAATTTACCAGAATAGCTAGAGGTGGAAGTAAACTCATTAAGAACTGGTGTCTGAAAAGAAATAAAATAACAATGCAATAAAAATTAAAACATAGTTATATAATTTACATGGAATGGTCCATCAAAACTGTGGAAACTAATATCTACAATTATTGTGATTTCATTTCTAAATAAACATAACAACCTTGGTTGAGTTTTTGATTATGGTTGATTACCTCATTCTGTTTTTGATTATATCCACAGTTTTCTCTATGGTTCCGATTAATTTATTAAGAACAGTTACAGTTAATAATTGTAACAAATTTGTGGGTAAATGTGTCAGTGATAAGTTGAAGCAGGCTTCCTTTGCTCCAAGTTTCCCAGAGAAACTGATTGAGAATGCTGTCAAAAAAATGATGTGTAGCAGGCTGCTATTTGAGTCACCTGTAAATATTTACTGATTGAGATAACAGTTTCTTCTGAACTACCATTTATTCAGTTTTGAATTATCTCAAGAATTCAAAATACTCAATGTATACTTCTCAATTCTATGAACTACTGATTATCCTGATTATTTTCCGCAGTCCTACCAAGGCTGGATCATCAGGGTTTGACAGTACTTGAAAAATGATAAGGAGTCATTACAATGCGAGGTCAGTGGGAATAGAAATGGTTTCATATGTGGACAACAATGTTAAAATCATAGGGTCAATATCAGCTGTGTTGGGGCAAAGACCGAAACTCAAGAATGTGGTGGATATCAAGCCTACTTGAACATGAGAGGTAAAGTGACCTTTCCGAACTTTGGAGTTCTGCACAAAAAGACTTGCACAGTCTCGCATGGTCTTGCTTGGTCTCCCTGACATGCCCAGTGGTGGCGTCTCGTTAATTTTTTGTGACATAACAAATAATCACTCAAAACAATAGAGAACTAGGATGCTGATGACTTACTTGCTCATCACTGGAAAAATGTTGTACAGAGTATCAGAGATAAATATTAGATATGCACATGAAAACCCTGTCAACAAAAAAAGACATTATTTTATGGTTAAAGAAACTTTGAAACAAAAACTTCTTTCAGTTGTCTTCACTGCTACTAGACTGTGAGCAGGTGAGTGGTCTGTATTTTTAACCATTCTCGATCCTCTAATCTCATGTTCCAACAAGGAATGTTTGCAATCTAAAATGCTTCCAATTTTACTCTGCATCAAAATTCTTCTGGGTGCCATAATTCCATCTTTGTCTCACAAGAATTAGTTTTTAAAAATCAACTTTTTTCGACCAAGTCTTGTAACACTTCCTGGAACAACAAACCCTTCAAATGTGAATCTGATATTAAATTAAATAGAAGTAACACAACAATTTACATAAACCAATGATTTAATACCTATTTGTGAAATGACTATGCTTATATCAACAACTGCTCTGCCAGAACTCCCAAAAGCATAATATCCTATCAAAAGACAAACAAAAGATTAGCACATAAATACAGCACCATCCAGTTGTGTATGCTTATGTTGTAGGTTAAAATGAATTTCAGGTCAAAATGATTTTGAACTAGTTTGATTTGTATTTTCCTTTGTTTCAGTTAAATAATAATAACTATAAAACAAAGGCAATACTTTTGACCCGAAATTCATTTTAACCTACAACACTTACATATCAAGTGGAACTTTTATTATCATTGCTGGTATCTTCAGAAAAATTCCCACCACAAGACTTGTAGTTGCAACTCCTTTAAATCTGTAGACAGAGACACATTTCATTTTGAAATTGTGAGAACACTGAGCTTTTAGAGTTTTCTCAATGTGAGCCCGGCCCAAAACTTTTCAGGGCGTGAAAACTTGAACCCATCCACAAAGAGGTATATAAGCTGAATGCACTGAAACTTATAATAAATGAAGTTCATCACCATCACCACCATCACCACCATCATCATTCATAATCAGATTATTAATTAAAAGTCTACATTATATGCCATGATACTTACCAAGATCACCATAATCAATCTCATGATGGGCACTCTGAATCTAAATAATTACAAAAATTGGTATTAAGTAAGGCTCGTGCCTTCAAGGGAGGAGTGCAGGCTCACTTACCCGAGGCAGCAGCTGGTAATCCAGCCTAGTATTAACCTGGTGTGGTATACTTTGTAAAAAACTGAACATGTTCTTTAACACTTTATGCCCTAATATAAAAATGCATATTCTCATTACTGATCTCCATACATTTCTTATGGAACTAGTAACGAGAATTTGTCTAAATATCAAGACATTTCATCCTTGGTGATCACTTCCTTTATTCTTGTCACTTGATTGTTCAAACAAGTAGTGATCACGTAAAGAGAAATTTCATTTTCATCAGGGCTTAGGGCTTGAAGGGTTAAACTGTGATTGGTCAAATTATTAGCCGCAAGGTTGCTTTTACTGACTAGATAATAGTAATTGGAGTTATTTCATAAAACAATAATTATACAACTCATATGTATCATGGTACAAAAACTACTATAGTTGAAACCCACTTCACAGACACATTATTATAGAAAGATTTCTTTGCTGCGGCCTATGCATTTTCCCCATAATTAACCAACTAAATTTGGGCTCCCTGGTCCCAGCAGTGTCTGTAACAACTGGGTTTCACAGTAGTGTATAGCGGGGGGGGGGGGGGAGGGATAGAGGCGCAAAAATGGGGAAGAAGCATACGGAAGTGAGAAAAGAGGTAGCCTCCAGCACAAACATTCTTTGGGCTTGTCATGCATTCCTCCCCCTCGAACACACAAACCCAATCCCGTCGCAACAGCAGGTTATGTACAAGTTTCAAAGGAAGACAATGCTCAATTGAAATAACATCTTTTCGATGTTGCATAAAGTGATTTCAAAACTAAATGGTTCTTTTAAAACCTTATGCTTCAGTTAGTTATTTCCTTGGTTCAACAGAATAAAATCTGGAGATGGAAAGAAACTGCACGGGAAAACAATGGAGTGATGCGACAAACTAAAACGAGGAGATTTGCAGACACTTTTATCAAAAAGAGTAGCACGATGGTAACGTATTCATGATTGCATTTTGGATTTTGACTTACAACGTAGTTATTCGTAATGTATTATATTTTTACCTTACGACAGTTTTTAGAATAAAGTATTTTGTAAAGTTGCACAATTCAGTTTTTTCTGCAAAGTGACTTACACTCAAACTAAGTAAACCGTGAACACTGAAAATATTTCTGGAATGTTCGTTGTGTTTTGACCAATCACGTGCGAGACCTGGTAACCGCAGAAAACGAATGGGTTTCTCAGTCATGGAATCGGGTTGGTTCTCCATTTGTGTTGGAAGACCTTCATCTCAACTTAGAAGAATTTAAATTGTAACTTATGGTTTTCTTAGTTTGATTGCAATAAAACCCAGTCTATCTCTATCTATCTCTATCTCTACTAAAGTTCAATTTGGTGACAACAAGGTCAAATTTTGTTTTACCAAAATCTGTAAACAGTCTGTGATTGGTGAACATATTTTTTGGCTCTGTTAAGCAAATGTCAGTGGGGGAGGAATGGATTATGTGACAAGCATTAAGGATGTCTGCGTTGGAGGTTAGAATAGAGGGGGCGAGAAGTGAGATCCCCCAGGATGGTGGGAGAAGTAGAAGAAGGACAAAATAAAACATCATCGCATGATATATTGAAACTGAAAAAGGGTAAAGAGGTGGGGGTCGACAAAAATGGGACTGGAACTGGGATTAAAGGGTACTTGAAGTTGGAAGTTTTGACCCCTCCGCCCCCTCCTTGTCCCCCCTCGCAGTATATAACAACAATGAAAAATGGACCATGCATTACTTCTTCCTTGATTTTATCCACTGCTTCTCCATTTTCAACACTCTTTATCAGCTCCTTCTCTTCTAATGCAACTTTGCCATCACTGAGCAGAAAGCCATTTTGAATATGGTCCATTTTCTTCCATGTTATCTTTTTCTTGCAGTCAATAATCAATAACATTGCTTTTACACTGAAAGCACAAAGAATCATGTGATGAGTATGGAGTTTTACTGAAAAAGCAGTGACAGTGACTGGTCATTAGAAAATTTCTGATAAATTTCCAAAGTTTCCTACTGATTTTAAAATGCATTTAGACATGGTTTCCATACACTGAAATGTCTTGGATTTGGTCTTCAACATCACTTAACCACAAAATGCTCCCTGCACTTGACTAAAGTTGAAAATGGCCAGGTGTCAAATGTACAATATGGGTACAATTCCTGCCATAATTTGCAATTATACAAACTTCAGACAAATGTGGAAGCTTTCAGTTTAACTGCAAAACTTAGCGCTCTTTCTGAAAACTTAACTTTTTACATCAAACTTGCGTTCAAAATGAAGCAAATGAGATCTACATGTTTTATTGGCATGAAATTTGGTTTGTCGAGGTATTTATTGCACTTGACAAACTTCATGTGTGTAAGCATTTGAACTGATTCAAATTACAAGGCCTTGAAAACAAGAGGTGACATTTGCATTTCACTGTTATAATAGACTAATAATGCACTACAAAAACATTTCAATACATCATGTATGCCAATGAATTGTGTCTTGGGTAAAAATCCAAGATGGTGGATGATTGACCATTTTGCAATATGCCCCTTAATAAAATAAAGGTCTGGAAAAAAATGCCTCGCTACATGTCAGGTCCAGAAGAAGATATATTGTCTGAGTTCCTTCATTATTGAGGGTCCTAAAGGGGTAAAATTGGAAAGTTCTGGGATTCACCTATTTTTGGCACTGGGAAATGGGATTAGAGGCACTAGGACTGCGATTTTGCCACTGCAAAACTGCTACTGGTAATGAGGTTTTGGCAAAATTAGAATTGGGAAATGGGATTTGGAAAAAGCTTGGGCTGGGAATTGGATACTACACCCCAAGCCCCTCCCCTTCAGGACCCTCTTTATTCACATAAGGCAAGGTCTGACCTGATGTGTAAAAAGAAAAATATCTTTAGAACACGGACAATTATAATTTTAAATCTGGACCAAACAAACTTGGTCAATAAGACTATGTATTACTTTTCTAAATCTGAAAACATTATTTTAAAAGGCTTTAAAAGTATGTCGGTGGTATAGATCAGCAGCAAGCAGTTGAGATAATGGCTGCCTGGTTAGCTAGTTGATAGGGGGCCAGACTGGACAGCTGGATGTTGTGGGCTCAACTGCGTCCAAACTACCAGGGTCTTAAAATAACTGGCAGGAATAGGCAGATCCTTGCTGACGTCATTGTTTACATCTTGAAAATGGAAATTTATCCATTCATCATTCACATTTACAGACGTTTGTATGGCTGGGTGGCAGCTCTTGCCGCTCAGCCATACAAACGTCTGTAAATTTGACCTTTTTCAAAAAGGAATATCTCCTTCAATTTTCAACATTCTCCTCTCATATTTGCTATTTTTACTAAATGTGCGAGTCTCTTTCAATTTTTCTTGTTTTCATTTGCCAAGCTAACTATAAAATTTTTGACAATTTATGATTGATGCTTAGATCAAAGACTGCCAACATAAACAAGGATCTGCCTATAAGCTGGCTTTGCTCAACACCTTTTCTCAGTTGAGATGATTGCATCATGATTGATATTGAACCATTGGTCTCACTTATACACCTTGTCACACACATCATTCGTAGGGGATGTTAAAGACCCCACTTCACTATTTCGAAAAGAGTAGGAGATGAGCACCTATCAATTGCAATATGCTTGCAAAAGCTGACCTGAGTCAGTACAAGTTTCACAAACCAACTGCCATACAAAAAGGTAAGTGAAGTTCATGTAAATTAAGGGGCCGTAGACATATTCACAAGTTCCCCAGTTAATGTCCACTGGACGTTTAGGGGGAGAAGGGGTTAGGGAGAGTCGAGATTTAGATGTTAGTCTGGGGAATCCAGGACAAAACCAAAATAATGTGTTACAAGAAATAAATTTTACTCATGTTGATAACAGAACATGAAGAGAAAAACGTACTGCAGTAGAAAATGAGAACAAACCCAGTGCCACTGTGATTCACGTAGTTTGTCACTTATAAAGATGGTGCAGAAGTAACACGTGTTCGCTAGATTTTACAAAACCAATACATGTGTTCTGTCTGGATATATGATAGGACAAAACAAAGCAACAGTGGTTCCAATAGAATTTCAAACCTTCCCGATCATTAAAGCCATTGAGTGTCTTTTCTAATCAAAATTCATTCCAGTTACCATACAAATGCATCCCCTTGTCACGGGTATAAATATCGTTGTACTCATCGGCCACTAGAAAAACACAGGAGTGCAAAATTTCATGTGGACATTAAGGAGGAGCGGGAGAGGGGGTCTGATCCAAACGTCCAGTGGACGTGACCAGGGCTGGCATCCAACCTGGCCTTGTGTAAAGGTAGGCTAAAGAGGCTGCAGGTTTCCCTTCATTACAAGCAATAAGCTAGCTTTGCAATGAACCAGACTAATGCGTGAGCCTAAATTTTCAAATACTTTTAGGCTAATAATGCCTGACCTCATATTAACACATTAACCTTACCCTGTTTACTGAACAACTGCTCAAAAATTAATATATGCTTCAAAGAACACGGAATCAACAAATTAAAGGGGTGGAAGCCAAATATAAAAGAGAATCAAAATAAATTCAACAAGCTAGGTTGGTATGGAAGCCAAACTAACGTGTTTAAATGATTGCTCAGGAAGAAAGAAAAACATAACCTTCCTACCTATTCGCTGCTATGACTACGGACGATGTCCACGAAAAATCTAAGTTCATGATTTTGAAAAGTACGGCAGAGAACATGGAAGATTGTTCGACTATCTGACCGAAAGTCATCGCTAATCTAATCAATGGAAATGAAGGCTTACCTCAGTGTTCCAATCAATGCCATGATGGCGCTTCCCTCTATGATTCCCGCCTGATAATAAAACCCACGGCAACAAATAAGGTCACTGTTCATTCTTCAAATATGCGTTCGTGGCACGGCCGTCCACTCTGCGGATCGCATACTAAAACGCGAGAATTTGCCTTACCTCTTTAAAAGCATGAGGCATCCCCAAAATCCCAGCACCGATAAACGAAATGAAAATGTTGGCGAAGATCTTGATGGAACTTCTGGCTCCATCATCGTGATGCATTCTCCGCAAAATGACATTTAATGTTCCCTAACTTCGACCACAACTTCTCTCGACAGCCAGCGGTTGAAGTCTACAAGGTATGTGTTCTTCGCGACGAAGGGAGGCCGGGTGGACGCATTTCCCCTACCGGGTAGGGGTACTTTGCGTTTTAGTTTTAATTCAAAACTGTTTCGTTGCTCTGAAAATTTTTACCACAACTTTCTCATATGCTTTTCTTGTAATTCTTTTTTATTTTTCCAGATGGATTTTCTTTCATTTAATTTCAATAATGAAGCTCTCACAACATACTTTTCTGTTGATGCACTTCCCCACCCTATCCCCAAAGATAAGAAAATGTCTCCGAGCCTGGTCACTAAGCAATTTACCGTCCCCCAACTCTTTCTCTTTCGTACCATCTTCTTAGAAGGTGAGAATGTTGTTTGGTATCCACGATTATTTACGTCTTCCCACTAACATCCGTGACTATTTTTTAGATATTTCTGAAATATATGAACATTTTCATTATTTCGTTAACCTATGTGACTTCATTCCTCCATTTATAACGCTCAGACATCACCGCAAGTTAGAAGAAACTTACTTGCATGTACGATGTCTAAAATATGACCAGGGCTGTTTCATATGTTGTCTTTGTATCAAACAAATTCTTTTTAACCTTAACCGATGAAATGTCACGTATGTGACAGAATGGTAATCTATAAACCATTACCGAATAAAACCAAAATTGAGGAAATGTCAATGAAATTTACTACGTCTTTAGTTGTATATTTACAACTTGATTGTCTTCGTAAAAATGGAAACGTTTGGGTTAAGGTTAAATATTTTGTGATCATACGGCTTCCGTTTCAGTGCAGTAGAGCTGTTTCAACTGTTTTAGACAGTTCTCATTTCAGTTTCTTTGGGTTCTTTTGGAAGTGTGTTCTTTATGGTTCTATTTCCTCACTGATTTATTTTCATTTCAGATTTTCTTGGAGCCATGAAGACCATTCTGGCCAGTGAGACTATCAGTATACCCAAGAATGGTAATACATTTGAAACTGTTTTGTTATCGTGTTTGAAAATATCATCTAGCCCCTGGTCACAATCATTTTTAGTTGCTTAGTCCTGGAATAGTAAGATCAACCAGACTGCAGAATGGAAAAACAGTAATTTACAGTCAACTCTTGTCTTTGGGACACCTTGCTGTTACTGACACCCTGTTATAGACAGGAGCTGAACTCTTGGCGAAGAAGAATTACTGAAAATAACTTTTGCTGTTATGGGTGTCTCTATTATAAATCTTGACCCCAGTGGAGTCCGTTGCAAGGAGAGTTGACTGTTTTTTGTTCTCTGCCAGCTGCATTTGAAAGCTGGAGTATGTTGCTGTTCATTCTGAGTTGTGATTATCTGTTATTTCCTGTAGCAAGTGTCCCTAAATGCAGTAGAGTAATTATCAATCAAGTGTCATAAACCAAATACAAAGTATTTACTCAGACCAATCACAATGCATGCAAACAACCCAACGAAACAATCCGAACTTGAGTGTGAGTGGCATTAAGTGTAGGAAACCCTCCGCACAGGTTGTGATTGCTTTGGGTTTTAAATACTTCTGATTAGTTGAGAAAATAGAGCGAGCTTTCTAACCAATTGGCTGCTTAGTAAAGCAAAACCAAAGCAAGCACAAATTGCTTTTGACTTAAAATTGAAAACTGCCTTGGGTTGCTTTGCATTCAATTTGCATTTTGACCATATAAATATACCACATAAGCTTGGTCGTATTGGTTTTGACAATTTTGGAGGACAAAAATTAAAACTTGGAGAAAAAATTTGTGTTATAATGTGGTACACCTTCTCAATTGTCTAGAATAAGGAACAATCCAATGTGATGCTTGTAACCTGCTGCTTAAATATTCATTTCATCTAGAATTAAGTGCTTTGAGTTATTGGTTCTGCATTTAGAGGTTGGAAAGCTTTTGACAAGGTTTTGTCGTTAAATGATATTTTGTTAGGTGTTATTTCCGTTTCAAGGGGCAATAATTCATGAGTGGATATTCTTTTATATTAATTTTAATGCTAAAATTGATTATTTTTAGCCCAAAAGGCTGTTGACACTAATATCTTAAATTTGTTTCTGCAGTCACTATCAAGGTGAATAGCCGTGAAGTGACTGTTAAAGGGCCTCGTGGTACCCTTGTGAAAAACTTCAGACACTTGAACCTGGAACTGACTCCTCTTGGCAAGAAGAAACTACGTGTCGATGTGTGGTTTGCAAAGCGCAAGGAACTGGCTTGTGTCAAAACCATCTGCTCTCACATAGAGAACATGATCAAGGGAGTTATCTATGTAAGTAGAACTACCATTAACTTGCTCTTTTGGACCAAAGATGTCTGTCTACCCTAGTGGGGTGCTCCTCTTGAGGAAGCTAAAAGTAAGGGTCTTATTTACAGCAGGAATTGGCTGTGTGTCTATTTTAGAGAGGGAGTCTTTCAAGAGCTTTGTCCTTTGTCCTTTTTCAAGGAAGTTGAATGTAGATTACTGGGATTCTGAACTGAGGGAAAGGCATGTTACCTACTCTATAGTTAAGAACAAGTGCCATCTCCAGCTCACATAAGCTTAAGTTTGACTTGGGTTACATGGGTCCCACATTCAGTCATAAGGAGTATTACTACCTCCCCTTGGAAGGGATGCTAGTCCAACATAGGGCTTTGCCCATCATTTTCTTTGGTATCTCTAACATTTTTCCAGCACTCAGTTATTTACCTGGCTGGAGAGGGATAATTTCAAACAAAGTCTTTATTGTACTGTCACGCTCTGAGCCAGTGCACAGACAAATCCCCTTAACAGAGAGATCAAAAGCTTAGGAACAATCCCAGGAGTGTCTGGAGGTGTTTTATGGAGACAGATTTTGCTTAAATGAAAGATCAAATGTGTGAAGTATCTATAGAGAGATTTGCATAGTGGGGGTGTCCAGATGTTTGACTGATTGTATTTCTTAGTAACTATCATGAGCAGATCCATTTTTGAAATACAAGAATGCTGTTATTCAAAGAATTTCTGACTGGTGTCAAACAATTTCAGGGTTACAGATACAAGATGAAGGCAGTTTATGCTCACTTTCCCATCAACATCACTGTTCAGGAGAGTGGTACCTTGGTGGAAGTTCGTAACTTTTTGGGTGAAAAATATGTGCGACGTGTGAGGATGAGAGCTGGTGTTACGTGTGCAAACTCAACTGTCAAAGATGAAATCATCTTGGAAGGCAATGACATCGAACAGGTTTCTAATTCAGGTATGTTTGTGTCGCCGGTTTTTATTCACTTAGTGTAAAGTGCAGATGTAAAAGTACATGTATTGGCCAAGTGCTTTTCTTTTCTCACATATGTTGGCCAAGTTCTTTTCTTTTCTCACATATGGACAAAGTCAAAGTGCATCTTTGTGAACAAAGAAAAGAACAGGGAAGGTATTTTTACATCTGAACCAAACAAGCTTGATGAATAGAATTTTAATCATACAACGCAGCTTTTGAAAAGGTTAATGTACAAACTAAAGTCAGCAGTCCAAAAGAAAGAATTTTGACTGCTCGTGCAATTGATCAGATAATGCGAAACAATTCATACAGAGTGCACACAGAGCACAAAACTGAATCTAAGACAATTTGTTATGTAGCTGGACTGGTCCATGGGTTAAATGGAGCTCTCTGTTTAATTCATGGGGTTAGGAAAGTTGCTGTATGGGCAAGTGAAAAGAAAAATTCCAATGGGCCCATTGTTAAGGTATAAGGTATAACTTTATTTAAGGTGTCTGAACACAGTTTGCGCGCGCTCTACGATTTCTACTGCTGACGTGAATAAGCGCGCGTGCACAAGGCTTTGAGGAAAACAAACATGGCGCTTGTTGGCGCCTGTTCAGCGATCATTTGATTTTGTTCAGGAAGATTGAACAAGTGTTTTTTCCGTCTTAACAATCAAACAGTTTGTTATGTGTCAAAAAAGTTTGTTTTTCAATGTATTAAAGGTAATACTCTTGGAAAATACCCTGCCTTTCTGGGATTGTTTGTATGGATCGAGAAAGATCGAGAATCCTGTCAAATGCAGCGCATGCGCAGTTAACCAGAAAATTGTGACTGCACGATTTAGTGGAAATGCACTCCGTCTGATTTCTACGGAACCGCTCGTTAGAATTTCATGAAATTTTGTAGAATAATAGTTCAGAACACGCTTAGCTCGCCTGCAAACAAAAATTGAAATCTGACAGAGGACATATTCAGAAAACGTTAAAATGCAAAACACAAAATAACAGGAGATCTCTCTGTCAAAATTTCACGAGACCAGCGTCAATAGGCCACTATTTTTTTGAGTTTTCTAGAGACAAAATCTAACGACTGGATTTTCCGAAAATAAATCAAACCCATTATTTAATGCCAGTTTACTACCAGCTGTGTTGCCATGGTTGCGGTACCTAGTCCAATAAAACATATCAAAATACAATCTTCTTTAGTTGAACTTGCACCTTGCCAATTTTGGCTACCCAACTGCCACAACCCTCACAACTCCCACAACCCTCACAATCCCCACAACCCTCACAACCTTCACAACCCTCACAACCCTCACAACCTTCACAACCCTCACAACTCCCACAACCCTCACAACCTCCACAACTCTCACAACCCCCACAACCCTCACAACCCTCACAACCCTCACAACCTCCACAACCCTCACAAACTCCACAACCCTCACAACCTCCACAACCCTCACAACCTTCACAACCCTCACAACCCTCACAACCTTCACAACCCTCACAACTCCCACAACCCTGACAACCTCCACAACCCTCACAACCCTCACAACCCTTACAACCCTCACAACCTCCACAACCCTCACAACCTTCACAACTCCCACAACCCTCACAACTCCCACAACCCTCACAACTCCCACAACCCTCACAACTCCCACAACCCTCACAACCTCCACAACCCTCACAACGTCCACAACCATGAAAACTACCTCGACAGCCATGTATGCCCATATGCAACAACCATAGTAGCACGTATCTAACACAAGCAACTTAAAAGTTTGTGTAAACGTGGTGACATTTACCTCATACCCGCGTTTTGTCCTGTTATTAAACACTGATAACACTCTCGAATGTCAAGGATCTTTTTATTTTGTTATACCTTTCTTACACAATAAATATACCCTTATTTTAGCCTATTCTCTTAAAGGTTTTACAATTCAACAGGTTATTGCTGGAAAACAATATTGAAAATATGAAAATCTGTATGTTGAATGTCGGCTCTTGTTCCAGTTTTAAATGTTAATAGTCTTGGACTAATGTGGTAAGTTGCACCACGGAGACATCTCTGATAAATCGTACTAATTAACTAACTGTTAATTTTAAACCATTTGAGGTACATGCAGTTGAACAATGTTATATTGTCAACACCAACAACTCATAAACAAAACAGTTCTCCCATATATAATTTAATTGGCAAAGATGTCGACAACATGAGTAAGCATACCATTTTCTGAGATACTGCATTGAGATTTGACCATCACCTTTTAACGCAAATTTGTATTTATGTAATAGTGCGAACCAGCAATATAAATGTATGTGAAATTGCAAAGCTGAAAAGGTGTGACTGTTATTTTTTTTTTAAGAATAAAAATATGCTGTTATTGTTAGCAGCTGATTTCAATGACTTTGCCTTAATTTATGTTATAAGAACAATTGATATTCCATTAGTTACTTTTTTACATTGTAAAATTAAATTTTGATGCTTATTAAACATGGGCAGCTTTGCTTTGATGATTAATTGCACATGACACGTTTAATTTTAGGGACATTAAATATGAGAGTTTTTGTCATTTGAATATTGCCTTGTTGTTAAAGTCTCACACTAATTAGGTTTTGAGCAAAGACACTTGGCACGATAGTTGTCAATTAGCTGAGCTTGCTCATGTGTACAGCTTGACAAGGAAAACTTGTCATGGAATTGCCTTTGTGTAAAAATTCTGTGTCTTGGTACAAAACCATTCAAATGAAGTTGAGTTTGATTTTCCTTTAAATAAACCTGTGAGTATAACACTTGAAATGCGTAGGGCTGACTATGAGCACGGCAAGATTGAAGCAGGCAAACTATAAATGCTGCAACTGTAAGTAGCTAGAAAGGCAGGATCAGAGCATTTTCATCACTTTTAGTGGAAGAAAAATGAAATTTAAGTGCATACACACTTTTTGAGTTCACTTGAGCTCAAAAATGGTACACTTTAACTTAACATTGCAACTAAGTAAGCAATCTCACTTGCTAATTTCCTTTTATCTCTGCTTTGAAGAGTCCTAGTCACTTAATCCCGGTTATATTTGGATGCATGTTTTAGATTAATCTGAGAGAAGACGAATTTTGATTGTGTGTTGAAATTTTAATCTACTTTTAACACTTCAAGATTGATTTGTAAGGCGCCTTAGGACTTTATGATCAAGGTGCTATTGTAACTTTTTTTCAAAATGACAAAGCATTATTGTATTTCGTAAAAAAATGTGTGTTACTCACAGGTGTGAGACTTTTACAACAAGGCAATATTCAAATGACAAAAACTCTTATATTTAATGTCGGTCAGTATAAAACACAGACTGCGGACTGCGGACCGGACTGGGTATAAAACCCGGACTGAACATAAAATGCGTACTGAGTTAAAAAATTGCTGCACTGACCAACAAATATCATAAAATGCTACTTTTTCAGTTTTCTCCAGCGCTTTTGAGTAGGGAGTCATTTATTTACAGTATTTCGTTCAATAATTTAAAATATGGCTTCGAAAATTCTGAAAATTACTTCCAAATCAGACAACAACAAGGAACTTCGAGTTTAAAGGAGGGAGATTAGGCTTAAACACAGTTTTTGTACAGAGAGGTTAAGAGTGGGATTGTCACACGGCTTAGGTAAGATAAATTAAACATTTAAGCTTGGGAGTTCTGGAGTTGCACGTTGAAATCAGCTAGAGTACTTTTGAAGCCGACAGCGACTTGCTTACCTGATGTCACGCAACAGAGAAACATTTCTGGAAACCCGACGAATGGTCACAAATTAAATTGGTCAACTTCGACTTACCTCATCCCTTTTCAAGAAGAACAAAAATCTGCTAAAAAAAGCTGTAGAATTATTAAATCTGCTGAAGGCAGTTTGTCCCCGGCCGTTTAAGCGGTTTTTGAGTCGAACACTATTAAAACAAATGGACCTGTCGACTAGTTGGACTGAGTATAAAATGCCGACTGAATTTAAATCAACAAGTACAAAATTGGCTCTTGGAGTGTGAAATTAATGGAATCAAGAAACTAAATGTTTATGCGCAGACAAATTTTCATTCTCTCTAAAGAGCCGATCCAGATGAAACTTTGGTTCTTTCCCGACTTGTTTCTTATCCATTTTGTACTTTTGGTCATGATTAACCTGAAGCCACGAAATAAAAATATACACATTTAAACGACGTTCTTAATTTTGAAATTCAGTTTAAATAGGAAAACCAAAGCCGTGGCTTGAAAGTCATCTCCAAAGTAGAAGTGCTAAATGTTAGCGATTTTTATTGCACAGTTGAAATTATGTACGCACTTTGAATTTGCAATGTTTACGTTTGTTAGCGTTCCACTCAGACCTGCTTAAAAAGCTTAAACGGCCGGGAAAGCAAGATTTGGTCTTCAACAACTCAAAAGCGCTGGAGCAAACTGAAAAAGTAGCATTTTCTGATATTTATTGGTCAGTACAGCAATTTTTAAACTCAGTCCGCATTTTATATTCAGTCCGTGTTTTATACCCAGTCCGCACTTTATACCCAGTCCGGTCCGCAGTCCGCAATCCGTGTTTTATACTGACCGTATTTAATGTCCCTAAAATTAAACGTGTCATGTGCAATTAATCATCAAAGCAAAGCTGCCCATATTTAATAAGCATCAAAATTTAACTTTACAATGTAAAAGAGTAACTAATGCAATATTAATTGAAATTATGAATATATGAAATTCATATATTTGAACTGCAGAATGAAGAAATAAATGTAAAGAAGATCCTCGCAGTTATTAATGCAACTTATGCAGTTGCGAAAAGAAAGCCTGAAAAAATCAGGCTTGCCGGGATTCGAACCCTGACCTCTGCGATACCGGTGCAGCGCTCTAACCAATTGAGCTAACAAGCCAACTGGGAGCTGGTCATTAAATTGGTTCGTAATATACCCGGGAAAGATGAAGATGAAATTATGAATATATGAAATTCATATATTTGAACTGCGGAATGAAGAAATAAATGTAAAGAAGATCCTCGCAGTTATTAACGCAACTTATGCAGTTGCAAAAAGTTCTTATAACATAAATTAAGGCAAAGTCATTGAAATCAGCTGCTAACAATAACAGCATTTTTTTTATTCTTAAAAAAAAATAACAGTCACACGTTTTCAGCTTTGCAATTTCACATACATTTGTATTGCTGGTTCGCACTATTACGTAAGTACAAATTTGCGTTAAAAGGTGATGGTCAAATCTCAATGCAGTATCTCAGAAAACGGTATGCTTACTCATGTTGTCGACATCTTTGCCAATTAAATTATATATGGGAGAACTGTTTTGTTTGAGTTGTTGGTGTTGACAATATAACATTGTTCAACTGCATGTACCTCAAATGGTTTAAAATTAACAGTTAGTTAATTAGTATGATTTTTCAGAGATGTCTCTGTGGTGCTACTTACCGCATTAGTCTAAGACTATTAACATTTAAAACCGGAACAAGAGCCGACATTGAACATACAGATTTTTCATATTTTCAATATTGTTTTCCAGCAATAACCTGTTGAATACCTGTTGAATGAATAAATAATAACCTTATTGTAAAACCTTTAAGAGAATAGGCTAAAATAAGGGTATATTTATTGTGTAAGAAAGGTATAACAAAATGAAAAGATCCTTGACATTCGAGAGTGTTATCAGTCTTTAATAACAAGACAAAACGCGGGTACATGAGGTAAATGTCACCATGTTTACACAAACTTTTAAGTTGCTTGTGTTAGATACATGCTACTATGGTTGTTGCATATGGGCATACGTGGCTGTTGAGGTAGTTTTCATGGTTATGGAAGTTGTGAGGGTTGTGGAGGTTGTGAGGGTTGTGGGAGCTGTGAGGGCTGTGGGAGTTGTGAGGGTTGTGGGAGTAGTGAGGGTTGTGGGAGTTGTGAAGGTTGTGAGGGTTGTGAGGGTTGTGGAGGTTGTGAGGGTTGTGGGAGTTGTGAGGGTTGTGGAGGTTGTGAGGGTTGTGGGAGTTGTGGAAGTTGTGAGGGTTGTGGAGGTTGTGAGGGTTGTGGGGGTTGTGAGGGTTGTGGGAGTTGTGAAGGTTGTGGAGGTTGTGAGGGTTGTGGAGGTTGTGAGGGTTGTGGGAGTTGTGAAGGTTGTGGGAGTTGTGGAGGTTGTGAGGGTTGTGGGAGTTGTGAGGGTTGTGGGAGTTGTGAAGGTTGTGAGGTTGTGAGGTTGTGAAGGTTGTGAGGGTTGTGGGAGTTGCGAGGGTTGTGGGAGTTGTGAAGGTTGCGAGGGTTGTGGAGGTTGTGAGGGTTGTGAGGGTTGTGGGAGTTGTGAGGGTTGTGAGGGTCGTGGGAGCCGTGAGGGTTGTGAGAGTAGTGAAGGTTGTGGGAGTTGTGAAGGTTGTGAGCGTTGTGGGAGTTGTGAGGGTTGTGGGAGTTGTGAAGGTTGTGAGGGTTGTGGCGGTTGTGAGGGTTGTGAGGGTTGTGGGAGTAGTGAGGGTTGTGGGAGTAGTGAGGGTTGTGGGAGTTGTGAAGGTTGTGAGGGTTGTGGGAGTTGTGAGGGTTGTGGAGGTTGTGAGGGTTGTGGCGGTTGTGAGAGTAGTGAGGGTTGTGGGAGTTGTGAAGGTTGTGGGAGTTGTGAAGGTTGTGAGGGTTGTGGAGGTTGTGGGAGTTGTGAAGGTTGTGGGGGTTGTGGGAGTTGTGAGGGTTGTGAGGGTTGTGAGGGTTGTGGAGGTTGTGAGGGTTGTGGAGGTTGTGGGAGTTGTGAAGGTTGTGGGGGTTGTGGGAGTTGTGAGGGTTGTGAGGGTTGTGAGGGTTGTGGAGGTTGTGAGGGTTGTGAGGGTGAGGGTTGTGGCAGTTGTGAGGGTTGTGGGAGTTGTGGAGGCTGTGAGGGTTGTGGGAGCTGTGAGGGTTGTGGCAGTTGTGAGGGTTGTGGGAGTTGTAAATAACAATAATAATAATAATGATAATAATTAATCTTTAAAGAGGATACTCCCATCACGTTGAGTGGTTTTCAGGGAGGTCCTCTATAACAAAAGAATAAAATAAAACTAAACATTGTAATAGATACAAGCTAAAACTAAAAATATAAAAAGTACAAATATGGTAAAAATAGATCAAAGGTCCTTAGAATATATATACATATTTTGCTAAAATCGTTGTGAGGGTTGTGAGGGTTGTGGAGGGTTGTGGAGGGTTGTGGAGGTTGTGGGAGTTGTGGGGGTTGTGTGGGTTGTGGGTGTTATGGAAATCCGTCTTTGCACTGGATACTTACGAGTCGCAGCCTCTTTTAGTTTATCGTTAGTTAAAATGTATAGATTTCTTTGTGCAGGGAAAAGTGATGCCACAGCTTTGTATTTGCCCTCAAAGAGGAAAAAATTACGCTGTCTGAAGTTCTACAGCCATAGTGGGTAACAATGCGCTGCTTGTGGCTGTTATGTCACAACCAGAAATAACAACTCCTAAAAACTTGCTGGTTGTGGTCGTTGTGCCCCAGCCTGAAGCACAACCCCTAAAAAAGGAGCTGGTTGTGGTGGTTGTGCCACAACCAGAAGCACAACCCCTAAAAGTCCATCCAAAAACGTGCCACGTTTGGATCTCTGTTCAAAAGTAAACACTTTTGTATTAACAGCTGAAGAAACTTTTTTCTCTTTGTATCTTGTCTACAGTTTTAGTGGGGTATCTCCAAAGTTGCATGTAAAAACTGTTACTGTATTTGTGACTTTCTCTTTGAAGTGTACTTGTTTTCTGATATGCATGTTATTCATTATTCAGGCTATACCAAACTCCCTCAATGTCAACTATTTCCTTCCTGTGTGAAAGTTAGCAGTATTCTGCCATATAATAATTTTCAGTTGTCCATAAGTTTTCCAGATAATTTTGCAGTCTTTGGACTAATTGTAATTCTGTTCTTTCTTGCAGCTGCCCTGATCAAGCAGTCAACTACAGTGAAGAACAAAGATATCCGTATGTTCTTGGATGGTGTTTATGTGTCTGAAAAAACAACTGTTGTACCCATGGCATGATGGGAATGTAAACATGTAATTAAAAGTTGTTTCCACTTGGCAATGTTGTGACTTGTGGTGTTTTTGTTTTGTTACTGTTGTTTTGTTTTGTTTTGTTTTGTTTTTTCAAATGTTACTTGAGCTGCTACTTTGTCTTGGGTAAATATCAGTTTTCCTGACAGTTGAACCTCATCAATACAAACGCTCTCGGTATTAACCTTATTAACGGGTTACTGTATTGAGCAGGTTCAATTGAATGACATCGCCGAAATGTGTTTAACTGAAAAATAAAGGAATGTACAGTGAGCAGAGCAGTGCAACTGTATCAAAAGTAGCTAAGAATTAAAAAATCTGTAAACAACATTTGAAATTAATTGCGACACTTCTTGTGAGCTAAACCAAGTCAACTTGCAACCCATCTTTTGAATGACGTTCCAGTGACCTTGACTACTGCATTTCTACTGCTCTCTGTAAATGAATTTGAGTAAACAGAGTCCATATTTACAAGGTTGAATTTGTGTAATATTCTTTTTCTTGGACTGGACAGGAAAACAAGGCTTTCTGGCAAGACCAAGAAAACTGGCCATGTTAAACAACAAGATATCTATATAGGGGGTGTCTGTAGAGGAGGGTTCACAATACTTTTGGGCTGGTGCTTGCTTTGAGACATGGAATGCCACACTGGGTGTAAGATTGTGTGCCTGCTTCAGTCACTGTAGCCACATGCTGCATGGTATCTGCTTTTCTCGCAGGCATCTTGCTTTGAATATCTTTGTTGTTTTGCCCTGCCTTGAAATGTACCCCCCCCCCCCCCCACCCACCCAGTTCAGCTAGTTGTGCTTTGAGCAGCCGTAGGATCATCTAGAGAATCCCGTAAAATGAGAAGGGGAAGAGAAATGGGAATAGGGACTGAGAAGGAGAAGAGACGGGCGAGAACCCAAAAAGATGCTGGAGCAGCAAAAACGTGGCTCCTCCCCGTTTTCCTTTGTGGATTATATTAATTCCTGGCTCAGCTACTAAAACTTTGCCTAGGTAAGCCTCGTTAGCCTGGGCGCAGACGTCTCCTATTTCCTTTGCAGACGTCTGTGCGCAGGCTAAGCCTCGTTTACACGAACAGACGAGTTTGATGTCTGTTACCTGTTACTCTTGGTTCAGGGGCGAGTTGCATAAAACTTAATTAACGTCGAACGCAACCGCAAGCGTCGGGTTCAGTTTAGTCCAGTCGCTTAATTAGCCGTTCAGCCCTACATGTAACTGGCCCCAGGCTTGCGTTTCTGAAAAGCCCCGATATTACTTTTCGGGTAGATTCCGACGACGATAATTCACTCTGTATCTTGTAAACAAAGAAGATTCTAACCATGAAACTTTGCTGTAAGTTAAACATTTGCGATCTGAAAGACATTAAAATAACAGCTTTGTAGAATGAGTCGCTCATGTTTTTACAAGTGGCATTTCAGTTCTAATGAAATGCTTAAATATAGCGTGCAACAGTGAGTGAATGTACGTACGAACAGGAAAGATTATCAGTCTTATGGGTGAACTGCAGGTGAAATATCTCACGAGCGAAACATCCTCGCAAAGATGCTGATATCAATGACACGCCCTTAAAAGTCGAGTCATCGTGCCAGCCGGTCACGGCAAGGGGGTCTTCCACGTAAAAAAAATACGTTATATCGGATAGTTTATGCTATTTTATGAGGGTCCCCTATACCAATTTCAAAATTTCAATCACGTAAAACTAATGAGCCCATTCACGCGTCACGAATAATAGCCAACATTCTTTCACGTTCACGCAAAAATCTAGGCCATCACGTTTCACGTAAAAATAAAAAAAAACAAATTCACAGATTAATATGTTCACATTCTCCAACCTTATTAGACTGTTTATGCTCTGAAATTGACTCTTCGAGTTTTTTTATGTCAATTTAACACGTCTGACAGGCCTCCTCTGTCCTTTCAGGCATATCTTTGCCACGAGATATCAGTAATTAAGAGTCTGCTTTCTGCGGTTCGTCGTTCCATGACTTAGACAAGAACTTGCTCCACACTGTTTCTCTCCACCCCGGGGGGGGGGGGGGGGGTAACCCCGTCAATTTAGTATAGGTGTGTGCCGCCAAGGTTCTCAAACCCTGACCCTATTTAAGGGTGGAAAATCGAGAATTAATACCCTTTTAAAGGCCTAAAACCAAGAAATGGCACCCTATTTAAGGGAAACAAGATAACTTATAATTGGGTAACTGATATGTCGTTTTATTTCTTTTCCGCTGTACACGGACGTTTAAAATCGCTTTGTTAAACTTTATAACGTGTATTCGGGCGTGCAGTACAGTTTTAACAGACCATATCTTTTTCGTTTTGCGCGCTGAGGTGGTTACTGCAATTTAGTGTCCCTATCTAAGGGATATCTAAGGATCACAATACCAAAACATACCAAAAAGGATACCCCATTTAAGGACTGAGCACCTCAAAAACCCTATCCTATCGGGCGGCACATACCTATATAGCGTATATAAGGGAGTAACCCCCCCGGGCTCTCCACCCAGGTGTATGAAAAGATGCTGGCGAATAAAAAGTTGGGGAATAGTCCCAGGAACGGACAGGCAATCATCCTGGTTGTTTCATGCTACAGGAACCGGGTTAAGCTCCGATGGTTGTGAACCACAAGGCTTGTGACGACCTGGTGTTTGCCAAATGTTGAAATGTATGGTGATACAACCAGGCTAACCATGATCAAACAACAAATGACTGTTTTTGCTTCGATAAGTATAAACTTTTGATTAGAAAAGGCTCCTGTTAATGGTGATGCCTCGCCCAGAACGAGTAGTTTTCAAGAAGGACAAGTCGTTCTCAATTTCTTCGTCCATGTTGACCTCCACATCACTTGAATCGGTTCCATCACTGTATTCATCCAACTGGTTTTCATCCAGGTTAGCTTCCACAGCACAGGTTTCACCTAACTGGTTTACATTTAAGTTATCAGCAGAAGGGGTGCCAAATTGTAGTTTTTCTCCCATTGGTTGCGTGCGTTCGTACATGTTAAGGGGAAGAGTGCCTGCCTTGTACTTGGTGGTTTCCTGTCGAACAGTCCTCTGACGTACACTTTTCCCGTTATCGCGCGCCCATTCCCTCGTGTATTCCTGGTTCTCGTCATTCATCTGAACAGTTGGTAAAGGTGGCAGAAATGGGATGTCCCATTTAGCCGCTTGAATGATTCTTGAGAGTTTCTTATTGTGCTTTGAAAAACCCTTTGAAAGTGGTCTTGAATGGCCTTGAATGTCTTGAATCACACTGGAGAGCACGTGGGTAGTCATAGACCTGATGCAATTCACAGCTGATAAATGATAAATGGTGTAAAACCGCAGAAATTGATCCCAGCAGAAATTGTCATTTTTTCCTGTCATACTGGTATACTCGCAACAAAAGGTTAAAAGGCATATAAAAGCGTTAACGGTGTCTGGCATAGATCATCGGTACCAGTAAAGGTGACGTGACATCCTCATGTATGACCTCTTATTTGTTCAGAGCCCATTTAAAAGCGTTGTCTGTCAAAGATCATACACGCGACAAAAGGTGACGTAGTGTCTTATCAGTTCAAAGCGCACAGCGCTGAAAACAAAGAGGTACATTCACCAGAACACTAAAATAACAAGAAATTAATTCACGCAAAACGCGATCATTCACGAATCACGTTTAATTCAACTCTTCGTTCCCGGCTCACGTATATGGTGGCCTAGAACTGCCATAGGGATTTTCCTATAGTTTTTGCTTTTTTGTTTTAAAGTTATCGTTTTATTTATTGCGTTTAATTTATTTCATTCTATTTATTTTATTTTTCTTCTTTTTTTGTTTTTAATAGTTTTTTTTTATTATTTTAACGTATTTATTTTTATTGCATTTATTTTTATTTTCATTCATTTTCATTTTATTTTCGAAATTATTTTTAATTAAAATGGAATGAAATTAAATAGAAATGTTATGTGTAGAACAAATTGAACTCAACTGAAATGAAATGAAAACAAGGCAATTGAAATTAAATCAAAACAAGAAAGCCCATTGGGCATTTTAACCGGCCATTCTGACCCTCCCCACCCCTAGGTTTCACAAATGTTAGCGCGATCCTCTTTTTTTACGAACCGGCGTGACGAAAAGTGTGATTGTGTGACACAGTATTTTGACTATAGCGGTACTGGATGTCGTAATGTTTAAACTCTGATGACTCAACTTATCTTTCTTATCGCTTTATTTGTGCTGAAAAACGCAAAATCACTCAAACGTGGAATGTCGATATGAATTCATCCACAACTGAGAATGCTCACACAGGGACGACGAAGTATTTACTGTTGGCCTAGACCTTAAATACAAACAGTGAACATAGCAGTAGAATCAAAATATAACGCTTGATAAACACGAGCTAACAACAACAACAACAACAACAACAACAAGCTTTATTACCAAATAGAAAAAGGAAAAAAAAAATTAAACTTTACAATATAATATATTAATACAAAAATAGGTAATGTTTACTCAGGATAACTAAAAAGCTAATCGAGCTGAGTAAAACTAAGTGATGTTAGCTCGAGGAAAGTTGCCCACGTCTTTGAAAGCTAACGCGCCTGTCGAGCCGCAATCGATTTCGCGCTCACTCGCCTGTTTTTCTTTTCCTTCACTATCTATCTCTGAACGGAAAGTGAGACTGCTCTTAGCCTTTAGCGAACACCACACGCAAACCACACAAATCCGTCGATAATATTCAGATATTTTCGTTCTTTCAATGCAAAAAGACTCGTAACACCTGCCTTATTAATTAATCTCCTTGTTAATGACGATTTCTTCGTATCAACTTCTCGCCTCAAATAAACTCTCATTTCTCTCCGTTCACAAGAACTATCATGTACTGATGTGCAATCAACTAATATTGCATCATCATACTAGTACCAATTCCTTCTCTTCCTAGCCCACGCCGGCAAAACGCAACTGTCCTTTTTGTCCACTGCGAAATACAAGTTAGCCAATCAGAAACCTTACAATCCACTTCGCAAACCACCCCCCCCTCCACCCCATAAAACGCCAAGGGAAACTGCCTCTCACGCAAAACGCAACTTTCAAAGCAAATCACATTCACAGAAGCGTGATATGCTCCTGACATTCACAAATCCTTCTGACTCCCACACTTTTACACCCCTCAAAATGTCAATCCCAATAAAAAAACTCCTGCGCTAAAAAAATTTTCACCATAACCACTAACTACATCAGACAACACAGTCAATTTCGCATTCAATCCTATTTTCGCATTCAATCCTATCAAAAATAATGCACGCGCAAGAAGTGGCGCAAGAAGTTCTTGAGCCGCAAGAACACGCAAGCCCGCGCAAGAAGTGAAAGTGCTAGGTTTTTGCAGTTTACCCGCAAGAACATTCGAAACGCAAGAAGTTAAAAATCTAGCCGCAAGAAGTTACTAATGTTACCGCAAGCCGCAAGAAGGCGCAAGAAGTACTGAGGGTCCAGCCGAAGAAACTTGTAGTGCTCGTGTTAGTGTGAGGCATTGCAAAAGTAATGAGAGCGAATCTCGCGCTCTATTCTCTTTGAAATATCACCGAGCTTTCGAGCGATTTTTCGCCGTGTTGGCGTGTTGGCGCGACAATTCGCCAAGTCAAGCGAAAGTTCACAAGGCTAATCAAAAAATCAAGGAAGCAAATGTTCGAACAACCGAAGTATCGAAGAAAATTCACATCACGAAATGGAATATCCGCCAGCTTTCCGACTGCAAGATAAACACCCGGTAAACATGATCTCCGGCACATGACAAAACATGAACAATTTTTTTAAGCGTGTCTCAGATACAGTGATACGGGTTCAACTCAGAACTGACTCAATTCAGTTTTTTATTCCATCCAAGAAATAGAAACAAAAAGGTCCAAAAGCTATAATTGTGGCAAACTGCGCGAACTCTTCTTTGACAGGCAAGACAAGACAAGACTTACACAGGCAGGAGGTCATGCCATCGCGTGGGTGAAGTCATCAAGAATCCCTGCATCTTTACCAGTTTAATTTCCCAGCAAAAAAGGGATACTCGAAGAAATAGCATAGACATATGATTTCAACTACACATTTGCCTTTCGACACAGCTTGCCGCCCGGGGCTTGCTGTCTTGACGGCTTAGAGAACTGCTCATGCATTGCGTTACAAAATGTCATTCAAGCAAATCATACCAAATTTGCATACGGCAGATTTGTGTTTACTCAGGTTAGAATTGACGTGCCGAATTTCTTTCAGATCGCGGAGTTTTAGTTTCCTTCAGACTTTTTTGGTTTACTTCGAAGATTTAAAATGTGATATCGACTTCAGCGTAATGAGTGGAACTATTTTTACAAACATAATGTGTTTTTCCATCTTCTCATCTGAGTGACCATGTTCATTTCTCACACGTGTGAGCGCAACTAATTAAAAGTATTTGTCCGAGTTTAATATGTTGGTGGAAGTACAGCAACACTGAACAGGTGAATGTCGGTTCTTTAATAATGTGACTGATGGACTTTGCTTTGCCATTGTTCCT
This sequence comes from Siderastrea siderea, assembly GCA_964030785.1. Classification (NCBI taxonomy): domain Eukaryota; kingdom Metazoa; phylum Cnidaria; class Anthozoa; order Scleractinia; family Rhizangiidae; genus Siderastrea; species Siderastrea siderea. The sequence continues at coordinate 12,053,146 of OZ034972.1, read as the reverse complement.
CATTTAAGTGAAATAAATCGAGCGAAATTTTTCGTGCCGCTAAGCGTACCCCGGGACACATAAACAATAACATACGCGTGCTTCGTTTAAGTCTCGTTTCTCTCTAGCCGTTAAAAAATAACATAGAAGGCGACCAGTGTTAAATTCAGAACCTAGTGAACTCTTTATCGGATAAAAAATTCAAAACCGAAGAAAAAAACTTACAAGGGACCAAATAAACAACTGATTGCAAGTTACAAAGGCAGCCAATTTCGAACGTGCCTTGCGCTACAAAGTGGTCTCTTTTCCTTCTCCGGGTTCCGGGTTTTTAAGATGTTAGCGCAAAGACGTTCTTGCGCTTACTTGCGGTCCAGATATCTTACCACAAAGAAGTTCTTGCGGTTTTAACTTCTAAACGCAAAGACGTTCTTGCGGCTTGCAGTATTCAAGTGCAGGCATCCTGCAAGTAGCCGCAAGAAGTTCTCGGCTTGCGGACGCAAAAAGAAGTTCTTGCGCGTGCATTATTTTTGATTATGTGATTATTGCTATGCTTGGAGCATAAGAACTTTAGATAGGCGGCTTCGATACTTCGATGTAAGATACACGGACACCGATGTGTCAGTTGATGAAGTCGAAGAAGCAGTAACGCGAGAGATGGATGGTCCAGGCAGACTGCTTGGCTACCGAGCCATGCAGAACAAGCTTAGGCAAGTTCATAATTTGAGAGTACCTCGGGACTTAGTACACGCCGTGATGTTCAACGTAAATCCAGAAGCCTTGGAGGAAAGGGCTCCCTGTTTCAAGAAAAAGAAAAAGAAAGGGCATTTCACTTCTCGAGGAACAAATTGGGTCCATTCCTTAGATGGGCATGACAAGTTAATGGGGTACCAGAATAACACCTTTCCAATTGCAGTCTACGGCTGCATAGATACTTGTAGCAGGAAACTACTTTGGGTGAAGGTTTGGATGGCCAATAATGACCCTAATGTTATTGGTCGGTTTTACCTGGAGCACTTGTTCAACAGCAGAGTAATGGCTAGTATTATCAGGGTCGACAAAGGCACAGAAACAGGAGTAATGGCAACTATGCATGCCTATCTTCGTCAACAGCATGGAGATGACATGGATCCTATTGAAACTGTAGTCTATGGACCATCCACATCAAACCAGGTAGGCATGTCAAATAAATGTAACCTTAAAATATTCTTACATTTTCAGTAGGCTACCAGTGACTGTGTGGTATATCCGTGTCTGCTTTCTGCTCTATGTAAATGTGTATTGCACTGCTGAAGCATAGATTTGATTCACGTAATTTACCAAGGTTTTACGGTTCTTTGAAATTGCAGATTGAAAGGTGGTGGAGAGAGTTGCATGAAAGATTAGAAAAGTTTTTTAAACAGCAGCTGAACTTCCTCAAAGACCAACATTATTATGATCCCCACAATACCACACACAGGTAACACAATAAATATAGAAAAGGGAGACACAGAGGAAATAAAATGCAACCATTAAATAATCCAGAAGCCTACAAAATAATGTCCATCTCATTGAATTCAGAGGTTAGGAAAACTAAGCTAAACTATATTGCAGTTGTATTACCATTTTATCCTTGCTTTAAATTTTATTTTCTCTTTTGATACTTCTTTTTATACTTCATTTTATACCTAACCATATACAAAGCCAAGGAAAACAAAAATTAAACCAAGGTTTAAATTGAATTCCAACACATGGTCATCTATTCTAACCAAACATTTAGTATTGCACTTCTCCTCTAACTTTTTTTTTTCAGGCAATTACTGGCATACTTGATGGTTCCTATAATGCAGAAGGAAATTGACACTTTTGTTAATGTTGTGTGGAACACCCATCGCATTCGGGCACAGAAAGACACTTTTCTCCCATCTGGTATACCAAATCACATCTTCAGTTTTCCTGAGCAGTATGGTCTAGAGGAATGTGGTATGGTCCTACCTGTTTTAGACACAATGTTTACTTAGTTTTGAAATGGTGCAGTCAAAATTTTGGTGTGGGATAATTTACAACAGCCCTTGCAAACTATTCAAGGAAATATAAAGGATGGGAGCATAGCAACCATGATTTACCTTTCTGGTTTATTTTAATTTTTTTCAATTTTTACATATTTCTAGGTAAAGGCTGTCTTGGGAATCTTTAAAAATAGTTTTTGTAAAACACATACAGTCTGCAGAATTTGCTGTATTTGTTGCAAAGTAAAAAAAACTTGGATGTTGCACCCTATTCATGTAATTTTTAGGTTTCAATAATTATCGGATAATGAATCTGGCCTAATGATGTCCTGATTTGTATTACCAGGATGGAATGTTACAGAAGAGCAGCTTGAAGAGGTTCCCCAGCTGTCAGATGTACTCACTGGTCATGATGACTTTTTGTCACCTGATTTTCGAGCCAAATGTCAGCAGATAATTCCTGACCCTTTGGCATTGGATGTCAATGACTGTGTTCATGCATTTCGTTATCTCAAGGACAACTTTCAACTTTGATTGTTTTGCAACAACATTTTTAATATAATTAACTATACAATCTTTCCAGCCCATGTTTTCAGGGTTCTTGGAACAAACATTAGGTTTCATGACAATTTATTGAAGAAGAACTAAAACTGTGTTAAAAATTACTGGATAACTTGAAGCCTGCCCCCTATTGAAAACCTCCCAAAAGGCCTTACAATGTTTTACTTAACAACAAAAACTTGTGAAGCCTTAGCATATTTCAACAACAACTTGTGATTAATTGGTGAACACAAATATCCATTTCAGGCTAAACTGATTTTTTTCCTCCTTACCCTAACAATATCCATTGGAGACTAAGGGCATTCTGGTTTTACCTGAGAATGGATGTTATCTACAACAGATCTACTGCAAGTACTGCCAAAAACTAACATGAAGCAGGGATAGCCATCACAACAAGGCACCCAAGAGTGTGACTACTTGTAATTTAGTCACATTTTTTCATGCAGGCATTAACCAATCAGAAAACGTGGACTGCATCTGCATGAAAGAATGTGTATAAATTAAAAGCAGTCACACTTTTAGGTGACTTGCGGCAACGATATTGACATTCCTACTTTTTCCTAAAATGTTATCAGCATTAAAATATTTATTATTTTTCAAGTTTTCTTTGGGAATACAGCATTTCTCTGAATTTGAATCTCTAACATAACACAACAAATGCACCATATAATGCCTTACTTAGTATTTTGCTTAAAAGAAATTGGCATGGACAACAGGAAACCATTTGGAGTGTTGGGAGATCAGTTAATTCTCACCCATCAATGAATCTGCTCAAGACAAATGGCAATATAGCTAAGTCATTCTGTGAGCTCTTAACCCTTCCACTATCAAGCTTGCAAATACACAAATTTAAAAATCAGAGATTCAGTTTGGAAAATAGAATAAAGAAAAACAGTAACAAATCAACATATGGCTCTGTAGCCCTCACATGGCACATCATCCATAGTCAGATGAAAATGCTAAAATCCAACTTTGGTAGTGAAGGGTAAGCAGCCCTGTTGTGTTATTTTGACAATGATTTGAAAATAGAAAAATCAAATTCACTTGCTTCGTACATGTATAGTGGAAAGTGTATTCCACACTATTGTACATATATTTCCGCTTTCAGTGAAAGTCTGTTAAATATATTATATTTTGGTATTTTTTCCTTGCCAGATGGCAAACGATGGCAAGTTCGGTCTGATAAGAAATTATTGAATAAAACTTTACATTTGGGGACCAATTGCTTGAGGTTGACTGAATACTGTTTTTTTTAGCCAGTGCCAGTGCATGTTCGTCACTGCAGACTGGGCACAGAAGCCTAGAACTTTATGACTAAACATTCTCTTTAAAAACGAAACAAAATCTTGGTATTGGAATGGAACTAGCTTGCAAAGGAGGCTAATGCGAGTAATCTTTTCAAATGCAAATGACATGAAGCTGTTTTTAATGATATCCCCCCCCCCCCCATTAGCCTCCATTGCAAGCTAGTTCCAGTCCAATACCGAGAATACGAATATTGTCTATTCCTTTTATGAATTTTCCAATTTTTGTACATGAAAGTGTTAAAATCTACTGCATGCATGTACCCATTGCAAGAACACTAAGGTTCCCTGCACAAAAGAGAAAGACATACCATTTCTCTTTATGGATTTTTAGATTCTTCCTTGAACTTCCTTAAACCAAGTAAGTGGCAAAATCTATTGCATGCATGTGCCTTAACAAAAGAATTTATTGCAAGAACATTGAGGTTCCCTGCACAAAACAAAAATTCTTTGTCACTATCAAACATTCGTGAAGTGGCAATTTCAGGGTCATATAACATATGGCCACTGCCCTGTATGTCAACTACTAGGAGTTGTGAGTTTGAAAATTGATATGAAAAATGGGACAAGCACTCTGCCTTTTGCCCCATGACATCATCACTTGATACACAGACTTCCCCGGTATTGTTCATGTATTTCTGAAATTTCCCTTCCATAAACTCCTCCAGAGTAACACACTCACCCTCCAGTTTGGCAAGGTAAATGTCTTTGTACCTAAATACTTCCCCAAACTCCTTTGAAACATCAAGTTCCAGGATTTTCTTGCCAAGTTGCTCAGCAATGTTCTTTGCAAGGGCATGCATTTGAACCACTTTCTTTGTGTGTTCTTCTAATGTTATCTTGATGTCTTCGGTGATCTCTTTGGCAGCTTTTGGTAAATATTTCTTTACAACCCACAAAGAAGTGTTAAAGTTAGTGGAAGAACTTTTTGCCTTGAAGGCTTGCCTAAATCCTCCGCTTCCTAGCACATCTTTATCAATTATAAACTCTACCTTTTGGGGAAGAAGTGACCAGGCGATGTTCTCCAAATCAAATGAATAAACCTCCAGTACAGTAACTGATTCACTTGGCTTGGCAACCTTTCCAAGCTTCATCATATGCGAAATGGACAAACTCTTGGGAAATACATGTTTGGCGTTTGGCGATAACGCGCCTTGTGCCCAGCTTAGGTTATGGCGGCTTGGTCGTGGGGGAGTCACAGGTTCACTGTTGCTCTGATGTCTAGATGAATGTTCGTAGTCACCCGGCCTGCTGTCTGATGATGTAGATGACTTGATAAATCTCACGTGGATAACCTTTAAATCGGGGATGTGTTTCATTGAGTGACAGGATGGCCCCTGCTCACCGGCCAAAACATCGCATGACAATCCTTTACGTTCCAATGAAGGTGAAAAGTGTTTTTCGCAAGCTGCTTTGATCCCTTCAATGGAGAGTTCCTCCTCGTCGTACTGAACGAACTCACGTGGTCCCACTCGAGTATACTTTTGAGCTTTCCCGGAAACTTCTGCGCTCAACCTCTGCACTTCCAATTCTTGTCTCTCAAGAATGTTACCTTTTTCGTTTTTCTTACCGCCGCCATCTCCAGTTTTACGCCTCTTTGCTTTCATCTCGTTTTTGAACGAGCCCCAGGATTTCTTCCTTCTATCCGCCATCTTTGATGAAGACGCCGCCCCCAAGGCATCTTGGTCTATGGCAGTTTTAGGCCACTGTGATTTTCATTTCATTTTATTTTATTTTGATTTAATTTCAATTGCCTTGTTTTCATTTCATTTCAGTTGAGTTCAATTTGTTCTACACATAACGTTTCTATTTAATTTCATTCCATTTTAATTAAAAATAATTTCGAAAATAAAATGAAAATGAATGAAAATAAAAATAAATGCAATAAAAATAAGTACGTTAAAATAATAAAAAAAAAACTATTAAAAACAAAAAAAGAAGAAAAATAAAATAAATAGAATGAAATAAATTAAACGCAATAAATAAAACGATAACTTTAAAACAAAAAAGCAAAAACTATAGGAAAATCCCTATGGCAGTTCTAGGCCACCATAGACAAGAATTGGAAGTGCAGAGGTTGAGCGCAGAAGTTTCCGGGAAAGCTCAAAAGTATACTCGAGTGGGACCACGTGAGTTCGTTCAGTACGACGAGGAGGAACTCTCCATTGAAGGGATCAAAGCAGCTTGCGAAAAACACTTTTCACCTTCATTGGAACGTAAAGGATTGTCATGCGATGTTTTGGCCGGTGAGCAGGGGCCATCCTGTCACTCAATGAAACACATCCCCGATTTAAAGGTTATCCACGTGAGATTTATCAAGTCATCTACATCATCAGACAGCAGGCCGGGTGACTACGAACATTCATCTAGACATCAGAGCAACAGTGAACCTGTGACTCCCCCACGACCAAGCCGCCATAACCTAAGCTGGGCACAAGGCGCGTTATCGCCAAACGCCAAACATGTATTTCCCAAGAGTTTGTCCATTTCGCATATGATGAAGCTTGGAAAGGTTGCCAAGCCAAGTGAATCAGTTACTGTACTGGAGGTTTATTCATTTGATTTGGAGAACATCGCCTGGTCACTTCTTCCCCAAAAGGTAGAGTTTATAATTGATAAAGATGTGCTAGGAAGCGGAGGATTTAGGCAAGCCTTCAAGGCAAAAAGTTCTTCCACTAACTTTAACACTTCTTTGTGGGTTGTAAAGAAATATTTACCAAAAGCTGCCAAAGAGATCACCGAAGACATCAAGATAACATTAGAAGAACACACAAAGAAAGTGGTTCAAATGCATGCCCTTGCAAAGAACATTGCTGAGCAACTTGGCAAGAAAATCCTGGAACTTGATGTTTCAAAGGAGTTTGGGGAAGTATTTAGGTACAAAGACATTTACCTTGCCAAACTGGAGGGTGAGTGTGTTACTCTGGAGGAGTTTATGGAAGGGAAATTTCAGAAATACATGAACAATACCGGGGAAGTCTGTGTATCAAGTGATGATGTCATGGGGCAAAAGGCAGAGTGCTTGTCCCATTTTTCATATCAATTTTCAAACTCACAACTCCTAGTAGTTGACATACAGGGCAGTGGCCATATGTTATATGACCCTGAAATTGCCACTTCACGAATGTTTGATAGTGACAAAGAATTTTTGTTTTGTGCAGGGAACCTCAATGTTCTTGCAATAAATTCTTTTGTTAAGGCACATGCATGCAATAGATTTTGCCACTTACTTGGTTTAAGGAAGTTCAAGGAAGAATCTAAAAATCCATAAAGAGAAATGGTATGTCTTTCTCTTTTGTGCAGGGAACCTTAGTGTTCTTGCAATGGGTACATGCATGCAGTAGATTTTAACACTTTCATGTACAAAAATTGGAAAATTCATAAAAGGAATAGACAATATTCGTATTCTCGGTATTGGACTGGAACTAGCTTGCAATGGAGGCTAATGGGGGGGGGGGATATCATTAAAAACAGCTTCATGTCATTTGCATTTGAAAAGATTACTCGCATTAGCCTCCTTTGCAAGCTAGTTCCATTCCAATACCAAGATTTTGTTTCGTTTTTAAAGAGAATGTTTAGTCATAAAGTTCTAGGCTTCTGTGCCCAGTCTGCAGTGACGAACATGCACTGGCACTGGCTAAAAAAAACAGTATTCAGTCAACCTCAAGCAATTGGTCCCCAAATGTAAAGTTTTATTCAATAATTTCTTATCAGACCGAACTTGCCATCGTTTGCCATCTGGCAAGGAAAAAATACCAAAATATAATATATTTAACAGACTTTCACTGAAAGCGGAAATATATGTACAATAGTGTGGAATACACTTTCCACTATACATGTACGAAGCAAGTGAATTTGATTTTTCTATTTTCAAATCATTGTCAAAATAACACAACAGGGCTGCTTACCCTTCACTACCAAAGTTGGATTTTAGCATTTTCATCTGACTATGGATGATGTGCCATGTGAGGGCTACAGAGCCATATGTTGATTTGTTACTGTTTTTCTTTATTCTATTTTCCAAACTGAATCTCTGATTTTTAAATTTGTGTATTTGCAAGCTTGATAGTGGAAGGGTTAAGAGCTCACAGAATGACTTAGCTATATTGCCATTTGTCTTGAGCAGATTCATTGATGGGTGAGAATTAACTGATCTCCCAACACTCCAAATGGTTTCCTGTTGTCCATGCCAATTTCTTTTAAGCAAAATACTAAGTAAGGCATTATATGGTGCATTTGTTGTGTTATGTTAGAGATTCAAATTCAGAGAAATGCTGTATTCCCAAAGAAAAATTGAAAAATAATAAATATTTTAATGCTGATAACATTTTAGGAAAAAGTAGGAATGTCAATATCGTTGCCGCAAGTCACCTAAAAGTGTGACTGCTTTTAATTTATACACATTCTTTCATGCAGATGCAGTCCACGTTTTCTGATTGGTTAATGCCTGCATGAAAAAATGTGACTAAATTACAAGTAGTCACACTCTTGGGTGCCTTGTTGTGATGGCTATCCCTGCTTCATGTTAGTTTTTGGCAGTACTTGCAGTAGATCTGTTGTAGATAACATCCATTCTCAGGTAAAACCAGAATGCCCTTAGTCTCCAATGGATATTGTTAGGGTAAGGAGGAAAAAAATCAGTTTAGCCTGAAATGGATATTTGTGTTCACCAATTAATCACAAGTTGTTGTTGAAATATGCTAAGGCTTCACAAGTTTTTGTTGTTAAGTAAAACATTGTAAGGCCTTTTGGGAGGTTTTCAATAGGGGGCAGGCTTCAAGTTATCCAGTAATTTTTAACACAGTTTTAGTTCTTCTTCAATAAATTGTCATGAAACCTAATGTTTGTTCCAAGAACCCTGAAAACATGGGCTGGAAAGATTGTATAGTTAATTATATTAAAAATGTTGTTGCAAAACAATCAAAGTTGAAAGTTGTCCTTGAGATAACGAAATGCATGAACACAGTCATTGACATCCAATGCCAAAGGGTCAGGAATTATCTGCTGACATTTGGCTCGAAAATCAGGTGACAAAAAGTCATCATGACCAGTGAGTACATCTGACAGCTGGGGAACCTCTTCAAGCTGCTCTTCTGTAACATTCCATCCTGGTAATACAAATCAGGACATCATTAGGCCAGATTCATTATCCGATAATTATTGAAACCTAAAAATTACATGAATAGGGTGCAACATCCAAGTTTTTTTTACTTTGCAACAAATACAGCAAATTCTGCAGACTGTATGTGTTTTACAAAAACTATTTTTAAAGATTCCCAAGACAGCCTTTACCTAGAAATATGTAAAAATTGAAAAAAATTAAAATAAACCAGAAAGGTAAATCATGGTTGCTATGCTCCCATCCTTTATATTTCCTTGAATAGTTTGCAAGGGCTGTTGTAAATTATCCCACACCAAAATTTTGACTGCACCATTTCAAAACTAAGTAAACATTGTGTCTAAAACAGGTAGGACCATACCACATTCCTCTAGACCATACTGCTCAGGAAAACTGAAGATGTGATTTGGTATACCAGATGGGAGAAAAGTGTCTTTCTGTGCCCGAATGCGATGGGTGTTCCACACAACATTAACAAAAGTGTCAATTTCCTTCTGCATTATAGGAACCATCAAGTATGCCAGTAATTGCCTGAAAAAAAAAAGTTAGAGGAGAAGTGCAATACTAAATGTTTGGTTAGAATAGATGACCATGTGTTGGAATTCAATTTAAACCTTGGTTTAATTTTTGTTTTCCTTGGCTTTGTATATGGTTAGGTATAAAATGAAGTATAAAAAGAAGTATCAAAAGAGAAAATAAAATTTAAAGCAAGGATAAAATGGTAATACAACTGCAATATAGTTTAGCTTAGTTTTCCTAACCTCTGAATTCAATGAGATGGACATTATTTTGTAGGCTTCTGGATTATTTAATGGTTGCATTTTATTTCCTCTGTGTCTCCCTTTTCTATATTTATTGTGTTACCTGTGTGTGGTATTGTGGGGATCATAATAATGTTGGTCTTTGAGGAAGTTCAGCTGCTGTTTAAAAAACTTTTCTAATCTTTCATGCAACTCTCTCCACCACCTTTCAATCTGCAATTTCAAAGAACCGTAAAACCTTGGTAAATTACGTGAATCAAATCTATGCTTCAGCAGTGCAATACACATTTACATAGAGCAGAAAGCAGACACGGATATACCACACAGTCACTGGTAGCCTACTGAAAATGTAAGAATATTTTAAGGTTACATTTATTTGACATGCCTACCTGGTTTGATGTGGATGGTCCATAGACTACAGTTTCAATAGGATCCATGTCATCTCCATGCTGTTGACGAAGATAGGCATGCATAGTTGCCATTACTCCTGTTTCTGTGCCTTTGTCGACCCTGATAATACTAGCCATTACTCTGCTGTTGAACAAGTGCTCCAGGTAAAACCGACCAATAACATTAGGGTCATTATTGGCCATCCAAACCTTCACCCAAAGTAGTTTCCTGCTACAAGTATCTATGCAGCCGTAGACTGCAATTGGAAAGGTGTTATTCTGGTACCCCATTAACTTGTCATGCCCATCTAAGGAATGGACCCAATTTGTTCCTCGAGAAGTGAAATGCCCTTTCTTTTTCTTTTTCTTGAAACAGGGAGCCCTTTCCTCCAAGGCTTCTGGATTTACGTTGAACATCACGGCGTGTACTAAGTCCCGAGGTACTCTCAAATTATGAACTTGCCTAAGCTTGTTCTGCATGGCTCGGTAGCCAAGCAGTCTGCCTGGACCATCCATCTCTCGCGTTACTGCTTCTTCGACTTCATCAACTGACACATCGGTGTCCGTGTATCTTATATCGAAGTATCGAAGCCGCCTATCTAAAGTTCTTATGCTCCAAGCATAGCAATCGAAATCCCGCAACATGAAATCCAATATCTCTTCGCGGCGAAGACCTTCTATCACATAATCTTTAAGCTTCTCCCTCAAATGTAAGTCCTCTTTCCAAGAATCGTTTCTTATCCTTGCCGCCGCCATCTTTGATGAAGACGCCGCCCCCAAGGCATCTTGGTCTATGGCAGTTTTAGGCCACTGTGATTTTCATTTCATTTTATTTTATTTTGATTTAATTTCAATTGCCTTGTTTTCATTTCATTTCAGTTGAGTTCAATTTGTTCTACACATAACATTTCTATTTAATTTCATTCCATTTTAATTAAAAATAATTTCGAAAATAAAATGAAAATGAATGAAAATAAAAATAAATGCAATAAAAATAAATACGTTAAAATAATAAAAAAAAACTATTAAAAACAAAAAAAGAAGAAAAATAAAATAAATAGAATGAAATAAATTAAACGCAATAAATAAAACGATAACTTTAAAACAAAAAAGCAAAAACTATAGGAAAATCCCTATGGCAGTTCTAGGCCACCATACCACGTATAAGTCAATCACGTGCACGTGAAAAGATTTCAAAATTGGGAATTCACGAATCACGAATAAATGAAACCTAAATTCACGTTTCACGGGAAAACAAATAGCCCCAATCACGCTTCAAGTAAAAAGTATAGGGTACCCTCTTTTATTGCAAACTTAAACGTATAATTTAACCACAATTTTATATTTGGCTTATAGGTTATTTTGTTCATTGTAGGGCTGAAATGAAACTATAATTAAATAATGGTCAGCATGCAATAAATTAACAATCCCACCACGATTGTACATATTCTTAAGCCCGGCGCGTCATTTTACCCATCATTGTGCAACATTAGGAAACTAATTTTTTTTCTTTAGGCACAAAGTTGAATTTCGATTTGTTTTTGTCGCTCGCCATAGACTGGAAATCTAGCATTGTTTTGGTGGTTGCTTGCAATTATGGACATGATGGTGTCCAAATTCTTCACAAGCAACTTCCGGCTGACGGCCGTGGCTCACGAATGTAGGTCATTCCCCTGTATTGCATTACGCATCCTTACTGCGCACGATTCGTTGCATCATTAGCGCGCGCT